>VXAZ01003471.1:1849782-2140760 GCA_013399875.1 Gymnorhina tibicen
GTGGTGGTGGTGGCGGCGGCGGCAGCGGCAGCAGCAGCAGCAGCGTCGGGAGCGGCGGAGGGGAGGGACAGGCTGGGTGGGGGGAGATGAGGCAGCCGCAGCTGGGAGGAGGGACCAGCGCGGCTCTGTAACAGCTGTGCTGCCCCGGCGGCGGCCGCCGGCGGCGGGAGGAGCAGGGCACCCGCGCCGCCCTCCGCCGCCGGGGGACACCCGCACCGCCTCGTCCGGCCCCGCGTGGGGCTGGGGGGGAGCGGGGAGAACTTTCCCCCTCAGCCTCTCGGAGGCAGCGGCGGGGTCGGGGGCTGCTCCTGCGGCCGGCGGGGCGAGGGGAGATGCTCCGGGGTAGTTGGTGGGGCCGGGAAGGTGGCGCCCGCCCCAGGGGGCTCACCCAGCCGGCAGGAGTTGGCTGCTAACGCGGCCGTCACCTCCACCCTCCCGGGGCGGGGAGCAATCAGCCCTCGCTGAGGTCGCTAAACTGAGGGGCGGTCGCTCCCTCCCCGAGCGGGGCCGAGGCCGCCAAACCCAGTCTTCACCTGCTTGGCGACGAGCCGCAGGCCCCGGGCACCTGCTCGGGGTACCGGGGTCTTCCCGCCGCCGGGTGGGCTACGGCCCCCCTTCCCCCCGAGCTGCCGGTCGCACATCCCCGTGCTAGATCCTCCCCGTCTTCGCCTCCCGCTGAGGCGGTCAGGGGTGTGAGGCTGCGGCCCTGGGGAGAAAAGTTAAGCAGGAGTCGCGCACACATCGCTCCCAAATCCTATTTTGACTTTGTCTCCAGAAAGCTATTCAGCAGAGAGGCTGACTGATTAATTGATTTTAATGAAGGTCTCCCTAGGCTCAAATTCGCAGACAACTTTATTTAAAATTAAAGGGAAAAAAAAAAAACAGATCACTTGTCAGGAAGGCTCTATTCCCCCCTCTTCTGTTTTATAATAATCTTTTTTCTATAATTATAAGTTTCTACAATATTCTTAATAACTTTGAGCAAAAGTGGGGCTAAAAAAAGCCTCAGAGTCTGCATGAGACTCTGAATTGTGTGGACATAAGTGGTTCTACTGATCCTGCTGACAGATTACAGTCCCAAGCTGTTACCTCTGTAAAATCAAGCGTGTGCACGAGCGTGCACACGCTTGATTCAAATCAAGCGTGTGCCTAGACCTTGCATATCTTTTTACCTATATTGCAGGTAAGGATGTTCCTAGCGTTACTGTGGGACCCAAAGAATAGCAAAACCTAAAAATGCAGTAGAATGGTTAGTGAATGAAAAAATGAGTGTTTGCCCATTTCCTTAAAGGACAAAAACTCTTGGAGCTAGTTCCTGGTGTCCTGTATATCAGAGAACCCATCATTTGTGTTGAGAAAACAAGCTTTATCTTGCAGTTTATTTTAGTCATTTTCTTATGTTTTCACTTTAATATTTTTCTGATGTTTTGCCCTCATCCACTTGTATTTTCCTTGATGTACGAACCCACTCCTTTTAGTTTACATCAAAGCAAACAAAGCAAAGACAAAACCTTTCCAGAAAAATACCATGTGGAGAGGAGCCTTCTCTTACTTCAACACTACACCCAAGCTGAAGTTTGTACATAGAGTTTGCATAGCCATGAGATGCTGAAACATAGAACTATAACAATATTGTAGATTTTACACTTAAAAAAAGAATGGTAACATGGACACATGACAGTCTACAGTAGGTTTTCAAGGTTCACTGCAGTCAGTGTATACTTCAGAGGGTTGGAAAACTGCTGCTTTTAGGCGTTTCACGGGAATGCATAATTCTTTTGGATAATACAGAGGCACATCTATCGTTTGGTCCACCTGTTTCAAGCATAGCTACTTCACATTTCACTATTCTAATTTCTCCACTGTCTTTCTGGTGTTATCAAAGGAACTTGCTCACTGTGAGTTGACTCGGTGAAGGAGGAGTTGTTCCTGCCTAAGACTATAATTCTGGAAACTCATGCCACGCAAGCTGCTGTCGTGAATAATACCACAAAATCAGTTTTGTGCAAGTGCCCTTGTGACCAAGACATAAACCAATAAATAATGAGTGTGGAAGAGAAGTGAAAAGGGAAGATAAGCATCTTCCCCAATAAATTGCAGTTTTGGAGACTAATTCGTAGAATCAAACACATAGGCCTTTTTAAACGTATGACTAAAAATTATCTTGCTGTCAATCACCAGCATAACTCAAACAGAACTTTTCTAAGGCAGTAAATCAAGATTAATCAGAATGGGTATTAAATATAAGAATTTCATGTGGCTAATCTATCAAGGTCAACAGTATGGGATTTAGGCTGTTATGGAACAAAACTGTGGTGCACATTGGATTGTTATCAATAAGTTTTAATAGCTATTAACAAAGAGCACTGGTCACCTACAAAGAAATCAAAGTACGTTTGTAGCTAACAAGTAATAAACATCCATGGTTAACCACCTGCTACTAACATACAATGTAATGATTGCTTTCTGATGTGTGAACTTGTCCAGTTAGCTGCAGGTCTCTTTTCATTAATTGTTTGCTAAACTCTCGGGGTTTTTGAGACCCTTTGAGGTAGGGAGTGAACTTAACTCTTGCAGCAGTCAAGAAGAGCTGGAAAGCCAGGGGTTACTGGTGTGTCACAGGGATTCCATTCAGTATCTATTTCATAGGGCCTGGTTTTGTACACATTCAACTTTGATAGCTTCAGTAGAAGTTAGGATAGTTAAACCACTTGATATGTTTCCTATGATTTAAACACTTGGAATACTCTCCCTGTTCTTTCATAGAGGTGGAAGGGATTTCTTCCCAACATAGTAAAGGAATTTCTGCCCCTGGTTTTGGTGTCCAGGCTCATGATAGACAGGCATGAACAGACCCAGTGAAGAATGCCTCCAAAATTAACTCTTCCCATCCCTGATTCACTGTTGTTGTCATGTTACCATCTGTGTATTACAGACAAAGTACATGATGTCCTGATAATAAGTGGTGCTTGTAGAAGGAACACCCACCTCTTCCTCATGTACTTGTTCTTTTCCCTAGTACCTGGGAGGTGGAGTAATTTTACCAAACTTCTTATCAGTAGTTTATCTGATGCAATATGTTTTGAAGTTCTTTATTATGAATGATCACAAGGTGATGAGTGTTGTTTGTCATGGGTCAGTGTTGGGACTGGCACTGTCTAATGTCTTTGTTGGCAACGTGGGCGGTGGGATTGAGGGCACCTTCAGCAAGTTTGCCAACAACATGCTGGAGGGAAAGTTAACCATCCAGGGGGACTTTGACAGGCTTGAGAGGTGGGCCCATGCATTCCTCAGGGAGTTCAACAAGGCCAAGTGCAAGGTTCTGCATATGGATCAGGGAAATGCCAGGCACAAGTACAGTCTGGGCAGAGATTGGATTGCGAACAGCTCTGCAGACAAGGACTTGAGAGTATTGGGGGTTAAGAAGTCCGACATGACCTGGCAATGTGCGCTTCAGCCCAGAAAGCCAAACATGTCCTGGGCTGCATCCTGCGTGGCCAGCAGGTCAAGGGAGGTGATTCTCCCACTCTACTCTGCTCTCCTGAGACCTCACCCGGAGGACTGCATCCAGCTCTGGAATCCCCAACATAAGAAGGATGTGGACCTGTTGGAGCAAGTGTGGAAGAAGGCTACAAAGACGGTCAGAGGGCTGGAGCATCTCTCCTTGAAGACAAGCTGAGAAGTTGGGGCAGTTCAGCCTGGAGAAGAGAAGGCTTTGGGAACACCTTCCAGTGCCTAAAAGGTGCCTGTAATAAGGTTGGAGAGGGGCTTTTGACAAGGGCATGTAGTAATAGGATGAGGGGTGATGGCTTTAAACTGAAGAGGGTAGGTTTAGATTAGATATTAGGAAGAAATTCTTTACTCTGAGTGTGGTGAGACACTGGCACAGGTTGCCCAGAGAAGTTGTTGGGATGCCCCCTCCCTGGAAGTGTTCAAGACAACATTGGATGGGGCTTTGAGCCACCTGGTCTAGTGGAAGAGGTCCCTGCCTGCTTTGGGGGGAGATCTTTAAGGCCCCTTCCAACCCAACCCATTCTATGATTGATTGATTCTATAAACATTTCCTTATTCAGGCTTTACTGGGATAGAGGACTCGTGTATCCCTATGACAAACTGCCGAAGTGCTCAGAAGTTGCCCTGTCATTTTGTTCTGTGGGAGAAATAAACGGACATTAGACTTAAGTGATTTGTCAAGCTGGAGCTAATTGCTGAGTAGATCCATTTCAGAGGTGTTAATAGCTGCTGTAAATGATACTTCATATAAATGGAGCAGAGAAAAAGTTCAACTAACTAGTGGGACCCGGTTTTGTTTGTTTTTGAAGAAGTTATTTTGAAGGCCCTCTAAGACCCTTAGTTTAACAATCATTCCATCTTGGGCAGACTCTTAGGCACAACTGAGAGCAGGACTTCGTGTGAGAAGGGTATGCTGCTACTCCCACCTCCTATACAAGGCTGAGGGCTGATTAACTGAGTAGATTTCTGTATCATCTGATCACCTGCTTAAAAATGCGTATGTTGGGACTGCATCTTTTCTTCACTAAGTTAATATCTTTGTGCCTCACCTTAAGTCCATTTTATAGAGTAAGGAACATGTTTAGCATAATTTTAATTCAGTTCTTCCTTAAACTGATGTTTTATGGTCTTGGACCCCTTATCTCCTTGAATAGTGGGGCTCTTAGAATCTTTTCAATGCCTTTTGACTGTTGCTCTTTCTAATAAACAATTTTTACTAATAATTTAGCAGTTAGATTGTGGTAATCAACTGCTGTAACTACTGGGCCTTCTCTGTGGATAGGTTACTACCAGCCACTCATACTGTTCTGGATTCCCAAAAGCCAATTATTTTGTCCTAATGCTTTCTGAAGGCTAGAGGTCTGAATCTGAAAAACCTGGTAGTTGCTACACTTGGTGCTTTGAGGGTGATAAGATTTTTATTGAAGACACCAGCCCCTTGTCAAATAGTAAGGAAAAGCCAATACTTTCTTTAGAGTCTCATTTAAAGCATAGTTTAAGTACTTGTTTTCTGCTGTATTTATAATAGTTGACAACACAAATCTGTGAAACTTTTTAAAATTACTGTCTTTTAAAACTACTTGTTCTGACTCTTACACTACCCAAGTCATAATTGAAAATATCTACTTAAAGAAAAATATAAAACAAACAGTCATTACAAAGAAATGATTGACCTCACCTTCCCTTAAAAAAATTACTGATTAATTCTTCAATAACATTTTTAGTAATTTTCTTTCTGCTCACCTCTGCATACTGGCCATTATAAGAAATGTCACACAATTTACGAAGATTTCATAACAAGAGACATATCACTGCTGCAAAATAATTACACAAGTAAGCCATATTTATGCAGTTTGTGTCACGAGAATCCTATTTTTAATTTATACTGCTGAATTCGTTTTCTCTTGGCAGTGTACTGTATAGCTTCAGGGTGCAATGGAAAAACAAAATGTTAAGCTGGGAAAACACAGTATTCCCCACTAGTTCCAGATGCCCCAAAACAATAGATAGAAATCCTGCTTAGTTGAACTTTCTGAGAGACTTCACATTTTCAGAGGACAAAGCTTCAGATAAACAGGAGATCAAACTGCCTCTGTATTTCCAGTTACCTGTAGCCTACAAAAAAGAAAATTTTCTTGTTTTGACTGCTTCAGAAAATTTGAAGCTAACATGATGTTAATAGCATAAATTACTATTACAGTGTTAGTCTGCCCTGGAATTATAAAAGACAAGCTACTTCAATGGTCTCTTGTAAGAGCCCACAGTTACATAGGTGTTGAATAACCTACTCTGTTCTTACTATGGATTATAGTGGAATATTTTGCCAAAATCTTTTCTGTTGTTTCACTTAGACAATTGGGGATAATTAGCACATCCATTTAAAGATAACTTGCTAGAAAAGTAATGCAATTTTATAAGTTTATCTTAATGAAGGGTAAACTTGTTCTCTAATGAAGATTAGTGATATAGAGTGAAGCTTTCATTTTATAGCTTTTACAGCATCTCAAAACTGCAGAAATCTATAATTTTTAAAGTTTTGCCTTTTCCTCTTTTACTTCCTACACTGAGTCCTCAACTTGTAACCAGATTTCATGGCATCCGCTGACATAATAGATTGTGAAATCAATTTAAAAAGACAAATTGTTTCCAAAATATACTGAGATTATATCATTTTCACAAAAAAAAAAAAATCTTAAATTAGATTGAGCATTTCTTTCTTTGGAGTAGAAGTGTCATCACAAATGAGAGAGCATCAAATTCTCTTATCCTCTGGCCCCAAAGATCACTTACAATGCTACAGTTACAGGGTGATTTAAAGCACTTATAAGGCTCTAATTTACATCAGTGATCTGGAGTCCAAAGATATGGGACACAAATCCCATGTGGTTTTGTGCTATGTCATGTTTTCCTTCCTGTTCACCTATTCCTCTGCCCCAAATCAAAGTTTACTTAAGAAAATCCAAGTCCTTCATTTCTGGATTTCCCAGCCACAGAGAGCTGTGTATTTTAGAGCCTGCAAATTCAGAACAGACTCTCTTCTGTTTAGCCTGAAAATTCCCCATTTAAAAATTCTTCACTGAGCCAGGAGTACTGGTGACAGGGAGAATTCTGCACTGAGGCATAGATGCCAGCAAAAATCCACTTGCTAAATCACATGTAGGGTCAAAAAATCCCTGGTGTTCAAACTGTCAATTACTCAGGGAATTCTTACTCAGGGAATTCTCCCTCTTCTTAAAAGACATGCCTTTTCTCATTTTTAAGTTAGGTGGGGAAAAGAAGGCTTTAGCATAAAGTTAACTTACAGCACTGGGGATGGATGGCAGTCTCTAAGAAAAGGGAATCAGGTAACTCTTTTAACAGGAGGCTTGGCAGTTGTTGGCTGTGGAGCCTGACGTAATTGGAAAGGAGATCCAGAGTTCAGAGTAAGATTCATTTGCAAATGAAAGAAACACCCATCTTAGTAAGCTTCTCAAATGATCTTCTAGGCTGACTGAACTGTCAGAAGCTGAGCTGTAAGAATATTGCAAATCAGTTGCTATCACCACCAAGAGTGGTTTGTCAAATAGACATGTATTTCTTGTGACAGCTTAAATCAGAGACACAGATAGCATGCCTGTTATCATCACATGGATTGTGAGGTGTGAGTATGAACACTTCAATTCTGAACAAAAGAACAAAAAAACATCAACTAGTGAAAGTTTAGGTAGCTCTCTAGTGACAGCTGAATGTGTTTTAGAAAGATTCTCTGCCCTCCACTGAGCAGATTGCTACCCATGGTTTATGCGGAATCACCTGTTCAGATCCACAAATACATTTTATCACTGGAAGTAGATATAGAACAGGACTAAAGGAAACAAAATCTTTGGAAAATTAAAATGGAATATTAAACTTTTTCCATGCCAAAGAATGAGGAAATCAGGTGAATAGTACAGTGCTAGAAACAATAAAAAGGAATGGGGAGAAAATAAGTGAGTAGTTAGAGAAACATAGGAAAGATGATCAAGAATGGGGATCTAACACTTGCTGTCTGCCATCCTAGGCAAGGGATACAATTCCATATCATATGAAATATGAATGCCCACTGAAGAAAAGTTCCAAGTAGACCCAAAGGCTCTATTGTTTCCTTCAGAGGAATGCACAGTTGGGAAAGCTTCAAGGACTCTTCTGATACCTTTCAATGTGTTTTACATTATAAATCTTACATTAAAAAAAAAAAGAACAAAAAGTTGGCATGTTCCTACAACAGAAATTCTTTTCCTCATCTTGATAACAATGTATAAGAGTTGGAAGCTGTGAGATACATAATTACTTGAAACCCACACTCATTTTGTGTACATTCTAACTTGTGCATACACACTAACTTAAGTGTGATCTTAGGTATTCAGCACTTTGCAGAATCTCATCTGTAAACACCTGCAGAAGCTCCTTCTTTATGTAAACAAAAAACTATTCATCATAGTTGCAGAAAGTCATGAGTCTGTTTCTAAATAAACAAACAAACAAAAAAGAAATGCCTGTGCATAACGCAGTATTTAGAAACAAACTTGGACATTACTCACTCTTCAGAACATCTTCTGATTTAGAGATTTCATATGAAACAAAAACCCCCCCAAAAATATCAAAGGACACAGTGAAACAAGAATCCTTATCCCTGATTTTCTCCTCTATATGGACCAAACAGAACACATATTATTTGCAAGAGCTTGCTCACTGTTTTGTGCTCTTGTTTGGAGTTCAAATTACTTGTGCTTAATTCATTGCTTGTACCAATCCATCTTCTAGTATATAATTTGAACACCCAAACCCAAAATTCTACCAGAAAGAAAAAATTTGGGGAGCTTAATAAACAGAAAACTTGAATAGCTCTTTCCCGAATGAGAATCACCGATGCATACATGTGATTATTTTTTATTCTACAACTATTTTTACTACTTTGTTTTATATAGTTTTGGGGTGAACAAATGTGTGACTCTGTAGAAGAGTAGAATTAGAGGCTTCTTATGTGTTTAACAGATGTGACTGCTTGTGATGATAGTAAAAATTTACTCAAGCACTGGCAAGCAAAGTTCACACTTTTTCTTCATCTGGTTTGTGTAGCACATTTCCAGTTTAGCTGTGGCTTGAGAAGCTGCATTTTCATATTGTATTGTCTTGGAAGTATATATAAATATCACCTCTTAAACTGTAAACCTGAAATGATTCTTTGATGTACAAACATAGAAAACATATAATTTAATTTCAAACTCTTAGTATGGGACAATATTTCCTATCTCCTCACTGGATTAGTAATCAGATGTTCCTGCTTGGCCTTTTGTTTTGATAATTGCTTTGTCCTTTGAGCATTGTCACAATAATTTTTATATGCATAAAAGAATAATTAAATCTTTAAACTTAGTGTATTATGTAGATTAGAAAGACTCTTTCAGCTGAAGTAAGCTATTACAGAGCCATAAAAGTTGTTGGAGCTTTCACTTGGGGTAGGATTTCAGAGAAAAGACTAGATCAGACTATGCAATGTGTAATTGGCCATACCCTAACCTCCACACCACAGTTTTCCACTGGTGATATAGGCCCTGATCATAGAGAGCAGATGCATTCCTTTCCCCCATCGCTTAACTAACCCCAGCTGAATTCACAGGGGTTCCACACCTATGTGGTTTACATGAAGTTCACAGCTGCTTTGCAGTGCCAGTGTTTTCTGTGTACAGTTCTGTCGGATCTGCAGTGTCAGACTTCACAAGATTGGCAGTGGGGAATTTATGATTCACTTTGTTTTGGTTTTGTTCTGATTTTCTTTTGTTTCTGCTGTCTGGGAAAGCAAGAGCCAAATTCTTTTTCCTCCTTCCTCCAGGATGTTGGTTTGTTTGATAAACATATTCAAAGGACTATTAGTACTCAGGCAATATCCTCAATTCTGCAGTGAGTGCAGTTCTTGTGCACCTTTGATCTTGCACAACAGTGATGATGATGATGGCTCAACTTGACTCTTAAAAGCATTATGTCCCTGGTGAAATGATGGGGATGAGCCCTGAGAGGGGTCTGCAAGCCATATTCCCCCACCTCCCAGCAGTGCATCTGGGAGAAAAAAAGGTAAGAGGAAGAGAAAGTCCCTGGAGAACCACAGGAAGCTAGTGTAGGTGGTCGTATTTCTGTAGCTGCTGCAAATGAGTTGCCTTAATAGGCCAGGACAAGCCTAGCCCAAAAAGAAGCAGAGTTTATTGGTCTACAAGATATGTAGACAGTTTGGTCAAGTGGAAGAAATTGGCTTTTATTTTACTCACCACTGTTGAAGTTCCAGAGGGAAACATTTGACATGGTGCAGAGTTTTAAGGACCTTAGTGAATCTAAAGACTATTTATCCCTGAAAACTACTGTTAGTATTGATTTTACCAGATCTCTTCTTGATTTTATAAAGTAGATTTGTGCAGGCTGTTTTCAGGTGGGAGGTCTATTTCATAGAAAGCTCCAGGCTAAATCTATTTCTGGAGCCATCAGGGTAGACTGATGCTTCTCATGCTTAACTTTCTGCTCTCACCACAGCACCTGCATAATCATAATCATAATCAGCAGATTTAATTTGGCTGGACAGGGTAAGTAAGTCAAAACCATCATTGCTCAAGCAAATTGTTTGAATATTCTTCACTGCAGGGAAGCTTCCTCTACTTCATGCGTGATGCTGCTCAATTCTGTCAGAACTGTTCATTTGCAGGAGGGGAGAAGTGCAAAGAGGGTCACATCCTCATTGCCAGCATTTTTCACTGGCATAATAGAAGTTTTGGGGGCACTTCTAATTCCCTTTAATGTTTGAGACTCATCTCCTTTTTACTTCTGGCAGTGTTTGGGAAGTGTTGGGTCTCCTAGTAGCAGTAGTTATCAGTGCTTTATTAAGGACCATAAACTGTCAGCTTGACTTGAAGTACATTATTTCCTTACTGTCTAGTGATAATCCATTGTTAACTATTATCCAATACTCTTCTTATTACCAGATGTTACCTGGTGTTTTTTCATTTCAGTTTTGAGGCTGTATGGGAACAGTGAACACACTGTCTTTTGGCCATAGTGCTCCGTGACCCACATTATTTTGTTTGTTGAGTGCTAGATAGAGCAAAAACACTCTAGTGTCTCCTCCTGGAAGTGGACTAAGATCTGTGCTGATGGTATTAAACCTCTCACTGCCTTGGATCACAAAATGATTTTGTCTAATTTGCTACTAAAATAGGATGAGGTAATGGAGGGTACTATTCTTGCCTGGCTGAGCATTTTTAGTGGCCAGATTGTCACCTTACTGAGATCCATGCAGTACCTGCTGGTTTCCCCTTGTTTAATGTGTATAAGTGATCACTTGGGAGTACCCATTCAGTGTCATTTTTACCCCTTTTCCACACTCACTGACCAAGCTGGCTTTATCCGTAGTAGGAGAAAGTGGTTCTGATGGATAAGGACCAGGAGCTGTCACTTAGTCAAGGCAAAAGCAAGGTGGAACAACAACTGGAAGAGATAATGACAGTTTCTGTCTAATTGATTTCAGAAGGTTTTGGACACCTAGCTGCTCATTCTCTGATGACTCTCTTGTCACCAGGGATAGAAGTTGCCTGTTCAAGGATTGCAAGGCTGTACTTTTTGAGGGTTGATCAATCTCATTCAATTATGAGACATGAGCCCATGGGACAGAGAACACAGTGCAATAGGGAGCAGACAACTACTACAAAGTAGATTGTGAAGGTGTTGTAAATCAGAAGAACAGTGCAGTTCTGTAATCTCTTATACACTGTGGTCATGTATGTAGACTACTCTGTTGGAAAACTTAATGTCTAACAATATGGAGCCACTGCAGAAAAAAATCAGTGGTTTTGCTTATTAAGATGCATTTCTTTCCCAGCTGCACTGTAAGTCTACCTTATGGTCAGTGCTGTCTGCCTTCTGGCTTCTAGAGTAATTTTTAGCTCTTAGTTGTGGTCTGGAAAACCATCAGTTACTAGAGCTCTACTTAGCTGAGGTATTTACTCCAGCTCTATGATATACTAACGCACCTGAGGCCACGTGAGGTGCCTGGCTTGAAACCCATCATTTTTTAGTGTTTGCAGATCCCTTAAAGCTTTTTAAGGGACAAAGGCCTTGTTTTATCTTTGGACTCATCAGAAGTAGCATAAGGATTCACTGGCATATCTAAATTTAAAGTAAGTTGGGAGTGAATGGTCTGAAGAATGAGTCAGTCTTCTAGAAGGCCCTGGGCTATTGGATCTTCTGTCCCTGGCTTGTAGTAGGCATTATATTTCAGGACTACCCTTTTTTCCCTTGCTTGTAGAAACTGAGTGTTGCTTTAGCAGGGATTTGAGGTTTGGGATTCCGGTAATTATTGATAAAGTCAGCTTTTTATGTTGCTTTTATATGCACACATTTATATATATATATATACATATGCATTATATATATTATGTACATATTCTGTATAAAAATATGCACATATACACAGACACACATACATGTTTACACTACTTGTGATAGGGTTTCAAGAGTTGTGCTTATTTCTTTAGCAGAGTAACTGGGCTTTTCGACAGCATGGTGTTTCAAGAATGAACCTAACAGGGAGAGGGGATCATAGACCATAGTAAATCTGGACTGCAGATTTGTTCCTTGTTCCCTGCATTTGTGCCTTGTTCCATCTCACAGTGCTAATTGAAGAGTCAAGAAATGATCCTATTAGAAGGCTTCAATAATGTCAGAGGCTAGGAGAATTAAAAAAAAAAAAAGATATGCAGTGCTTCTATACAGCAAAAAGTTGATGGGCAGAACTTATAAAATAAATATTTACAAATCTGTACAAAATATTACAAATGTATTTTGTTGGTTTAGGTTTATATGTTGCCTAATACAGAGGAAACACACCTTAGTGATTGTCTTTCTGCGAACCTTTTCTTTTCCTTCTGTAATGAAAAATTCCTTATGCATGGTTTCAAACCCTTAAACAAGAAGCAAAAAGAACTAAATCTCTGCAAACAAGAATTTAGTTCACCTACAGCTGAAGCTGTTCCTTTTCATTGCCATATCAAACAAAAGAAAAGCAATCAGGTTGCATGGTCATGAAGCAATTTGTTACAGCTGCACAACTTTAGTAGTGGGAGTGGGGGTTTCCTTCCAAATATGATGCTTCCTTCTCTGAAAATAAAACTGGGGGACGAGGGGGAATTTACTAGGCCTGATTTACTCAGAAATGCAACTGAATTTCTTAAAATTAACTTCTGTGGCTTTAGCACAAGTTTTTTTGTTGACACTGCTGTTTTCAGTAAACTACTTAAAGTGTATATAGTTAAAGATTTAAGATTATCTAAAAGTTTCCAACCAGGAATTTGTACTGACCTAAATACATTGTGGGGGTTTTTTTTCTAAACCCATTTAACTCAAGCCAATGCAACTCCTTTGTACAAGCAATCTTTGTATAATCGCTGAACAAGAACAGGCATTAATAAGTACCCAGGCAAGGTGCAATATCCTTTAGAAATCTTTTCCTTCTAAAATGAATGGAGGCTAGATTACTAGTGTGATCTCAAAGAGAAAAAGGCATTAGAGAAGTAAAATAAAGAAAATAAAGAAAACATACAGAAGCCAAAATTCTGCCTATAGAAAATACCTATAGTACTATCTCAATCACATCTGCAAAAGTTATTCTGGCCCCATTTAAATCACTGGGAGGGATGCATGAATGATAATCAAAGCAACAAAGAGACCTCTTCAAATAAAATTTTGAAGTTGTGTCAGGGAAGGTTTAGGTTGGATATTAGAAAAAAGTTCTTCATCTAGAGGGTGTTTGGGCACTGGAACAGGCTTCTCAGGAAGGTGGTCACAACACCAAGCCTGACAGACTTCCAGAAGCGTTTGGACAATATTCTCTGGCACATGATGTGACTCTTGGGAATGAGCCTGTGCTGGGCCAGGAGTTGGACCCGATGATCCTTGTGGGTCACTTCCAATTCAGGCTATTCTGTGAGTCCATGAAAATCTCCTGAAGCTTCTTGACTTTTTCAAAAAGGCAGTGTTAAAAGGGTCCTGATTCATGGATAAGCTGAATGATAATAAATAAAAATAATTAAAAAGAAAAAAGAAAGAACCAAAAAAACATGAGAGGAAAATAGTGATTTCCCCCAAAATGTGACACCCATTCCCACCTACAACCATTTCGGGTTTTATTCCACCATGTGAAGTTTTACAGAAGTTTAGCCTGCTGTATTTTATCCACCCCAAATTGCTCTGCAGTTGCAAACATCTACCTACACCTTTATTTGGCATACAAGTGGTTTGGTTTCCATTTGGTTAAAGCAGTTGATGTAACACAAAGTGAAATAAGCTCAGCCGGGACCAGATTAAGCCTGATCTCACCACTTTTTGCACAAGGTAATTTATATCACTTACGAAAAGGGTTCCCCCTCACAGTTGGGATAATGATTCTTGGAAGAATAGTAACCACAAAAATGAAAGCAAGCTCTTTGGACAGACCTTCTCTGCAGAGGCGAGAAGCTGCCCTATCTTAGAAGGAAATAAACTTCAGAAAGGGCCTTCTCTCCACAAGGGAATGCTCTGCCTTGTCACTGCCAGCCCACATTACTGAACATTGGTGGTTTTTTGGTTTCGTTTGTTATGTGTGGTGACTATATGAACATTCACTTTGTGTATTTTGGAATAATGGTGTGGTTAATGCTAATTTCCCAAACACTTAATGGTTTTTTAAATAATTTGAGCATTTTCAGAGTCTCAGCACTTAGTTTCTGCCTTCAACACACAAAAGCAGCTACAGCCTGCATGATTTTTCACCCAGAATTACATGTGCTTGCAGTTTAAGAGCCACAAATAACTCCTTCTTTTTTTCCCCTGTCAGATACAATCAATTATTTAAACGAATATTAAATGCAATTAAATTTAAATTTGAAGTGAAAATAATTGTATAGATGTAATGAGACCCTAAAAATGAAAGTCTAATCAAGCCAATATTACTTGGAATGCAAAGCTCTTTTGCCTTTCCTCTCTGTCTCTCTCTCTCTTACATATGTATTGTCTTGGTTTGAAAGACAGGTGTCTGCTAAGGAAGGCAGGAGCCCCCCTTGGAATGGAAAATGCAATCCCCTTCCCTCTGAATTATCACAAATTTGAAATTAAGGGGCTTTCAGGCAAAGATATGAGGAATAGGAATAACAGTTTTTACTAATATTTATATATATAACAAGCAATGATACAGAAACACTGGTTTAACCTGACAGAGTCCGGGATACAACCTGGCACCCCGCTGGGCAGGGTGGTGGTAGCAGTCTGATTAGGTGGTAGCTGCAGTTCTCTTTGAAGTCGTTCTGTTGAAGCGGTGATCTTGTAGAAAAAAGGTCTGGTCCTCCTCGGAAAATTCCAGTGGTGGTTGTGTAGCTCTTGTACTCTGGGAAACCAGTAGGTAAGGCTGCTTGTGCTGTTCCAGACCCCAGATTTTATCCAGGTGGGAATGCTTAGCTCCTTCCCCCTGGGTGGAGCATCTCACAGTGGGATGGTGAGTCACGAGGCAAGGCACTGAGGGCCCATTAACAGGAGATAGTCCAGAGGGAGGGGGCAAGGAGCATCACTACACCTGGTTTCAACAGCTCATGGTAATAGAATACACTGTAACCCAGGACAGTATTCATATGTAGTACATGAATGTACCTTTACCTGTTCATTGTGAGGTTTTGACTCTCCAGTACAAGGATGCTGACGTATTGTAGTGGGTTCAGTGGAGGGCAACTGAGATGGCCAGGGACTGCTGCACATGATGTGTAGGGAGAGTCTTTCTTCAATCAGCAGAAGAGAAAGCTGTGAAGGTACTCTCCCAACCCGCATCATGGCAGGGTGCAGAGGTGACAGAGCAGACCCTTGCTGGCATACAGGGACAGGAAAAGTGGCAACAGACACAAATCAGATCATGGGAAATGTTGATTAGATATTAGGAAAACCTTTTTCACCATGAGGGTGGTCAAACTTTGGAACAGGTGCCCAGAGAGGGTGAGCAATCTCCATCCTTCTGAGAGAGCCTGAACTTGACTGGAAAAAGGTCCAAGAAACCTGCTCTTGGGTGGGTATTGGGCTAAGCAGAGACCCCTTCTGATCTAAATTATTCTGTGTTTTGTGGTTTTAATGATGCATAACACATTACTCCATGCATATTCTAAGCCATAGTAATTAGGTAGTTCTACCCACCTCCTCTCTTCTTCAAAAGTTTTTTAAAATCTCCAAAACTGAAGAAAAGATTGTGACTCTTTGCTACACAGTAAAGCTGATCCAGGAAAAATTATGAGCAGTAGTTGACAACATACAGCATGGCATCATTATATTTGGAAGTATGGTTACTATTTTTAAAACTCCTGTTATGAGTCATATCTATTAAAGTAACTTTTATCAGTCTGTTACTGAGACAGGTGATGGCATCATTTAAGTTATCTGGCCAAGGGTTCTTTCATGAAGTACTATTTTCCTTCAGAAAAACTTTTTCTTTTCCTTCCAATGTAAACGCTGGCCTATGGAATTTTGAGATGTCTGTTGAAATAGTACATTTGGTGTAGTTCGCATTCCTTGAGTGTTGTTCATGCTTGTAGTCCTTGGAAACCATGGGAGTTTGGGTTGTACTGTGGCCTAAGACTATCAATTTGACTGTTTTGTAAGCATAGATTCTTGCCTTTTATAGTTTCATTGCAAGTACCTGTTTAAATTAGAATCCTTGCAGGTTTTCTAAAGAAAATAAGACTATTTCTTGGGGCGTATGCGTATTTGAATGATCTTTTGTAGTATGGAAACTGGACTATAAATATATTGTGTAAAGCCTTATCGACCTTCAGGATTTGCCAAAGGGCTATGCGGGGTTTCATAGGCCAGTACCTTTAACCTCCTCATTTCTTCACCTAAGAATGACAATATGATTGAAGCAAAAACTGTAATTTACTATAATTAAGTTATATAATTTTTCAGAGAGTTTAAGGCCCATGGGAGCTTTCAGCCTCTATGCTAAAGTACATTTTACATTCTTAGGGTCTTAAATATTTTACTTTGTTTTGGTTTTTTTGGGGCTTAAATGTGGCTTCATTTTTGTGTCCGAGGTTTTGCGGATAACTGATGATACATAAATTTTCCCGTGAACCATTTTTTGTTTTGTGGATTTGCATATAGCAAACTTTACCTTCACTTTAAAAAGAATTAAGCTTTACTGTTGAAGAATATGGTCCATTTTTGCTGCAAAATGGGTGAAAAGAATAATCAGAAAAATGTATTTATGTTATCTCTGCATGTGAGATAGCTTAAGCATATTCAGTGTTGGACGGGCAAAGGCAGGTAATACAGGAACAGCCATTATTCAGCGGGTTTCTCAAGGACAGCAGGGGGTACTGCAAACTCAGGTTTGTTTGGGTGAATAAAAATATGTGGCTCAGAGCAAAAAAACCCTCCACTGTTACAGAGGACTGCTTTTCTGTGGGTTTAAGTCCATCCTGACAAGTGTTGGTGAAGATACCAATCCCTGAAAAATACTGTCCTGTATTTATTTACAGGACAGCTGTTGCGCTGAACTCCTGGCTATACTGGCTGCCTTGACAGCATGCCTGAAACTCCTATGGGAATAGTTAAGTCTCTGCAGAACTTTGGCCTCTCTGCTGCATATGTCAGAGAGTTCAAAACTTTATGTGTTAAGTCTCTTTTTTTGGCTCCTTCGACTCTCATATCGCTTAGATGGAACAGAAAGCACCGAATGAACAAAGTAGCCTTGTTGTCCTGGCTTGACTCAGATTAGTAAATTGTACCTCACTTGCAGTACTTAACAAATAACACCCACACATAAATGCTAACTTTATTCTCTCTGTGTTGCTTTCTTGAAATATGAGTTTATTAAATCAAGCTTTGCCTTTCTATTTACATTTACAAAATACACCTCATGGATACATAACCAAGAACTTGTAAAGTACATCTGTTTTCTGTAAATGATTTGTACAATCAGGTGTTCCATCTTATTCTGAAAGGGGTGGATTGCATATATGTGGCATGAAATTACTTATAAAATAATAAAATTATAAACTCAACTAGCTACTATTCAGTGTTCACTCTATAGTATGTTTTTTATGCAGTATATGCCTCACTGTAACTTCAAAAAGGAAGGCTACATAAAAAATAGAAATCTAAACAGAAAGTTTCCTTGGAAAAGTTGCTAACCTAAGTACAGTCAAACAGTATAATTACAAAATTAAATGTATTTTGGTTCAGACTCTAGCTCTGCTGGAACCTCCTTTAGAATCATAGGAAAGCATGGCATCATTTTTCCTTTCATTCACAGATCAAGAATATAAGCTGTTTGACATGAGAGATCATGCACTTCAATTCCAATTTGCATTTTGATTCAAAACTCAGTGTAGTTAGTGAACTTTCAAAGAAATATATGTTTTGTAGGATTTCTAAATTCCTCAAGATGTTCTTTCATAAGTTATGTGATAGGAAAAGATAATTCTTAACACTCTGGCTAAGGTTGTTATAAATTGTTGTAAATTATACTTTCAACCTGAGATAAGTAAATAGTCTGATATTCATAAAATAATTTGCCATGGCTTTGTATATTAAATATAAAATTGGATTCCAACAGGCAAAATACTTGACTTAACTCACAGGGAAATGAGAACTAAAATTCATGGGTGATGAGGCAGAAGGTGGTGGGTTCCATGACCATTACCTGAGGGCTTTTGTGTGTAAATTGAGCTCAGGAGATGTAGGTGGATAAGTGATTGCACTACAAATTGCATAACAATGATTTTCTCAGCAGGGATCTTGCATGGATGCTTCCTCTGTACTAAGAAAACTCCCCAGATGTGGAAGGATTTTCTTCAATCAGTGGGTCAAGGGGTACAATCAACACCCTAGCAAGATTTCTTTACCTAATGGATGAGGAACAAGGAGTCTTGAAGTCAGAGACAATGCAGAATCACAGTGATTCATTCTTATCTCACCTCTGCTTGGGGAAAGAAATCTCTAACTATATCAGACCTGAAAAAAGAAAACAAGTGATAAGAATACAGGAAATTATAGGGAATTAGCAGTATTCCTTTTTTTCCTTTGAAGATACTCTAAGAATAGCTACCAGACCGTGCAGACCTAAACTAATTCTATCTATAACTGGAAGTATATTTTATATATATGTATATAAAATTATAAATATTATTATATAATTATATATAATTCTATTACCATCCCTAAAAGTGTTCAAGAAACAATTCGGCATGGTACTTAGTGCTATGGTTTAGTTGATATGGTGGCGTTTGATCAGTAGTTGGACTCGGTGATCTTGGATCCTTTCCAACCTTAATGACACATAAGAATTTGGAGGAAATAGGCTGCCCTGGTTGCTTCAGAGGTGAAGAGACAGTGTCATGGGTTCAAGCCCAGCCATCTACACACTTGTAGGCAAACCCCCTGACAACATACAAAGAAACATTAAAATGTTAAGCTTTCAAAATTAATTCGCCTCATTCAGTGAATGCCAGAATTAAGGCTACAACAAGCATAAGTCAATCCTGAAGTACCACACTTTTTAACCAGTGGTCTGCAAACTACTGATGGATTACAAAGCTTATTCCTGTATGTACTGCAAAGAACCAAAATGGCCAAACCCAAACTTTGTGTTTAGTTATTTACTTAGATAAAGCAATCCTGGAACTGCCACAAAAGTTAGTCCTGGGATTGTTTCAAGAAGCTTAGGTGGATCTTTGACTAAAACATAGAAAAGCACCTTTATGATGATATTTCATGTAATATCTTTGTGGCACAATTAAGGGGAGAAATAGAACCCCTGGAACCAATCCAGCACATTAGAAAGAGTTGCTTACTGTTTGCCCAATGCAATAAAAGAATTACAGAAAAAATATTATGTGATAGCCTGCTTTCTGCTATACGTAGAGGGTCAGAGTTAATTCTGACATTTTTAGTATTTATTACATAGGCAACTTAACTTAATTAACATTGTTTTGACTGCAGCAAAATTATGAACAACTGAGAGCAGAAATTTGAAACAGAGTATTAGAGTTGTGTATAAACTTGTTTGTCACAGCCCTGTAGGAAAGAAATGACAAGAAACAAAAAGAAAAAACCAGGTACTTGATGTAGCTGTTCAGTTAGTAAACTACATTTATCACCCAACTTGTACCCCATAGCTTGTAATGGATCTAAATCTTAATTAATTTCTCAAACTGGATCATTAATGCCTGTGGTGGTTTAACATTGGCTAGGTACCAGGTGCCCACTAAAGCCACTGTATCACTTCTCTCCTCAACTGGACAGGAGAAAGAAAATAAAATGAAAGGCTCATGCATGAGCTGAGATACGGACAGGGAGAGATCACTCACTGATTAATGAAATGGGCAAAACAAACTTGACGTGGGGAAATTAATTCAATTTATTACCAATCGAAATCAGGGTAGGCTAATACAAGGAAAATAAATCTTAAAAACACCTTCCCCCCACCTCTCTCTCCTTCAAATGTCCCACGGGATTAGCTCAGTTGGTTAGAGCATGGTGATAATAATGCCAAGCTTGCGGGTTCATTCCCTGTATGGACTGTGCACTTAAGAGTCAGGCTTGATTATCCTTCTGGGTCCCTTCCGACTCGGAATATTCAGTGGATGATATCTGTAGATAACTTTACTCCTGGTTTTCTACCTCCTCCTCCCCAGCAGTGCAGGGAGATGGGGAGTGGTGGTGGTTCCAGTCAGTTCATCACATGTTGTTTCTGCTGCAGCTTCCTCATCCTAAAGGAGATGAATCCTTTCCCTGCTCCAGTGTGGGGTCCCTCCCATGGGAGACAGTTCTTCATGAACTTCTCCAATACGAGTCCTTCCCACAGGCTATATTTCTTCAGGAACTGCCCCAGTGTAGGCCCCTTCCACCACGTGCTGTCCTTCAGGAACAGATTGCTCCAGTAGAGGTTCCCCATGGTTACAAATCTTGCCCAGAAATCCTGCCCCAGTATGGGCTCCTTTCTGTGTTTTCTCATACATACATCTCAAATCTTATCTGAGGAAGTTACCTCTAAAATTATCCATTTGGCAGTGCTAACCTGAAACTTAAAAATAAAAATTTAAGGTACAGTGATACTTTTGTCAGATATCCACTAGCAGCTAAGCTGACAAGCAGCTCACTTTATAAAGTAAGTGAAATCAAATAATTGTGGATGAGTAAGTGCTGTGATCATATTTACCTGGGCCAGATTGGAACAAGCAGCTGAGACCCAAAGTGTCTCAGGTCCCATCATCCATATAACATAAAGCCTTCATTCCATCAGGTGCTGTGTTTTTGCATGTGACACAAGGAATACATTGTATAAACATCTTTTTCTAAAGGACTAAGCTGCATTACATTCTGAAATTTTATGTGTTAACGTCGACTCTCGATTAAGTCAGTATATGACTAATGAACTAAAGCTGTTGATTTAAAACATTACAAGGCAGGGAAGAATCCAGCCTACATCTCCTACAGTGTTTGCAATCTCCTTTCTAGATCTATATCTGTAACAGACAGCACTCATTTCTAGTGAGGATACTTCCCATTTTTACACCTGTTACAAGCCCTTCCAAATAATTTGTCTGAGGGTTTTGATATTAACACAGTTGCTTCTATAAACCGTGCCATGATGAAAATATTTGTATAGTTCAGAGTACACAACCTTCACATTATCTCTGCAGCAGTGTGAACTGATGTCAAGAAATGTGGGGTTTAATCTGGCTAAACAAGTTGTTTTCTTAAACATTGTTTTGTCTTTTGGAATCAGATCACTTCCCTCTTGAGTCACTGGAAAACTCTTGTAAATTTAAGTAGAACTTAAACTGTGATCCCAGCCATGTATGTCTTATTCCTGCAAGTAATCCCTTTCCTAACTAGTCTCCATTCAAATGGTTATGTTCCTATGATTTTCTCTGTGAATAAAGACTTGGCCTATCATTTGAGCTCTGGATTCATTGCTGGTGAGTGTTTAAAAGTCTCTGTCACAAGGCCAAGGATTTAATTGTCACTGTGCTTACCAGTCCCTCCAGAGAGGCTAAAACCTGTCCGAGTAAAGGTGAATGTATCAGTCCTTCCCATGGATAAATGAAGGACCTCCAAATTTCCATAACCATCGATATAACACTGTTCAGCTACTAGAAACTGCACTATCTTTAAGAGGAAAAAGTAGAATTCCCTTCATGTTTCTAACTTGTCATCTTTTGCATAAAATACTTGTTTCCCCAGATGAGGTTTCTCTTAAGAGATAAGACGTCTTTCCTTTTTTTCCTTCTGTATTTAATCATTTCATCATCCATTATGTAGTCCATCTGCCCTCTTGTGGTTTCCTTTTTGATCTTTCCACTTTTACTTTGCATTTTTCAGAGACTTCTTGACTATTTTATATTTCCTGTTCTCTAAGTATGGGATGAGCTCACAAGTCAAGTTTCACCTCACAATGTATTTTTCTAGTCTGAGTAATTCTGAAATCCATTTTAGATGAAGCTGGAAATTAGTTGCAGCCCTGGAAAGACTCCAGTGTCATGAACAGTACAGTCAGTTCTTTTAGGACTTTTCCCAGTTTCTCTCACAGTCTGAGGGGAAAGTCCTTTCTCCTAATTCTCTGTTCTAAATGGATTTTTAAGGTTTTTCTCAGCTGACTTGTAACACTTTTTCTTGGAAATATATCCTTTAACTAAGAAGTAGCCTGCACTACCCTTAGCCTGGTGAGCACTATGCCCTATGCATTAACATTATTGATGTCAGTAAGGCTATTTGTTAAACATTGCTTTTTAAGAGTGGCTTTATACTCACCTTGGCAAGTCAAACTCCGTAGGGCAGTAGGAGGAGGTCTCTGTGGTGTGTGGTTCTATCATGTAATTCAGGATGCTTACTGATGATAAGGGGGGAAAAAACTCTTCCTCCTCATTCCTTTATTCTTCAAATGGAGTAATTGCTAAATCTCAAATCCTGCCATCATCATGAAAGGATGTATTTGAGAAGAAAGGTTTTTCCCAGTGTATCACTATCTGGTGCTCAACATGGATCACTGAAAAGAAATCTAGGATTTGACTCCTGGTCGTTTGCAGTGTTGACCTTTTTAAATAAAGTGCTTTTCAGATCTGTCCTCCCAGATGGGGCAGCTGAGGTGTGTCTGGCAGGTGGCTGGCAGGAGAGAGTCAGGGGATATTCTACAGCTCTTCAGAAGGGACATGGTCTCTCTCTGGTTCTCTTCTAAATACTGCATGGTGCAAGTTTTTTAAAAAAACTTCTGGACTGCCTGAGGTGTGAACTAGAATTTGCTGAATGATGTACTAAGACTTACCTTGTATGACATTTATTTTCTTCTTATTTTGGTTTCCAGGAATTTTTTATTTTTATCTACTACTGAACCCTCTGTTTGACAGAAAAACCACACACAATGCCATGAACCCCTCCCATTCTTTATGGCTCCTTTGAGACTTGCAAAATGACCCTGTACCTTGCCTAATGAGACCTGAGAAGTGTATGTGTGGGGGAAGTTCAGTGCTGAAAACACCAAGTGTGTGTCAAAGATTCCCAGAACAGAGTGTAGAAAGTGAGAAAAACAAGAATGGACCACTGCTACATTTTTATATTCCTTAGCTTGGAAAGAACAACTTAATGTTATTGCTAAAAGTACCCCATAGGCATTTCTAAGCCTATACGAGCTCTGAAAATTGAGGAAGCTGGAAGCTGCTTCCAGGAAGCCTCAGGGTATATCTATATCGAGTGTTGCAGACAGACAGAGGGTACTCATCCCACACTAAGTTTACTGGCTGCAAGCCAGCTGTGAGCAAGGGCCAGGTACAGCTATTTTAGCACAGTCCTGAGCTTCAGCTAACATGCCATCTGCCTCTGGGACAACAGGCTCTTGTGTGAAGAGAGAATTGTTTCCTTTTAGAAATTCCTCCTTTTGAGTTGCTACTTTCACAGCCACTGAAAACTAAATTCTCATCATTTGTAACTATATCACAAATCCAATGCCTGCCTTTCTTCTTTTTCTTTCTTTCTTTCTTTCTTTCTTTCTTTCTTTCTTTCTTTCTTTCTTTCTTTCTTTCTTTCTTTCTTTCCTTCTCACTTTCATTCTTCTCTTCTCTTCTCTTCTCTTCTCTTCTCTTCTCTTCTCTTCTCTTCTCTTCTCTTCTCTTCTCTTCTCTTCTCTTCTCTTCTCTTCTTCTTGATTTTGTAGTAAATGCAGTAAAATTATGATTCAGACTTACTTAAAACTGTGACAAAAAGGAGAACTGCAAGAGCTCTTCACTACTGATTGTTTGCATGCTGAAAACCCCTCTGGTTTCACTAAATGCATTTCAAAGGCTATCATAGAATCACAGAATTATTAAGGTTGGAAAAGTCCTCTAAATAACAGAAGAGTAGGATCTTCTTCATCCAAATAGAAAGTATACTTAACTGCAGGGTTCCTCTCTCACCAGGCTATTTGTGTGTTGATTTGCAATCTAACACATAAGGACTTCTGAAAACAGAGAAATAGTAAAGAAATCATTGTATTTATGTTTATCCCTTGTTTTATTAATGAAGTCAAATTCTTTTCAACGGAACAAAAACTAATTTCCCAAAAGATGGTGCCTGGCCTTAAAAGGCCTGGAATGAGCACTAACAGATCTACACTACCATGCTTCAAACTTAGTTTAACTATACTAAATCATAGGTATCTGCTATCTGTAATTGTTTATTGTTCAGGATGAGAAATTGTATATTAAGACTCAGAAGGAGAGAACTTAGTTATTACTCTTGCCCTTTTTCCAGAAAGAAAAAATAAACTTATGTCATCAGGGTTATACACCCTTCTAAATGGAGCTCCTCTGGCATGAGCTATGAAGTGCAGCCAGTTGTATCCACAGACAGATGCTCCGATTGCAGACGTGCAGGGGAGAGAAGTGTATTGTCTGTGGAACAAGTAAACCAAAGCAAAACAAATCCTATCCTGCAGACTCTCAGAAGTCAACTGGTACTGCTATTAAAGCTTACTTGCTTCCATCAGAAGTTAGGAGGTACAGATGACCAAAAGAAAGTATTTAAATTTTTTCCAATTTGTCCTGAAAGCCTGTGTAACTTAACTTTGACTGAAGTAGAAGATTTTCTGTTCATTTTAGGACAAACTCCAGTTTTATGTCCCATGTCTTGCCTCCAAAATAACTTCAGTTGGTATTTTAAACACTTTCTAATTTACACTTAACCAGAATATTAGAAGTCTGCAGAGGTTTCAGCATTCATGAGAATAAATTTGGTCAGCAAGAGTTACCTAATGCTACCCAAAAGTTACTGTAATGACAGAAATCCTGGACTAAATTCTATGATGAAGTAACTGGCACCGTTCAGTCAATTCTGTGAATATTCACCAGGGGTTACTACCATGCAAACCTATCCAGAGTCTATTTTTTTTAAAGCAACAGTCTTCATGTGGCTTCTGTGAAATGTAACACTTTTTTTTCTAGCAAAAGTAAATTGTAGTAAAATTGAATTTGTCCTATGATATAACACTTAAATTTAGTAACTAAAAGGTTAGTTTTCCTAAGTCATTGCAGAGGAGTAAACTGGGATTCCATGTGTAGGCTGTGCTTTTTAAAGAAATGCCTGAGGTAAAAAAAGAAGTATGATCAAGCAGGGCAATTTATTGTTCTGCATTGTTCTTAAGACTGTGTATGAAAAATCGAAGGCTTTTGAACTGCTTATATTCTGGCTTTGTTTTTCAACTGCAGCATTTCTGAGTTTAAGTAGAAGTAATATTTACTAAGAAAACAGAAGCAGCAAATGGTTCTCTTGTGTTGTTTATTATACTCATACGATGTCACAAATATTATGACATTGTAATATCATAGTTCAAGACAGATTGAGTTATACTTCTGCTCCTTTTCTGACTGCAGATACAAAGAGTTCACAGTGTCCAGGAATAGTCATGCTCACTTAATGAACACCAGTGTCAGTTCTCTAGTGTCTAGAAATGAACTATGGTAATGAATGCTAGTGCCATCAGTTTTTAAAATTCTGATAGGCAGAGCAGATTAATAAGATTACTGCAGAATTAACATGATCTGCTAGTAGCAAAAGTGTTGCCCTCATGAGACATATGTATAGTCTCAGGCTGTATGTGTAGAAATCAGGCTAGACATTTATACCTGGAATTCAGCTGACCTTGAGCTAGCAAAACCACAAATAGCCTAACTAACAGCAGCAGTGACAATTCGTTGGTACCCCAACAAGCAGCAGAGTGTGATGCTGTCAGAACCTAATCTCGTTCATATTATGCATATCAAGGTGAAGTCAGAGTTTAGAATAGTGAAATTAAAACCAGGTAACTGTAAGCCAGTTTTCATCGGCTTGCACTATTAAGAATATTAAAGGCTCTGTCATCTAACATTTCAAATTGGTATCTCTGGCTTTTGCATGATGTCAATAATATGTGTCAGAAGACCTTTAAATTTAGCAAGCGTCTAATCTATGTCAAGTGCTGTTCTTCAAACTTGCTCATGTGAAGTTGTAAGCTAACTAAATGTTGAAAACTCCTGTTATTTTTAAGAGGAACTGGACGACTTCAGTGCTCATGTTCAGTTGTGAGTACATATTTTTGTAATAAGAGATGGAAATTAAAAAATAGCAGATAGTAACAGAAGAGAATGCGAGCTGTGTTTTGTGGGCTTTTTTTCTTGAGATTCAAAAGCACCTTGAAGAAAAGGATTGAAAGAATTTTTGAGAGTTTTGTGTCATTTCTAATAGTATAAAACATAACTCTGATAGCTTAGAGGAGCCAAGTTGTATCCTAGTGTAACAATCAGTTGAGCCTTCTGCTTGTAGTTTGAATCTTGCCCTGAGGCTGATGCAAATGTTGCTACATATAATGACCTGTAGCAAAAACAAAGTTCCCATATATCAGTCTTTTCTCTTTCATTTCTTTGAGGCACTTCTTAACTCCCAGCACCTCATGGAAGTTTGTTCTTTCATCCCATCTCCTTGTAACCTTTCAGTTCTTCCAAATGACTCATTCCTTCCTCAGTCCGAAGGCTGGAGATGAAGGAGGACCTTCTAAACCCACACTAGATGGGCCAATCAAGTTATTAGGATATTTAATATTTTCAGCTCAGCTCTGCATACCTGTTCAGATGATCCTGGAACAGTTCCAAAAGACTGGCACTGGAATGGTTAAACTGTACTTATTCTGTATTCAATAAGCTTTAAAACAAGTGGTGTATTGAAACTGAATATTTCCTTCAAGGTACTTTTCAAATCTCACTATCTGAAGATGCACAGGTATGTAACAGCAAACTTAGTGGAACTGTATTTCTGCAGATCCTCTCTCTCTAACCTTACCCAAATGCATGGCCAGTGCTGTTGAAAGATTTGTGTCTCATCCATATAGGCAACATAAACTCTACCACATTCCTTTTGCTTTTGAGATCGCCTATGTTACAGGTTAATACAGCATTTGCTACATTGGGTTAACCTGAGCAAGTTGATAAGACACAGAAATTTCTAAAAGGACCAAAGGTATTCTAAGAGCAAACTGAAGAACAGCAGAGAGCACTAGCCTGGTAAATCCTAGAGCACAGGGGTGTCCTCGAAAAAGTCATCCTCAAGGGGAATGTGGTTGCTAGCAGTCTCAGCAGAGAAATCACACATGGAATGGGCCTTACAAAAACGCTGGTCTAGCCACAGTTGTGGCTAAAGTACATTGAAAAGGAAGGGAGAGTTTTTCTTGTGTCATCCCAAGAGGAACTACTGGAACAAATGCCTTGCCTACACAGGGAGGAGGAGTAGCATACATCTCTCTCATGCAAACGAGCAAGAATGGCATTTTTTTTCCTATAAACAATATTAATTCTTGTAGTAGAACATGGTCATATTGGAAGTGCAGCAAAAAAACCTCCTTATGTGACTTATGCTTTTCTCTTCTGGCAACTGTAGTCTCAAGAACACCAGCCAAAGTCTTCCTCCAGCTGTTACATTCACACAAAGAAGCACTGTAAATGAAAGTGTTATTGCTGCCAATCATCAGACCCTCTGAAGGAGCTTCTGTCCTGTCTGAGCACTATGGGGGACAAACATCAGTCACTACTGAGTATTGTATTTTTAATGTTTACCAGTGTAAATGCCACAATTTTGAATAGATAAAGACAAGAAGCATAGTAACAGCTGGACTAGCTACATCAAAAATATCCTGATTATTACAAACATGCATCACTTCAGTATTTCACATTGTGCCACCACCTCCAACGGGGAAGACCGATACACCTCTTTCACCTAAGCTGACTCCAAATTATTTTTCACACTTCCTAAGAAGATCTGACTGAGTTCCCACTCCTGTGGACCTCCCTTGACCAGTCTTTTCCCACTAGTAAAATCAGTCAGCAAAAGGCCATCTCACATCCATAGAATAAAAGGCAACCTAATGAAGGAGCCCAATCTAGCAACAGTTCACACTACCTGCGTCTGTCTTACAGCCATTAGCTTTGTGCCTTGGTCTTCTCCAAGGAGTCCTGTGATCTCTGAGCAGCCTGATCACTTCGGGTTCCCAGGCTGGGATGGGAGTGGATGTAATTGTGTAGATATATCTAAGTTTCCCCAAAGAACATGTCAAGAAACTCAGTGCTATTTAACTACACCACCATACTGATTTCTGAAACTTGCTCACATATGCCTCAGTGTGGCCAAACAGTAAACGTGCCAGAATGGTGTTGCATACCTCATTGATCAGCTTTTCTTCCCTTGCAAGAGTAATGTCTGAACTTCCAACATCACTCGGGGACGCTGCATCCACACACAGCATTATTTCAATACTGAAAGAGTCCGATTTTGACAAATCCACAAAACAGTGTAGAGGCCACAGAGGATCATGTCTGAATGAAGATTTTTCTTCAATATGAGTCATTCAAATAGGAGGAGAGGGGACACTGTACTGCCTCTCAGGTGAAGCAGCATAAGCTTCAAATCACTGCAATTGCATATCTAAACATGATTAGTTCCCAATTTCTCTTTTCCTTCAGTTCACCCAGTAACGTTAAAGGATGGAATTCAGATACAATAGCATCATTGCCCACCGTTTAGAAATGATTGAAGGAAATTCTACCTGAAAAATCTTTGTGTTTATTGTATTTATCTTTTGTCCTACATCAGAAGCAGTTGAGTGCCTACTCTCCCCTCTGACATGGGGCTTCACAAGAAGTTAAAAAAGTGTATGTGGCTCCTGGATGCATTCAAGTGTGATCTAAGGACTGAGCAGCACAATCATTTGAAGTTACTGCTTACTAAATCACTTTACTTTAACAATGTATTTCTAGAAAAAGCAGACTGTGGTGCTTTTTTAACAGCTTTGCAAAATCAACATAGAGGTTTTGATTGTATGTATTTACTGCCACTCATCTGAGTTAAGCGGTGCAACATGCCCAAAGGATAATAACCTTCAAAACTAAGCATGTAAATCTTCAATAGCCTAGTCACTATTTGTCTTACCTCCAGCTGGAACTGGAATTGCTTCAAGAAAGTCAGTCCATGGACTGGTCTTAAGTATCAAATATAGTTGTGATTTTAAATGAACTAAGTCTGCAGCCTGGATTATTCTCAGTCCAACTAAACTTGACCCTTCCTCCCTCCCTGTAAAAATGTCTGAAAGAAGATTTCTGCAACAATGGGCTGGATTCTCTGTAATACAAGTCATTGCTATGATTCATGTTCCTGTGGATGAAGAGAGGGTGCAATGCAGCCTCTGTGCCTTCAGGTACACTTGCTGCTTTCCCTGCTGTCCATGTGCTGTTCCATCCAGAAAAACAGACAGCATTTTTCCTGGCTGTCACAGGTGTGTCCTAAATTGAATATGCCCTGGTTCCCCTGAAAGGACAAGTAAATACACAGCCTTGGTGAACTTTGGCATTCCTGCTGAACAGCAGAGCCCATGCGAGGTAAAGAAAGAAAAACAAAGAAAAAAATTGAATTTGCTAAAATACAAGGGTGGAAAGACTCGAAAAAAGTATTTTCATTCTTTATCAAAATTTAATCTATCTTTTAATCCTTTGGCCACCAGTGTGAAGCACTGTGCAGTCTTCTGAATGCAAAATGTAGAATTCCTTCCCTTCACATAGTTCTGCAGAATTGTAATGTTTTGTCCAACCATATTAATGTATCACAAGCTGTCAGAATACTGATGGGAGATACTGACCCTCCATTCCCTGCTGGGAATAAAAAAGTATTGCATCCAAATGGCTGTGCTATAAATAGTTAAAGCTGGTGATATTTCTTCAGGACAGCTCTTGCTGGCTGTCGGTGAGCTACCTTAGAAAAACACGTCAGAAATTAAATGTTTCCTGCTCCAGTGCTGGCAGGGAAGAGACCAGGGTCCACAAAAGGAGGATTGTCACCAGGTGGCACATCTTGTGGTGTGCAGAAAAATGCCTTTCGTGCCATCCCTGGGGAGACAGAATTTATCACCTGATATAGTTGAGCAGCTTTTCTGGAGTAAGTTGCCTATGTTGGTGTCAGAAATTTATGGCTATTGTTTTCTCAGGTGCTCCACAAAGCTAGAGGGTTAATCAGCAAGCTGACATGGGGTTTAACTTCTTTTAAAGGAACTTTACTTTTAAAAGTCATGCCTTCTTATGGAGTGTATTATTGTAAATAAAAATCTAGAAGTAACATTAAACTATAATGAGTACAAGTCCCCAAGCCCAGAACAATCACTGAAAACTTGAGTTAATTTTTGTTGTCCTTCTCCTTCTCCCATTTCAATGCTATATAAATCCAGAGCAGGGTCTAGTGTAGGACACAAATTTCATAGGCATTCAGACTTGTGTTATAAGGCTTTCTTGGCAGTGAAGTTGTTTCTGTATTGAGTGTTGAGGGAAGGAAAAGAGTTTCTCCTGTTTTTGAGTTCATGCACTTCCTACAGCCCATAAAACACAATCAGAGACAGCAGTGCAGTCTGAATATTACAGATATGCAAATGAATTTTTGCACCTAAAAAGACCCTAGACAGTAAGAGTAGACTTGTGAGACACTGACTCAAACTGGGACTCAAGCATCCTTGTTCACATCTTAGCTTTATGGCAATCTTTATATTTCCTGTGCTGGGCAGGTCACTGAGAATAGGTACATTTCTATCTGGAGGTGTAATTGCAGGTTGGGTTCACTTATGTGGGCTAACTTTAATTTAGCTCAGTCAGTTGTAACTGTTTGAGAATGGCAGGTTGAACTTCAGTGCACTGCCATAATCCCTTTGGGTCTGTGAATAGACATTCAGTAGGTAACATCTGTGATTTAAGTGTTGTGCACCACAATATTTACTACTGTACATAAAACCTAAGGAAGCAACTTTAAAGGTTTGACCTGGTGTAGGTTGCAATGTGAATAGTATTTTAGGACTACAGTTGATTTGGTCAGCTTGTTCTGCAGTTCCCAGCTGTGTCAGGGAAATATAAATATTATTCTTGCCCAGGCTTTTGTCTGTCTTGTCTGTGGTAACCTCTTTGGGGCAGGAAATGTCTTTTATTTTATGTTTATACAGAAAATAAGCCTTGGATCTTCGTTGTGATTTGGGACAGTTATTGAAGTTATAGAGCCACCTCTTGTCTCCATCTGATATTATGTTGTTTTGTGAGTCTCCTGCATGAACCTTTTGATGGGACATGTTGTTGAGCTCTCTTCTGCAGGGAGGGAATCCAGCCAAACAGAAACTATCCTCAGGTCTCTCAGGCTGTGTGCTCTTTTTCATTCTTTTCTCTTTTGTGTAGTTCTGAAGCAGTGCTTTGGACTGTAGGGAAAAACATTAAAATATCCATTTATAATGGCAAAGGATATTGCTCTGTTTATATTTGGTGTTCCAGGGAAAATTAATAATTTGCACCTTGAAACCACACTCCGTGAGTAATAACCACTGTCTTCTCTTCTCTACCTTTTGTAACAAAGCCCTTGTTTAATCATTAAGGGATATCTCTATATAATCAAACAGGACCAATTGCTAACTGTCAGCTTTCTATTTTGATTAGAAGAAAAGAATTTATAGTCTGACCCAAAATGCATGCTGTTCTGAATAGTTCCTAGTTATTTGCCAGTTAAGATATTCTTTGTGTATGTCAGTGTTGTCAACTGTGGTAGAAAAGAAAAACAACGTGGAAAGTTTCCATTTTCACTATTTATGAGAAGAGGGATTCAAAAGTACTGGTGTCGTAAATCACCAGAGATGAGTGAAATGTGTTATTCAGTACATTATAATGTTGTAACTTTGCCATTGGAAACAGTTGCCTAGCTAGGAACAGAAGTCTGTGTGGGCCACAGGTTATGGTAGATGGGCAATGACAAAAGGTCTGACTTTATGGCTGATCATTTGTGTTGCAAATGATTTAGAGCAGACTCAGAGCTGGGCAGGCTTGGGTCAAATTGAATGAGCTGGTGTCCACCCATGGCTGCACCTTTTGTTGGAAGGATGGGTGAGCACAAACATTCAACAAAATGTTTCAGATGAAACTACTGTCCAAAGCAGTGACACATTTGCCAGGTACTACTTATTTCACCTTCAAGAAAAAACTCAAGCAGAGGCATAGACTTAGGATGTGTGCAAGGACCCCGGTATCTAAAGTCAGCACAGCTGTTGGTATCAGTGCCAGCTACGCTTGCTCGTGGTGGTTGCTCTGTGCATGTAATATGCTGGACATTCATTTTGCACAGAGATAGTTTTTTGGTACTTATGGGGATTTCCTTTTCCCGGGGATTTGTAAGAGATCTATGAACCAGTGCTTGGACTGCAGAGTAGTCCAGGATAATGTATTTCAGTTGCAGGAATGACAAAACAACTTGATTTTTTTTGTTGGTGGTGGTTTTTTTGTTTGTTTGTTTGGTTGGTTGGGGGTTTTTTTATTTCTGCGGATTTTAGAAGAGCAAGATAAAGTTCAGGACTGTTCATCTCTAGAGTAGTATAAATTTTTTTTTTTTTGCTTCATGCTGTTACTTTCAACTACTATTAGCTCTGTAACGTGGTGTACACTGATGAATTCAGTAACACCATCCTCGTGTTAGTCCTTGGGCATAATAATTTTAATGAAATTCTAGAAGGAGTGAACTTACTCCGCAGCCAGGTCTCTTGATTCCATCCACTACTGTTTGTTTGTTGTTTAAGGGACTCTAGAAATGAGAACATGACACTATGATATGTTAATGCTGCTGGAAAAGGGCACAGGGGTTGCTTACCAGGAATATGTGCTGTAACTTTCTTCAGATGATAAAGTCTGGCCTTGCTGAGTTCTCTTTACTTTTCCAACAGGTTCTTATGTTGTCCTTATTACTCTTAACAGCTTATTAAGTTTGTTGTGCTGTTTCAAAATAGGCAGAATGAATGTGTTTTTAATCCATAGTTTGGAATATTCTCAAAACATCTAAATTAAATGTCTTGTTACACAAGGCTATAGAATTGTTACAAAAGGTTGACTCTGGGCTAAGTCCTTGACTCTCCTCTAAATATTGAAACAAATGATTAGCAAAACTTGTTTTATGGTGTTGTCCTCTGTGTAAAGCAAAGTAGCAAATTCTTTTCGTTTGCTATTTTTAGTGCTTGGATTTGCAAGTCTGAAGCCAGCAGTACATTTTTTTCCCTGTCTTTCCTTTTCTCCTTTGTTTATTGCTGAAACTCAACCTGGAATACCAAATTAAAAAAATCTTAGAGTAGAAGGAAATATTTCACTTCCAGATTTTATTAATATGTGAAGAATTTCAGAGAAATTTTAAAGAAAATGTTATCCCAGAAGAATTATTACTAGCTTATTTACTTATTAACTGTGTCTGTGCCATATTTATCTAAAACACAGTACTGCTATAAAGCTGCTATTAAAACTGACAGGCACTGTTAGCTTAGATGAATCTTGCTTGCAAAGCAGAAACAGAACTTGTAGGAATTTCATGATGTCCCCCACTAATTATGACCCAAATTAACCTGTTTTACTCTCCACTGAGAGGACTGAGCCTCCACGCTGTCTGGTCCTGTGTTGTGGGACACAGTAACCTTCTGCTGAAAGACAGAAATTAACAGGTACATGGAGTAACTTCATGCATTGCTCCAAGTCATGCCACAGGTCCCCTACTCTGCATTGTGTTTTGCTGACAGTTACTTGCTGGGGAAAATGGTGTTGCCTACATGTAAGCCATGAAATAGACTGACTGTTACATTATAGAACCTTTAAAAAAAAAAAAAAAAAAAAAAGGCGGGCTTTTTGTTTGTCTGTTTGTTTATTTTTAAATAAGGCTCCTGGTAATGTGCAACTCTTCATATTGCTTTCTCGCGCGTCATGACTATGCCAGTGAGTGTATTGAACAAACAAAACCAGACTCACCCAAAAAGTGGAACAAAAGCAAAAATAGTCTTGTAGAGGGAAGTAGAGCTTTAATTTGTACGTTATTAATGGGTGTTTATTGCAGTTTGCTGTAACAAGTTCACACAGAAAGAGTTAACACTTGCAATGCAACCAAATGCCACTTCCCTGTAGAAAATGTGTCGTTGCTTTACCTGTGCAGATCTGACCCTGAAGGACAAAGAAGTAGGATTGAATGTTTGTCACTAACCTCCACTCTGTTGTGTACGTACCTTGCTGTTTATTCTCCACTTGAGGAATTCTACAATTTATTGAATGTATGACCAAGGTAACCTGTGGCCAAGCCCCAGCTGAGTTTGTTTGACTCTCCTCATGTATACTACAAGACCAGAGCAGATGCAAGGTAACAGGCCTATGGAGAACTAAGCTAAACTGCATTATGCCACATCAGCTGTGTACTCGGAGTAAGCATCAATTACTTTTTTTTCTCATCTATTTAGGAAGATAAATGCTGCACTTCTAAACTGTGTATACGTAACTATATAACATAACTATATCAACATCAATCTATCTTTGAAGGATAAATTTATAGTGCACATAAAGAAACGTGGCATCAGTGTTGCCTACTGATTCTGTAATAATTTTTTAAGACTGATTATGCAAACTTAATGTTATTTTTTAATACATAAAATAAGTTTTTAATACCTAAACAGCACTGGTCAGCCATCTGCTGGAAAGAGGATACTGCAAAAATCCAGACTTCTTTCTTGCCTTAACCCATCCTGAGCCTTTCACAGAAAGAAATCCTAGGACAGCCTTCGAAAGGTGCTCATGTCCCATGCAAAGACAATACTGCTTCTCTGCATAGTTGGTCTGCTAAGGCACCTAACTAAGCAGCTCACCAAAAAATGCTCTTTTACTTTTAATATGGAGCTTAGCCAAAGTCTAAATCCTTTTTAGTCATTAGCTCTGTTACCTTTTGATATATGTCTTACTGTCTTACAGTTTTTGCATGACCAAATGTTTTCAGGCTTAACAAAACCCACACTCTTCTCTAGTGTCTACGAGTTGTCCAGGTCTAACATTTCAAAGGTTAGCAAGATCCTCTCCTTACGTCTGTGAGGATATAAATAGCATTCAGTTTAATTAACATCAGCAAAGGCATGTTGAAAGTAGATTTGCTCTGTTGCTGGCTTTCTCCATTTCTTAATTTCAAGATGTTAAGCTTTCCAAAATAAATTTATCTTTTCTTTTTTTTTTTTTTTAAGGAGGAGAAAGATCTTCCTGTTTCTCAATAGAAAGGAATTGTTTCAAGTCAAATGTTCATTTTATTGGTGAAAAGGCAGTGAGGAAGTGAAGTTATTGCTATGATGGACTAAAGATATAAGACAGGTTAGGCCATATATAGCAGCTGGTATAATACAAATACCACATTTCCCTGCAAATCCATGTTTGCTTCTTTTTGTAGCACCATTTAGTAGAGAAAAGGGGGAAAAAAATCCTAATTCTTGAGCCAGATGTGAAGAGCTTGCACTACAGCAGCGACAGCGTAGGTCAGGACAGAAGGCTGGGCAGTCTTGAGTCTGGCTGCAGTAAATGCCAGGCCAAATCTCATCATAATTAAAACCATTTTGGAAGCTGTTTCCAATTACGACAGCTGCAGTCGCACCGTGCTCCTGCCCGTACCCACACCCCCTCCTGGTCGCAGAGGAGAAGAGTTGCCCCTGGAGCAGCTCCACGCACACCCACGAACCCTTCAGCTGCGGCACGGGAGGGAACTTTCTCCGGCGGGGCAAGAACGGAACCTGCGGTTGTTACCGGGGCTCGCAGCCGAAAGGTTACTTAGGAGGCAAGTGCTCTGGTTTCCCAAAAGCAGGCTTAAAAGGCTGTAGGGTATGTTTTCAAAGCAGGATTTCGGCCATGTGACTCATTAATGTCAATGGGAATCATGTTGTTAAAACTTTGTGCAGTGCTTTGAAAATGTATCCCTATATGTCAGTTTTCTTTTCTAGGCAAAATTATCAAAAACAGACCTTGTGGGCCGTTTTTTTAAACAAAGCTTTTCAGCATTATATGCTAATAAATCAACGGTTTAGCAGGCTTGATCTGCTCTCATTCCATCCTACTCCATCTCCACTTTCCATTTTATCATTGACTTTGGTTTTATACAGTTATAGTAGCACATCGTTTTTGCAGACATTGCCTGGAGGAAGACAACTGCAACATTTCAGGCACTGGATTGCAAATTGTGTGGAAAGCAACAATGGTGCTATAGAGGGATAATAATATTTGTTGCATCATTTCAAATATAAAGCAGAATGAGTAAGGAAAAAACCCCATATTTAGATTTTTTTAATTACTGTTTTCATTAGCGAATCGCAACAAGCCCACTCTTGCTTATTAAAAAAAAAAATTAGTTTGAAAGATTCAGAATTACCTTTTCAGAATAACTCTGGGATCTACTAATAACAAAATATCAGATGACGAGACTCTGTGCTTAGCAAAAAAGCAAACTAATGTACTGAGATCTCTGGTTTCTCGGAAAGAATTCCACTTCCTTGTACTCCATTGAAAACAGCTAGAATTACCCTGAAATGCTTGTAAGCTCTGAACTACAACAGAGGGATGATTTGTGCATTCCTATTAGCTGGGTTTTGTATTTAGCCACTGGTAGGCTTTACTGGAGCAGCAGAAAGGTGCATCATTTCTATATACTCCAGAACTTTTCACCTTTAGATCACCAGTTCTTGTCTGTCCTGGGAACCATATCTTCATTTGAATAAATCTCTGGAGTAAAATGATTGCTGTCTATATGGATAGCCTATCATATGCTTCTGCAATTCTCAGTCGGCAGCTGTTCCACTCAGTAATTGCTCTTTTACAAGTCTCAGCAAAGACACAAGACTAGAATTGCACTCTCTTTTTCTCTTGAAAGTCACTGTTGTGGAACAGTTTGGGGTTAGTATTGTTAAGAAAGTTTGTATGCTGCTGCTTTGTGATTGTACCTGGTGACTGGTAGTCCATCAGCAGGAATGTCTCTTAGATAATGTGAGTTGAAAATAACAGAGATCTGTCTTCATGATTGCAAAATAAGAAGATAAGAAACTGCCAGAATCCTCCAGCTACCCAGACAAAGGTAGATGAAAGTACTCCTAGAGAGCATAAAGAAAGTGCACCTATCTGCTTACCTGCTCACTTTTATCTTCATTCTTCCTTTCCGTAAAGAAATCACAGTTTTGTCCAATCTCCTATGTTCCTTAGCTTTCTGATACTGTTGGGTGTTAGCTTATGTTACGTCTTAGCTTAAAAGGGTAGGATTATTTTATTCAACGATAATTCTGTGTAATGATGGCCTCCTATGTTCCAAGAGCTTAAAACATGCTCTTTTTTATGACTTCACAGAATGTGGCATAGTGCCATTGAAAAATGGATATCTGCATTATAACACCAGATGCAAGGTTGCCACAAGGGTTACTTTGAGAGAGACAAGTTCCAGCACATTTTCCAGTAGTCACATTTCTTCCTTTTTTACTTACAAAACTTTTTTTTTCCCCTGACATGCGAAAGCTTTTTAATATGCTTCTCTTGAAGTGTTTGGGAAAGTTTAACTTCTGGACTCTCTTGCATTGTCAGTCATTTTGGTGTGGGGGAAGACAGAACTCTGTTCTGTACCTGATAGTCAGTAGTCATCCAAAGTATAATGCTTAGGAAAAATCCTGAGGTGCAAAAGTTACTTTGATTTGTCATTTTGTCTGATGGTCACCAGCAGTTACTTCAATGTAAACTCTAAAAATGAGAGAGAAAGTGAGAGCAGATACCTTTAGATTCAGCATAAACAGCAATGTGAAAACTTGAAACTCAGCTCGAGTTCAACAACGTAGGGTTTGTATGCCTTTCTCTCATCGCTTTCTTATTACTGGAAGGGAAATAATTTCTCAGTTTCCATGATACTTCTCTAAAGCTCAAAGCACTCTAGAAACATGGTTGTGCTCTATAAACTCTTTATGCAGGTGGAAAAACTGGCACATGGAGAGGTCTGTCTTCTGTCATGCTGCCCTGAAGTCCTACCTATCCCTGGTGCCCTTGTTAGAGTTGTGGTTCTTGCCCTTCCTCTACTTGCAAGCCATCCATTTTGTTCTCTGCAGAACACTGAAAGCTCCTACAGAGAGATTTTAAAAGTATTTAGGTTTTGATACCATGGTGATAAATGTAATACAAAACTTCAGTGAGAGAAGGAGTGCTAGTTAGGATTTGAGGGGGGGGTTATAAGTTACCAGCAAAAGACATTGCAACAGATTTCTATACACAAGGGTAGTAAAGTCACTTTTCTGGACTAAGTTGGTGTACTGTGAATCTCATTACAACCATTTCTGTTATAATTAAGTAATCTTAATAAAACACTTTCCAAATTGAGAATGGGAGAATTCTATTTCTATGATGATAATGCTAGATAGTTTTATATATTCTTTTGGTGGGAGCATGAAGAGGAAGCTCCAGAAATGATAACAAGATGTATATTTTGTTGCTGAAGTAATTTTTAAACATGAACCCTGTTATCCAGTACATTTTCATTCTTTCACCAGGTGGATATGCTGCCTTATTGCCTGCTTTTCCAAAGATGTGTATGTAGCTTTAGTCTTCAGCACTGAGGTAAAGCAAAATCTGTGAACCTGCACTGAAATATTAGACAAGCCATGTTCTGTCTAATTAAGCCTAGTTCATAAAGTCCACAGTTTCCTTAGTCTTTCCAGGGCTTAATGGGCTGCTGTTTCTCATATACTCTTCCTCTTGACATAACAACAAGAATGAAACTTCTTATGTATTTGTTATTTATGTCACTTCGGATTATATTTGGAGTTTGTCCTCCACTTTTCTATCTGTTGGAGGTAGCAAAACAGCTTTTCTGCTTATCCTCTGAATTTAAAGACTTTATTCTTCCTAGGATCTGAAAGCCTGCTGACAAACTCATTCCCTGATGATTATACTGTTTTCCCTTGGATCTGGGTATGTAATTACGAAATTACTCTGAATAACCTATGACTGGGATGATACAGAAATTGAATAAAATGGCTGAGGACCACCACAGCTTGGTAACCCAAGCACATATTGTATCATACCTGCACAGGTGCTTAACCTGCCCCAGGGTCCTCTTTTGAGAGTGCAGTTGGAGAATGAACACTGGGCCTGTGATCCCTGTGTTGACAGAAGATCTGTTCCCTGGATCCATTACATGGATTGCTTTGGAGGTTTCTGGATTATCTTAAAAGAACTGAGTTGCTCATGTAGCTGCATGAGCAGTTTGAACTGGAGATGCCAGCTAGACCACGAGTTTGATCAAAAGCATGAACCAGAGCAGCAGGTGGAAAGACTGACACAAAACCATTCAGTGATAATCCATTAATTCTGTATTCTAACCTATTATGGAAAGAATTGTAATAGGTGCTGAGTTAAGTCAACTTGTTTGTAGAGAAAATAACCAAAAGGGGAAAAATAGCTCAAGATCTGTCACTCCTTTGGCAAATACGGTTTAACCTCAATTAATGGAAAACGTGGAAAAGCTTGCTGTGCTCCCACACCTTGAAGCTTTGCACCCCACAGACCCATGGGTCTGCCAAGGTCTGGCACTTTGCCTGGACTAATAAACTCTCTGACAAGCATGAGCACTGGGGATCTGTGTGCTGAGATACCCTTGTGGCTCATGTCTGGCAGAGCTTAATGAGTCAGGTTCAGCATCGTGTGAGAGCAGCTGCACTACTGCTGGATCTGGTCCCAGAGCTGGCTCAAAGTTTCTCAACAGCATAATGACTCAGACTTGCAGTGGTGGGTGAGAAATTTTGGAGCAGGTAAAAGAGCATGGGGGAGGGAAGCGGTACTGGAAGAGTTACTAGGGGTTTTGTAGTGCTGCTCATGGAGAAGATACAAAATCCTGCATTATGATTTTGCTGAGGGAATGGACTGAGTGGAGTTAGCCATGCTTTGAGCTGATGAGTCCATAAAAGACCTGACATATTTTGGGGATTACAAGAAGCTTTCTCTTTCCACCTCTGCTTCTGGAACCCCCTTGTAGTTTTGTTTCGTGAGTGTGAAACCTCCTTGTCCTAGGTCTCTCTTCTGGAAGGATCATGGACCCTCTCTTCTCCCCTCTCACGCAGCCACCTGCTCTGAGCCCACCCTACAAAGACAACCACTTCTCCTCTGAGGTGGGAGGAAGTCCAGGAAAGACACTAAGGGGAAGCAAGTCTTGATTTTGAAGCCATCGTTGAGATCTTGGAAAAGCCCTGGGAGGCTTGCTGGTTCACAGAGCCTGCTGATCCTGGGTGAACATCCTGGTCCAGCCTCAGCCCATCTCTGTTCCCAGGGAGGTGCCTCATGCCCAGGGCTAGGGCTGTCCCCTCTGTCCCCCCAGCTGCTTTGCTTCTGGCTGGGGTGGTGGGATGGGACTAAACAAGCTGCAGTAACTTATCACTCGTGCTGCTTATTCTTATCCCTCTGTACCTGCGAGGTAGCTCTAGACTGCATGCCTTGCATTGGTTGAAAATATTTTTTAAATGGAAACGAATCCATTTTAAAGCATTTTTCTAAATCAAGGTGGAAAAACTATGGAGCCAAATTCAGGATTATCTCAGATTTTGGTAGCTACAATATTTATGATATTTCTAGATACTCATGAAATCAGCTGTGGTTGAGTTTTATTTTTTATTGAGTCATATTTTTCTTTTTCTTTTAGAGTCCATAAAACTTTGTGTCTTTCCCCCCCATAATTTACTTCCTATGCAAGACTTCTTTCCCACCCATAATCTTAATTTATTTCATTTCACCTATATTTCATTGGCTGTGTCTATGTGTATTAATTCTTCTGCAAATATTTTTAATGTGTATTTTTTAACAGTTTGATCTGGTTATATCTTTTTTTTTTCATCTCAATAGTAAGTTAGGAAAATGAATAAAGGTGGGGTACAACCCTTAAAGAAAAATTGGTTTCACTACTTGCTCAAAAATGTTGCAAAGTAATTAGCATCATTGCAAAAATTTGTTGAGCAAGCCCCAGAGTCCTTGTTGCTGCAGAGAGCACGGTAAATGAAACTAAGCCCTTTGGAAAAGGTGAGGACAAGGTCAGTGGGCCATGGAAATCCCACTCTGACTCCATAGGAAATGGAGTTTAAGATGAAATGTCACTTCACCTGTAGATATTGAGCTACTTTGTATTTCAAAGTGTTTCTTACTTTTGGTGCTGTCTCCTTTGTTTCTTCTCACTTTCTTCCATTTCCTATTTCTTGTGCCGTTTGCTCCTTTGTTCCATCTGCTGTCTTTCTCCACCTTGCTCTCCTGGATGAGCATTGCCTGAGATAAAGGCCCACAGGAAGCTTGATACAAGCACAAAGGAACATTGATTTTGTTGTTAGTCACTAAGGTATGAACATATTCCAGTCCTCATAAAGACAGTTTTCACACCTCTGACTCACTGGAGGACAATGCTGCAAGTAATTGAAATAATGAAGGTTTTGGTCCAGTTGCCATGTGAATTGAGCTGCATAATTTCACTTTATTTTCTCTTCCAGTTTTTCTTTGTGTGTGTGTGTGTTAATTTTACCAATCTGGTTTTGTTTCAGGTGCCTCTGAGTACCATTTTCGCTAATGGTGTTATTACATTTAAGTTCTTTCCCCATATTTCATGAAAACTACCAGCCAAAAGATCAAAAGCTTTTCTGTGCAAAACAGATTGTTTAAACAGCTGAAATACTTCTTACATGTGTCTGCATCTACTGTAGATTTCTATGAAGTACTAAGTATCACACATTTAGGCATCTGCCATCTTAGAAGTGATTTCTGAGTAATGGATGTGAACAAGTCAGCTCTTCAGATGGCAACTTTCCATAACTGTATTCAATTTTGGGAGTGCTGTTATTTGATACTGCTTCTTTTTCTGGTAAATTTTATTTCCAAATTTCATTTTCATTATGTTTCTTTTTATACCATTTCCATTATTTATCCCAAGGGAGAAACCAAGACAAGTACTTTTGAAATAAGAATAACACAGAAACTACATTTGTATTCTTTTAAAGCTGGGTTTTATATCCTCTCTCACAAATAATGGAAATTCATAACAATAGGCTCATCTGAGTTCAAGATGAATGGAAAAACATTCCATTGACTTCAGAAAATTTTGAATCGGGAATTGTGCTGTGTTCTTTGGAGTATCAATGAAGCATTTGTGCTTTAAAATATTTCTGTAAATTTTCTTATCTTGCATTTGTCCTTCTATTTTCTTTCTGAATTTTTGGCTTCAGAAGGTTCTGCAGGTGAATTGTATATGAAAAAAGTCCACTTCAACAATTTTACGTTTACTACCTTTTCTTTTTTCACTTATTGCCTACCTAGATATGTATAACATAAACTAGTGTCTACATTATTTTCTTTTTTCCTAGATGTCTGGTATTTTCTAATCATGGCTTGTAGTTAGTTTTCTCCTTGAAGCTGACAACTCAAACATTTTCAAAGTCTCTTTTTATGAGATCTTTCCAAGTCCTTCTTTGCTTCCAGTTCTAAATTCCATCTAACTTTGCAACACCTTTATTGAGATAACATTCATACTACTGATTTATTTGCAGAAGAGTGTGAACTCCTGATATAAATAATGGCATCATTCATACGGCAGTATTTCTCTCACCCTTTTTTTTATGCCCTCTTACCTTTTGTTTCCTTTTTCAACCTTATCTGGGCATTAAAGTTGCCTGCCTGTCCAGGGGAACATCTGTGTCCCTCTGTTTAAATAAAACTGTCAATTTAGAACCCACAGTCTTTAGGGAATTATTTTTAAATCTGTCTACCCACAGATAGTGGGCCGTCTTCCAAAATTCCTTGATTGTTCTTTTATTTACTGTTTAAGAGGCTGTCTAATAGGTTTAAAGTTTCTCACAAGAACTGGTCAATAAACCTCCTGAGCTGGGGGGAAGAAACTTACTCCAGAGAGAGGAAGAATGTTTTGTTCTCTGTAGGTTAAGGAGTTTTCTAATGGTGTTATGTATGAGGGTGGTAGTGCTGTACTCAGCTCTAGTTCAGAGTACTCTCAGATGTTAAAATAAACATTGTTTTAAGTCAGCAATGGCTCATTTTTTAAAAGTGTGCTTGCAGTGGGGGACAGGAAGAAGAAAAGACACCTGGATGTGCAGGTCTTCATATGGGTACGGATCTCTAATTTAAAAAAAAAACTACAAAAATGTAATTTTTCTTTTCCAAGAGTATTTGGGAAACAAATTCCATCCAGCTGAAATCGCATTCCTGGAGGGAATTTCTATTCCCAATGCTTAATATAGGAGTACACACCAATTCCTTCTCATAAGGCAGGAATTTTGTCATTAACACTTTTTTTTTTTAAAGAACAAGCTTCTTTGTCATGTATGTATTTGCTTACTCAGGTCCTCTAAGGATTAACAATCCTCCTCAGTGCTAATGGCAAGATTTTTCCTGATACCATTGGCATTTGGCAATGCCCTTCAAGTTGTTCAAAGTTGTTGTACATTTCTTGAAGGCAGAGGAGGAGTAAATTGCCCAACTTTTCCAAGAGTGTAGGGTCAAACTGGGCTGATGAAGAATAGTGCTTGCTTAGTCTAGGGGCCAAATTCTCCTCTCAGTGAAATCAGTTTAAATTTTCCCTGAAAGCAGGTCAGTTATTTCAGATTTACACCAACATAGCAGAGCAGGTTTTGTCTGAAGGTCTGAATTTAGCTGATGTGTTGCAATGTAATTAGTTACTGAAATTCCAAAAACAGTAACAGATGCTTTACCACTTCTGTAGCCAATAGATTTTGAGACACAGGTTTCTTTAAGAACAAAATAATTTGAAACTTCATAGAAGCTAATTTCTTTTTTCTGGCAGAAAAATATCAGTGGCATTTTATCTTGGATCTGCTATTTGTGACTGGTGGGTCAGATTCATTTCAAGACTAGGATTGCCTGGGTTCTTATAACTTGGCCATAGGTTTTGGAGGACATCTGCAAATCATTGAATGAATCAGAAAAGTACAAATTCATAACAGTTCTACTCTCTTGAGTTGTGTTTGATATTTCCTGTTTTTAAGGTTTCCTTGGTATCTAACACATAGCCTGCTAAACATCAGCTGTTCCCAGTGACTCAGATCTGCAGACCTTTGATCAATTTATCTTGTCATGATTAACCAATTTCTATACTGGAAGAAGGATGTTACCATTTTTTTTGAGTACAAATATTATGCAAACATCCTCTCTAATTCTGTGCAGATGCCAGTCTTTGGTGTGTCCTGTATTCAAACTGCAGGTCCCTTTCTCCCCATTAACCCAAATCCTATCAATGACATGAGGGTTTTTGGAACCTAAGGTATTCTCAATAATGGATTGCAGTTGGAGCAGTGACTAAACCAGACTACTTTTTTTCTTTTCTTTTTTTTTTTTTTTAATGCCTATTTTCTTTCCAATAATTTTATTTAAATATTTTGATTTATTCTCTGGAAAGAACAACAAAGGGGAAAAGATAAAACCAAAACAGTTATGCCATGGTGAGTTCAACGTGTTACTGTTTACAAAGTAAGACAACTTACTTCTTGTTCCTTAGTCTCTAAGTGGAGGGATTTAAGCTCGTTAGACCTGCAAACACTGTTAATGAACATGGAGACCCCTGTACAATTCCAGTACTGATTCGCTCAGAAGATTTTGAAACCTCAGGGTTCTGTGGATCATAAGCAAGGAACACGTCTATGAAGCATCGTATGCGTGAGAAAGGTAGATTGTTACATATGGATATATTAAAAATAATTCCATATGTATATATGCACATTTAGTCTATCTGTTAATCTGTTTTCTGTTACACCAGGTAAATTCCCATTCCAGCCTGAAATGTGAAACAGAAGAAGTAGCAGCATGTGTGTTAAAGCTGATCTTCCTTGACACCTACACACATGTTCATTTCAATTTTTGAATTCCTTGATTCAGTAGGAATCATTCCATTCTCTGGTCCCCTAATACCAGTACAGACCAGTGCATGCTTTCCTGGCTATGTGCATCTGTCCAATGTCTCTCTCTTTTCAGGTGTGCCTATGGACTCTTTTATTTTATTCTTTTTATTGAGCATGCTTGGTATGTAATAAGTCAACAATCAGATTATATAAAAAAAAATTCTAATCTTTCTTCAAAGCAACAATGCATTCATGCCCACATCACTCTGAATACCAAATTTAAAAATAGTTTCTATGCAGTCCTATAATGAAACTTTTCACAGCCATTATGCACTTTTTAATTATTATTTTAACGATACTACTCCCCAGAATGGGGCATTAGCCCAAAATGCAGAGGTTCCGAAAAGCTAAGAAAACACTGGATTGTTCTGGAAGCCCAGCCTACTGAAGATGCTACTGAATGACTGTGATGTGTTAGCTGTACCAAAGCTTTCAATTGCACAGGTCATATCAGGGACGCTCGCCTGATGCAAAATGCGTGCCACCATTATGGACTAAGCCTTTATTCCATTGGGTGTTCAGTTCCCAGGCTCTCAGTGTGCAAGAGGAACCTAGATTCCTTCCTCGTCTCTATCCTAGGTTAGAGGTAGATAGTGAAGAGGTCACTGAGCAGCAATCTTCCTGCTTCCCAGTCATTACAGCCTTCCCACACAGGTGTGGCACGAGAAATCCTCTTTCAGTAGAAGCCTGTGATCTCATCTGTTCACAACAAAACGTTATTTATCCATCTATAGATATTTGCAGAAAAAGTAGCCAGGATCAGATCTTACTGAATCTTATTTTTTATTGCAAAGACTGGGGAAGTCTTCTTAGCTCATATACGGTCCTTTGGTCTAGCAAATATTTTCTCAGTAGTTGCTAGATTTTGCTCCACAACCTTCTTTTTTTCTCTAGCCTTTTTTATTTACTTAATTTTTTATTTTATTAGAGTATTGTCTTAGGACTAAAACATAAGGATGGTACAAGCAGCAAGTGTTTTCCAAAAAGAGTTTTTTCCTGCTGTTCTTAAGTATCATTGCATTTCTTACTGAACAAATGGTCTCTCAGCCATCCATGGCTTTGTCTCCTATTTTCTTCTCATAGTGACACTTTCAGATACAGCTCTCTGTAGGCAAACAGGTGAGTAATAAGGAATCTTTAGAATATTCTTAATAAAGAAGCTGATAGATTTCCTTTATTCCTCAGTTCTCCCCTCTTTCTTCTTCCCTTTATCTTCCTGTATAAAAAAGAATTGGGCAGGGTTGGTTCTTTGGGGAATTCCTGGTTCTTTATCTCTGCTTAGGGTGTCTGGTGCTGTCTTCAAATGACTTTTTTCATGGGAAAATATTTCCCCAGGTTTAACAGGGGCTTTTTCAGAGCTTCTGTCAGGTCTTAAGAAGGCCTTACCACTTAGTGGGGTCCCCAGCCTCTAAGTTTATTATTCTCACATGTTTTGTTGCAGGTTGCATGCAGTCAAAGAGGTAACAAATTAGCAGACATTTTTGATAATACCCGGACATATTAAAAAGAATGGTTTTTAAAATTTCTAATTTACTATTCCATTATTGGGATAACAAACTTCTGGTTTTTTATTGTTCTTTATTCATTAAATCAGCACTGCATTTGGACACTTCTTCAGTATCAGGCTTTTCATTTTCCTGTGATCGGTTGAAATGATCAATTGTATTGACATATGCCAAGACAAATCCCCCGTTCCTTTCAAAAGATCAACAGTAGGGATGTTGAAAAGTAGCTGAAGAAACCTTATGTTCAAAGTATTAAACCAGGAAGCTGGGAAGACCCACACATGTTCTGAATGCCGAGCAGTCTGGCTAGAGTGCCCAACAACCTTTTGGACTGTCATTTCTGGTCCCTGCCCAACAGCAGCATGTGCTGCACATCACTCTGTTCATGCTAATCTACTCACAGGCTGATAATCCCAGCCACATGGGCACCTGCAGTTTTGGTGATGTGCACTGACTCTTTTATTGTGAATTGATCTGCAAATCCACCATTGCTCTAATTCTCCTCTAATTAGCAGTAATCTGTCAATTCTTGTTTGGCATATGGGGTCCTGTTTCCAGCCCATGAGAACTGACTCAGCAGAGCTGCTGTGCAGCTCTGATGTTTTTGCTTGCTCTTCCCTTTTATCAATTTAAAAAAAAATTATTTTTAGTTGCTTCTTGCATCTTTATATTCTCAGAAAAGATTTTCTGAGTCAACTACTTGAGTCTGGAGAGATGTGAGACATCTTTACCTGCTTCCTTCTTCTTGAAAAAGCACTTTATTGAAAAATGCCCATGTTTTGTGAAATCCTCTTCCCCCTTCAGGAATATTTCCCTGACTTCTCAGAGTAAAAGATCTGTCATTTTTTTGTTCAGTTTTATGAAGAAAGGACCACTATTCAGCTCTTTCAATTATTGCAAAATATATATGCCTTTCCATAATAAAACCATTCCCCATAAAACACTGTCTGCTTACCGTGAGAGCAATATAGAGGTGGTATTGAACTTAACTGTGTTATTTTTTTGTAATATTTGTAACATAATGGTTTTTTTTGTAATGATTAGATATTTTAAAACAAAGATGGGGAATATCTTTGAAATCTGCTTGTGATTGAATTGCCTTTTTCTGTCAGTGGTCTTCTGATACTGTGAAGTCATCATCCTTTTGTATTTACAATCGTTGTTATGTCTGAATCGGGTAGCATCTAGTACAAATTCCCAATGAAACAATATTCCTGGTGGTTTACTTTTGTGAATGTTACGCTAAATTGCATCCTTCATGGGGAAAAAAAAAGCAGCAGAACACAAGTTTCTTTTGGTTAGTAGATATCAAGCATGCTACTTTGTTTTTATCTGTGGTTTCTTCAGGCCTTTGGCACTAAAAATATAAATCAGACTTGCCCTGAAGACTTGTCAATAGCCAGAGACCAAAATGCTGTAAGCCAGACTCTCATGAGAGCAGCACTTTCACAGAAACATAAGGCAGCCATGTGTATGACTACTTCATCCACATATATTAAGCATCTATTTACTTTTTTCTCACATTATGTTATTGAAAAAAAACAAGCTACCAGCTTCTAATTTTTGGCTATTTTTCTCAGTAATTTTTAAAGCATTGCAGAAGCTCATGGGGAAGCAAGATCTCTAAGAACTGAATATCAAGGCTTTTGAATATCAATACAGGCCTTTTGTACTTCACTTTTCTGGGCCATATTAATTCACTTTAGATGTTGTTACATTGTAATAGTGTTCAGGAATTTTTCTAAAATTAGTCCTGCAAGAAATATTTGATGTGAAATTGCTTTGATTTGAATAAGAAAAGTGGCTGCAAATTAGCACACTTTGGACCATGTTCTGCAAGGTCTGTAAAAAAAGCTGTCAAAGCTGGGTATAAGTATCATTTTGCATTGTCTGGAAGTCTGGAAGCATTTATAAGTAGATTCTATGGATGTATTTGACTTTGAATGTTTGAGAAGGGAGTGGACAAGTGAAAAAATTGCTAGCCTCCAACTATATGTTATTCATTTCAATTCTAGGCTGCTCTCAGACATGGTGGCCAAAGATTACTTGGTTTCTTTTCTCTGTGGAAAAACTGCCTTGGGTTTTTGTGATCTGATCAACAAATATAAGCAAAGAAGTGCTTTTATTTTCCCAAGGTGGGTGGTAGGGACTATGATATTTCTAAGAGTCGTTCAAATAAGTGTGTAGGATCTATTTATCATGTAGCTGTAAGTCATACTACAGTGGGAGATTCAAGACAGTATTTTTTGCTTTCTTCTGTAATCTATCTACCACTGAAGCTCAAAAACAGGGAAAAAGGGTGGGAGGGAGGGATGGAAGGAAGAAGACAACTGACCTGGCCTAGGCACCAATGAGTTAGAGCAGATAAACTGAATCTGTTCGCTCCTTTGTGGACTTTCAGCATGAGGATGGGTGAGAACAAGGAAGCCTTGGGGATAAGGCATGATATTCCAGTCACAGACTTTGGAGATAGATATAAATGTTTAGATTTTTTTTTCCAGGATAATCTTTGGGCCCTTTGGGCTTGTTTCTTATTCATACACATAGATGAGCATAAGTGGAGCTGTTCTTCTGCAAAAAGCTCAGCATGACTTTAAGGCCAAATACTTTTTGCACTGTGACGAAGTGGGACACAGAAGCAACACATCCTGGGATTCAGGACAGAGGAAACTGTAGACAGTGTTTAAAAAAAAAGACTTACGTAAAATCTGCCTTCCCTCCTGCTTCTACTCCCTGTGTCTTCTCAAAGGAGCATATGACTTCTGTGAATGGACAGGTCATGCACTGAGTAATGTTTTGGCTCAGTATTTACAATAGAGGTAATGGATGCTGGCAGGGGAGCACGCTGGGCGATCTGTCCCATCTGTTAAGATCTGCTACGGCCTCCGCTGGAGATAGCTCAGTGTATTATCTTTCTATGAATCATCACTGCTCCTCTAACAGGGTGCAGAATTCAGTTCAACATAGCTGGTAACGCTTTGAGTACACCTTAGGTAAGAAAGCTATTTTCTACAGTTCCTGCTCTGTGCTGCTGTCTTATGAGTCTTATTTTTTAAATTCACTTTTACATGATTCTTCTAATCTGAGAGCTGCTGCTGTGTTAACCTTCTAGAAGAAACTCAGAGCAGCAGAGCACATTTGTAGCAGTTTAAGGAAAGGACCTGCAACATGGTGTTTTATTTCTATTTTTTTTTAATAGTTTTACTTGTTTCTGAGCAAATAGAGTCATTTTGAGAGACTTTTTCCCAAGTTTGAACATACCAGGGGTGAATTTGGCCTGAAGACAGAACGTAAAATAGTGGACAGAATGTGAATTATTACCTTGGAGCTTAATGAAATCTGAATGACCAGTGGAGTTTCTCCAAACACACTTTTTAAATATAAAAAGTGAGTTCTTGCTCTCTTTAATCAGATTATTGGCTAAGGTTCAGGAATCATTTGGCAAAATTATGTAGCTTATTCAAGCTAGGTTTACATAATAGTTCATAATGGAGGAAAACCTTGCATTGTGCTCAACTTTCAAAATCACATCCAACCTTCAAAATTCCAAACTAGAATATAAAGAACAACAGAAATGGATATAGCAATGCCCAGAGAAATACCTTTATTCCCAAATAGCTCAGCTGTAATAAGCAGAGTTCGTTGTTTTAAACATTCATAAGACCAGGATTTTAATAAACAACATTCATCCTGTTTTGCCTTTGTATAATTTAGTTAGTTTTCTAATAAAGTTAGGCTTTAGACAGGTAAATATTAATATATATTGATTTACAATTAAAGATTACTTTTATGCTTCATCTATTATTTCTTTTTGCTAACCAGAAGACTGCTTTGTTTTCATGTATCAGTGAAAAGAGGACTTGCCTTTTAAACCATGTGGAAATATCCCAAATGTTATTATGTTATGAAATAGTAAATGATATCTCTTATTTATTGGAATACTTGTTCTTATTCACCGTTGAGTAGAAACGCCTTTGGATAGAAAGAGAAAATCAAATAACAGTGCAGAAGGTCAGCTTTCTGGAAAAAAAATTCTGATCTACCAAAGAAAGAGAAAGTATATGGAATATGCTGGATGCATAGAAAAAATGTGATTCATTTAAAGTTGATTTATTTTAAAGAAATTTTACCAGTGAATGATTGAATTAATATTTCTGGTCATTCAGTCCTTCAGAACTTTAGAACTGCCATGTCCAAGCCCTTCAGACTTTTTATTCATAGCTTGGAAACAAAAACCAGATTTCCCTACTATTCAAGTCCAAACAAATTTCTCGGTTTGAATGAACTGATTATTGACTTGGCAAAGCTGAATAAACGAAATGAGGAGGATGTTATCTCTGGAGCTGTAAAAGAGCCTATATTGGTCATGAGTTTATCCCTTAACATGTTGTGTTTCCATGGGGTAAGAAAAAGACTCCTCCAACTCAGTACTTGGTATCTGGTACCTTTCAGCAAATAAGTATTTCTTTATTGTGATTATTTAAAAATAATTTTTAAAAGCTGAATTTAAAATGGTGGTGACAATAATTTCAAATTAAGCAGCTACAATTTTAGAAGGAGAGCACTAAAAAAAAAAACCAGTCTTATATGGCAGAAGCATGTTTCCTATTTGTTCAAAAACTTTTGTTGACTTTGATAATAAAGAGGTGTTCAGAAATTGTGCCAATGGGCACCATTCTCACTAAAAGTTCCAAAGGAGGATACACCCTGATTCAGGATACACCTGTCCACAAAGGTACATCCTGAATCTAGAAATGGAGAGGCAGAGTGGCCTGCAGTATTTGTGTATTAAAGGAAATTACCATCTTGTGCATTAGGTGTCACTGCTGCCTAGCCACTCGGGATGAAACCTCCTGCGTGTCGGGTTAAGGCACCGCGCAGTGGGATAGCCAGAGAGATACTGTGGGATACTGACCCTGTCCCTTTCCTCCTCTTCTCAAGGCTCTTCTGTGCAGCTCTTCCTCAGCTGGGGTTTCTGTATGCTGGACCAGTCATTTCCTTCAGCAAACAGCCCTGGGCTAGGAGCATCTAAAGTGGGATGCTCAGTAAAGCTTTTGGAGAGACAGAACCTCAGCGCTGTGGCCCGTGAGGTCTGGGCAGAGCTGCACCACTCACCTGCAGCTTTACACAGGAGGGAAGACATCCTGATGAGTCAATGCAGAGGAGACTTCCATTTGGCAAGCAAAGAAACCCCAAATAACTGACTAGAAGAACACTCAGTTCCAAAGGAAAATGGGCATTTAAGGTCATTGGGCCAGAATGCTGAAAGAAACAGCTCCATAAAGGTTAATATAATACTAGAGGGGAAAAATGCCTGTGTATGGGGCAAAATAGGAAGATTTTCTGGGTTTGTTCATGAAGTATTAAAGTGCTCTTGGGCGTTTTCTTTGCAGTGTGTGGTAGTCTCACAACCCATGGGTTTGAAGCTGTTTGAGGTCATACTCTTGTTTGAGAGTAAAAGTCAGAATCCAGGTTGCACTTCAGGCTATAACTTTTTTGTGTGATAATGCACATAAAAGCTACTCTCCTTAGTGCCAAAAGCATGTCATTACCTCCCCACAGTTCCTCCACAGATGTAGTTTCCTGACCTTGTTCTGTTTCCTTAATTACATGTATATCCATTGGGACATGGAGCCTGCAATCTTCAGCATTTCTACGCAGCTCTTTAGTGGAGAAGACTTTGAGAAGTCTTCCTCCGAGCGTACTGCTGATGAACCAGTGGATCTTGCCTGGGTTCAGGTGGGAAAATGAGGGAGACTGGCCTAAAATGTCTGCTGGGATATCTTTAAGAAGTTAATGGCAGAGGTCGTATAGGTTTCAGTTCAGTGCAAGGTAAACAAAAAAACAACCTATGGAACTTGTGTACGTGTGTACGTGTTTAAAAACAGAAGATTTTAATAATTTATTTCTTTATTCCAGCTATGTCAAAGAATATGGAACATTTTTTTCCCATGAAAGCATGGTTAAACCATACAAAATAACAAGAATAGTACCTTCCTTACTCTTTCAATACTAAAAATGAAAAATCCTAAAGGAAAAAGAGATTTGTCCGGGTTTTAGATAAGACCTGAACTCCTTCCCATAAAATGAGTTAGGCAAATATCTCTCAGAAAGGTTAAAGTCACCAAAGAGCTGTGAGGTTTTACCCCTGAAGCATGTTTTGTATCTATGCCCATCAGTGTGGGGTCCTACAGTAGGGGTGCAGCTTGATTTCAGTCAGACCAGCCGATGCGGCAGCAGGAGCAGCAATGTGCTTTTTTGACACTTTGGAAGTGTTATCATTGCCTGGTTGTGCTTGGGTTTTGGACCCAAATGTTCCAGGTCTGAAAACAATCACCTGAGGGCAGCCCTAAGATGTCTGAGAGGAGCACCTTGAAGAGAGCAACAAAGCTGGGGACAGGGCTGGAAGGTGTGTCCTGGGAGGGGCGACCTCATTGCTCTTTACAGCTCCAAGGGGAGGGATGTGCTGATCCCTTCTCCCTGGGGTCCAGTGAGAGGACTCACTATCCAGTGGGAATGGCTCGAAGCTGCGCCAGAGGAGGCTCAGACTGGGTATAAGCAAACATTTCTTCACCAAGAGAGTGGTCAAACATTGGAACAGGCTTCCTAGAGAATTGGTCTATGCCCCACGCCTGTCAGTGATTAACAGGCATCTGGACAAAGCCCTTAATAACCTGCTTTATCTTTTGGTCAGCCCTGAAGTGGTCAGGCAGTTGGACTGCATGATCACTGTAGGTCCCTTCTAACTGAACTACTCTATTCTGTAGCTAATCTTCACATTTCATCTAATTTAAGAGGAGAGGAATTGTGGCCTAGAAGCGCCTCTTTACTCCCAGTGAAAGTTAGCACCCTTTAAACACAGATGTAGATACATATCAGAGTTGATCAGAGGAATCCCATACTTGGTAATTTGAATTACCCGTTTTAACAATGATATAAACAGTAAGCTTCTATTTTTAAAATAGTGATGCTTAAACTTGTTCTGCCCCTTTTTTTTTTTTGCTTTTCCTATAAAAGGCTCATTTTCATTGGTTAGAAAAGCGGTTAAAACAAATAAATACTTCAAGTTCAATTTGATACTTAGTTGTGGCTTTGTTTTATTTTCCCCTCAAAAAGGACATAATACATCTAGAAATATTTATGTAGCAATTAAATAGTTTAATCTTTATCCAGATCCACAATATTTATTTATATTTCCTCATATTAAGAAATGGCAAATAAAGCATTTCTTATTTACTGAATTGTAGTTTTAACTTTGGATTTTATCAAGCTGCATTTAGATGGAAACTGTTAACAGTCAAAAGCTAACATTATTAATTTTAGTAATTTACTTGTCAGGAAATATGCAGTAAAGAAGAAAGCTTACGAAATTATTGTTTTGAATGGAAAATTAATAAAGCTAATGAGTCCATGAAAGAAACCATAATGGTACCACAGACTGGGTCTGTTCACCACAGGCACGGTATCTCAGAGTCATGTAACGTAAACTTTGTCCTCAGAAGGGTTTCTGAAAATGCCCAGCCAGCTCATTGCTCAGCTGCTTGTAGAGTAATCATTGAGGGACAAAGTCAGTGTGTAGTGCATCCTCTGAAATCTTTGTGTGTTCTCAAGCCTTTGGGAAGGTACCTTTCTGCCAGGATCCTGATTCTCTGATCTGTGTGAAGGATGTACTCTGTTTAATGATTTAAATAAGGATATGAATTTCCTTGCTTTTTTCCCCCAACTGTCTAACACATTTCTTAACAGTAGAAATGAAGAAAAGATTCTTCCCACTCCTGTGAGCTAACTTAAATGCTCAGGGGAAATTCAGGCAAACTTTTTTTTAATGTACAACAGAGTCTGAATATGCTTTCAGTCAGGAGAAATGTAAATATCAGAAGTTGCTTAATTGAAAAGACTGAAAATAATGTAAATATTTAATGTAGAGCATGACTTTGCAATGTATTTATAAGGTGAGCTGACCTCAAAAGTTTTCTTAACTACATGTAAGAGTAGCACCTTTTATCTCATTGGAGTTTAAGGAGAGCTCATTGATTCAGAATATTTTTAAAGTGTATATAAACAGTTTTCAGGTATTAAATCTTGGCCCGAATGTAGGGTGTTATAAAATCAAATGTAACTTTAAGCAGGCCTATTTTTTTATAATAAAAATATGTTTGAATAGGAAAAAATATTAGCTGCTATAAAGTAGCAAATGTTATCCGCCCTGCTAGAATTGTTTAAAAATGCATCAGTTTTATAGGTTATTTTGGCTCATGTAAACTAAAATTTATCAGGCTGGCTGAGGCAGGTGATGCCAATGGCCTATGTCTTTCTGTCCAAGGGACTAAAGGTCTGGTAGTTAGGCAGTGAGTTTGGAGTGGGTATCTCAAGCTTGGATTCTGGTCAAGCTGAAGGCCTTAGACAGAGAGACTGTTTCTTGCCTTGGCCAGGAAAATAAGAAGGCAAGATGGAGGCTGACAGACTAGCCGTGGAAAGAATTCCCTTGACTCCAGGGAGATCCAAAGCCCGCCTTCTCAGCAGGGAGTGGTTGACCAGGATGGAAACCAAGCCACCTCTTCATTGAAGAATGAAGATATGCCCTTGTGAGAGTCTACCTGCTTGCCATTTCTGTGACTGTGGCTCATCTCTTCTGCCTGTTCCCTCTGCCGCCCAAACTCATCCTCATCACCTTCTCCTTCAGGTGCCAGGAGCATCCTGTGCAGTGTGTGATGCAGCAGCAGCAGCCAGGGGCTTGCCCAGGTCTTTCTGAAGCAGGGAGAAGAGGCATGAAAAGCAAAGAGGATGTGTGGGTCATGGAAGAATCTACCAGCAGCTCATATGTCCCTTACACAGCAAAACCAGCATTGATAACACCCAACACAGTTCAGTCACACTTGTCCTTGTGAAGCTTTAATCACCTTTTACACTGCTCATGCAACAGCCGGTAAGTAAATAACTAAAAGGAAGCAACTCAAGCCGAGCAGTTCAACAACCTCCCACGTCTCCTCTGAGCTGCATATCAGTTGGGTCTTTGCCCTGGGGGCAATATTTCCCTGGGGAAAGCCAAGATGATTGTTATGTCTGGACAAAATACTGCTTTTCTTTGCTGACATTTTTCTTTAAGGAAAAGGTGTTTCGAAGAAAAGTTAAGCTCAGAATATTAAACCTGCTTCAAATGAATGTGTCACTTTTATTGGAATTCTAATTAAACATAGACTCATAAAAAAGAATATCTTCCCAATTTAAATATGGCTAACTCTCATGTCTGTATGATTCCAAAACTTATGATGACAGATTAATGACTAGACTGAAAGTCTGTCATAACCTGGTAGGATAAAGCTAATCCAAATAGACTATATGCCATAATTTTATGACACAAAGTTATTGAAAATTACAAGAATAATTAAGTGGAAATATAATGGAGGAAGCGTTTTTCTGATCTTTGGCACTGTGGACAGAGCCTGCCACCTGATATGGTTGGTTAGAATAGCAGGTCTGGAGTAGTAACACATTTTTATGCTACTTTTTAAAGAAACTGTGGCTCAAGTAGTCCATCACTAAAATTCGGTCTGAAAAAAATCGTGATAGCTTTGGTAGTTGTAAAACAGAGGTGCTTTGTTTAACTGGGTGACACTAATTATAGGTAAGAGCTCTATAAACACACTCCTTTGTACTCTGGAAGCTGGACAACGTACAGTAAAACTCTGGCATAACAAAAATATCGTCCATAAATAAACAGAAAATAACTGCATTTTAATTGAACACTGATAAGAAAATAAGTTAGGGGAACTTAAGCTTAATTTTGGGGCTTTGTTTTTTCTTTCAACAATGTATTGAAAAGGTCTTTGGAATACCTCCATCTGGGTGTTTTTGTAGCATCACTTATATTCAGGCTGAGCTGTGCACTGATCCAAGCTAGTCAGTTTCATAAACTTGCTATTTTGGTCCAAAATTCTGTGTCTGCTTAAGACTGGCTACAGGGACAGTGCAGGTGCTTGGTCTAATGATGACCATTATCAGAGACAGCAGAGTCCTGTCAGCATTACGTTCTGTCTGAGCCAATGCATCCTAGTAAGAGGCTGAACTCAGCTTGCATTTGGTTTCAAGACAGAGCTAGGATCCTTGCTCAAGTCCTGTACCCCTCCATGCAGGCATACCAGCTTTGTTAGAGCTACCTTGATTTGCCTGCCTTGTGCTTTTCCATTGAACAGAGGAGATGTATGCTAAGAGATGTCACTTTCTTGGTTGAACTGAGAGTGGCCGAGTATAGGTGTCTGTTGATAGAGAGAGATCAGACTGTTAGGAACAGGTTAATTAATGGCAAGTATTATATCAACTGCAGGTGAGATTCAGCCCCACTATCCTGTGTGTCTGAAACCTACATGCAGCTTATCTATGCTACTTATCCAGAGTTCTCTGTAGTTGGTGGAGAGAGTAGTGCTACTCCAGAGGATGAGTTACCACACGAGTAGTAGATGCCTATGCTGTGTTATGTTGCTATTGCAGAATAGTTTTTTTAGTTACTTGAAAATGCCTGAAGTTTTGTAGGTACGACATGCTTTGTCAATGCTTTACACACCATTTATGACATCTGGCCTTAATGTATTTCAGACACTTTAGTGCAAACAGTATTTTAAGTACTGCCATACTGAGAATTAGTGTAGAAAAAACTAAAATGTAGAGATGTTCTGGTTTGTAATTAGAAATATATGTTCTGTACAGGTGAAGCATGTTTGGGATGGGTGAGAGAAGTGCGTGCAGCAGAGGTTGGGGTGGTGTGTGTGGCTATTTTGACAGCTGCTGAGGCACTACAGTGCTGAGCACAGCACAAGCCCCTGTAGAGCAGGCTGGACTGTGCCTGGGAGGCCAGTGTTTCATCACCTGAATGCAGACTGAGGGAACAGGTATGCTGTTCCTGTTCATCCTTGAAAGCCTGAGTTTAAACCATTTCTTACCATTTCTGCAGAAGGACTAACTCCAAGTCACTCTGAAACACCTTTGTCCCTCAGATCCACCTCTCATTTCACAGTGTTTTGGAAATCCATCTGCAGATCTCTGTGGTGGTGGAGGTGAAGAAGCAGGCAGTGAGCTCCTTGGATGCAGTGGATCTTAGAGGTGTGACGAGAGGTGGCTGTGGGCTCTGTTTGTGGGACTTTCGCAGTCTACCTCAGGGCCCAGTTTATCGAGGGTGGTTTCCCTGTGCCCTTTCATTCCAAATCCCATCCTACAGGTCCGGCTATATTTTAACAATCTGTGAAAACTTATTGTAACCGTTCTTTTGTAAACTGCGCGAACAGCGATCATCATCCAGTGATGTGGATGTTTTCACGGGTTGCATTGGCCACCAGTCACAAGTTCAGTAACAGCACAGTTGTGTGGCTGTGGACAGCGGTAGGAACCCGCTTTCCTTCAGCTTCTGCTGCCTGCCTCGCCATGGAAGCCGCTCGGGCTGCTGTCCCCGGCGCTGCTCGGGCAGCCGAGGCCGCTGCCGGCGGAGGCGGCTGGGGCCGTGCCGGGAGCGGCGGAGCGGCGGCGGCAGCAGAGGGAGCTCTGCGATGGGGAATGGCCCGGCAGGCCCGGCGGAGCCCGGCGCGCCGCAGCTCGGCTTTTCTCCCGGCCCTGGAGAAACCGAGCGAGCCGAGCCCCGCGGAGAGCCCACCCACCCCTGCCGAGCGGTCACGGGCAGCGCTGGGATCCTTTATTTACCGAGGAGCAATACTGCCAGCGATCCCGGCCGTCCCCAAACTGGGATAGCGACGTGACTTTAGTTCTTTCTCGGAGCTGGGCTCGGCAGCACACGCCGCAGCAAGGCTGCACAGAGATGGCATTTGTGCAGAAACACGGACTGTGGGACATCGGTGCGAGAGCAGATGGGCCACAGGCAGCGCGGGCAAGGAGCGCCGACGGGGTGTGCATGGCAGCTGATAGCCTCGCGCGTTCTGAGCACGACGCGCAAGGTGAAAGGCCGAGGGGCAGTAATTGCAATTGCAGGGATACAGCTGGAAGCCCGAGTCCATTCCTGGGATCAGAAAATATGCTTGTGTTGTTGGGGATGAGGGAAGAACAGAGAAAAAGGTATAAAATAAATTAGTTAAAAACACAAAGTGTATTCCGAGTGCATTTTCATGCCTCTGTAATTGCTGTACTTAAATTACCAGGTATATCTCTCATTTCAGCAGACACTTTTTGTAAGTTTTCAAATAATATTCAATTGATATTTAGTTTCTTTTAAACTACTTGCTGCAGAGTAATAACAAAAATCTAGGATAAGTTCTTTTCACAACAGAACCAAACTAGGTACCTTACTCCTAGAAAAGTTGAAATAACTGAAATACTGGGAGCTAAGCAGCTTGCAAAAAGTGTGCTAGTTAGAGCTTTGTAACATGGACATAAACATGAAGTTTTATGTGCCTTTCTTATATTACCAAGTAGTATATTTTAAAACTCTAGTTTTCCCTGGAGTTGTGAAAAACATTAAATATGTTGCCAGTTGGAAATATGACTGTTTACTTTAAGTGTCACCTGTAAATTAAAAATTAAATAGAAAATCAAACTGAAAAGAGAAATTCATTAAATTGAAATAAGCCCAAGTGAATAAGTGCAGTATCTCACTCAAATGAAAAAGCATAGGGCAAGAGCTTGTTTGCTGGAGACTTTTTGTCCACCCTGTGTAGTTTTTGTCCGACATTTCTAAATGGTATAAATACTTACAAGTTCTGGGTATTTTCAATTACTATTGTTAGACAGAAAACCAGCTCCAGTTTCTTCAAACCTTATTTCATTGAATGTGTCTGAGTCATAGGAAAAGTCATTCCATCATGTCTAGAAACTGTTTTTACTCAGAGCACTTGTCAGGAAAGAAAATAAACAAGTATTAGTTCCTGCCACCATTCATTTCAGAACAGTTACAACCAATATAATTAGGTCTCAGGTTTTTTTTTTTTTCTAAAAGGTCTGAATGAAAAGATATAAGATTATATATGTCAGTTGCTGAGCATTTGGCATGAACAGCTTTTCCAACACTTGCTCTGGTTATTATAAGGTTTGAGTTGTAAATGACTGCATTCAGCAGCAAACCTGTCAGGTTGGAGAGCTTTTCATTAAATGTTTGATCTAGAAATTTTTAATCAGTGCACAAATAAAACAAATTATTAAAGCACTACATCAGCTGCAGTATATGTAATTGGGATGAACGGGGTGATGTAACTGGGGAACAGCACAAGCATTCTTGACAGAAGGCCTGGAGCTACAGAACTTGTTACCACTGGAGATGAAACAGAGCCTGAGTCTTAACCTGTATCTTGAAAATGGTAAGATGCACCTATTAAAGACATTCCCAAATAACTTGGTGATAAATCATGTACCTTGCAGAGCTTTGTTGGAGAAGCTGGGGAGGGATCACCTTCTAGAATATTTTGTGTTTGTGGAATAATGCTGGGATGGAGTGTGTACTGAAAGCACATCAGATTTTATTCATAAAAGGAAAAATAAGCATTTTAGATTCTTAAGCTTTTTCCTGCTGTTCTCTGTCTTAAGTGAAGGAACTTTAGGAAGCTATCTAATGAAAACAATTTGTGATTTCAGTACGTTAATTGGGGGTAGTAGTTGTGACTGCGCTGAAATCAATGGACCTACTATGACTTCGGTAGTTGAGATGCTGATACAAGTTATATTAACATTTTGACTTAAAAACAGGAGGTTTCTTAGCTCGTCTGGTTAGTGAAATTTCTGAAAATATCAGCAATAAGGTGTTGCAAGTACACTAACAATGAAAAGGGTAGCTAATTTAGATTAAAAGCCAACACCACAGACCAATCAGGTACAATTTTTAGGGTGGTTTTGTTTAACATTTATATCTAGACTAAGATACAAAATTTCTCATTTTTAAGTTTTGTTTCTTGTCATCAAAGAGTTTAAGTTAGGAAAGAATAAAAAAGCAGGGAGTTATGTTTTGCTCAGAAGTCTGCAAGAAAGCTAATGTTTCACGGCTGAGAAATCTGCCTTTTGTCACTCTATCAGAGACTGTTTCTGCAGGTTTGTGTGCTTGAAGGCAGCAGTTGGGGTGGGTCAGTCCCTATAGTCAGACTCAGGGGTTAAGTCTTACCCCCATCCAAATCACCAGAATTTGTACTGGTCTTTTCAGGGGAGCCAGAACTTTGCTTTAAAACATTAAATTTGGCAGCAGCAAGGGATCCTAGCAATCTGTGTATCGCAGGGATTACGGTTGGCTTTGTGCTGGGATGCCTATGCAAACTTTTGAGTGTTTTCATCTTCAATCTCAGACATGGCAGAGGTAGAGAAACTTGAGCTGTGCTTCTGATCCAGAGCCTCACAAGTCTGAAACAACAGGAAGAGAAATATGTCTTGAAATCACAGGATCCGTCATGGTTAAACACAGCCCTTGTGACAAAAACTCAGTGCAGCAACCAGATCTGGCTCTTGGTCTCTAGACACACACACTGGCTAATGCTCACCACATGGGAAGGCACCAAAGATAAATTAAAGCAATTTTTGGTCAAAAATCTTTCAACTCCCACATTTTAACTCTGTATGGCTGCCAGTCTTTGGTGGTGGTGTCACCCTGCAGGATGAGAGACCTGGAGGTGTTGGAGCACCAGCCACGAGGGCAGAAATGGTGCCGAGGGGCTGTTTTTGGGTGTCTTTGGAAAAGCATGTCTTTATTGCTCTGTAGGATAAGGGGATTAAAAGGTTTTATTAACTGGTTTGATGGAAGCTGGTTTGGCCATGGTTCCCTAGGCCACAGGCAGCTCCATGTATAGCTGTGCAGCCTCAGCTGGCTCTGCAGATCCCAGCTCTTACAGAGATTTTGTGTCTCCCTCCCATTTTGCCCTTCTGGACCACTGTAGTGACAGAAAATGTGGCTAATATAATTTCCCAACATCTTTAGTCTTTAGTTCCGCTGTACCTTTAAAGTAAAGTATTTCTTTCATTCTTCTTTCCCTGTAATTTTATTATTTTTTTTTAATTTATGCTTTGCCTTTTGAACAGCAATTTATATCCTGTGTGCCTTATCTCAGGTAAGATAAAAATAGTGGCTTCACTCCATCAGCGTAATCAGTTGTGTTAATATCTCTGATTGTAGGCTTGGCTCAGAGTTTGCATTACCCCATACAGGCTGTGTCTGTGCAGGTACAGTCTATAGATACCTTTAAAAACTACCACATGTTTAAAAACAAAAAAATCTGAAGGATGAGATAGTAGTTTTTAAGGGATATTTTAGAACAAAAAAATTCAATATATTTTTCTTCATATTACAAGTCTTTAAAATTTATCACTTGAAACTGAACAACTTAGTGTATTTTGTCTCATTTCTATATAACTTTCTAAATATGCTCTGTCAGAGTATAAGCCAGTGCTTATATACACTGAAAGAAGTTCCCAGTTACAGACTGAAAATCATAATGTGTTTCTCCATACAGTAAACAAGAATATAATTAGATGCTAGAATTTGCTGCCTTTAAAGAAGGTTGACTTTGGTATGGCCAAGTATCTAATAATATCCCCGTTAGCTCTGGTCAGTTTATTTCTTCTCTGATTCCCTGAAGACCTCCCCACATACTACATCTCATACTTTGCCTGGATATTTTCTGCTCCACTTGAAAGACAATGCTTCCAAAAGAAATTAAACTCCTTAGGAAGTGCCTAGCTCCCTGTTTCAAAGTTACTCTTTCTTTTCTAGAAACACTCAGCACCAGCAGAGTTCTAGGTAAACGTTCTCCTTGTTATTTCATTGCTGAGGCATGGACAACCTCGGCATTTTTCTGTGCATGTATTTTAGTAACTCACAACATTTCTTCACCGTCTCTGATCGTCGTACCTGCTGTTCCCTCCCCTGTGGAGTATGTCCTCCCCTGTGGGGAAAAACTGGGATGTAAACACTGAGTCAGCAATTAATAGAAAAACTTGTATGAGAATCACCATGTCTAGGATTTCAGCAAAAGTTTTTTTCTCCCTTGCACTCCCAGCAGGCTTTTTGCCATCTCTTAGGGCTTTCCACAAACAAATTGACGTCTCAAAGAGTTGTAATTGCGTTCTTTTATTCTACTCTCCTGCACACAAATAAGCTGTTACATTTCTTTTTTTTCCTAGGTATTTTTGTTAAAGAGAATCAGATCTATCGCTGTCTGGCCATTTGATTTCCATTCTAGCCCTGTGATCTTTACAGCACTGTTTATTTCATGCTACCTTGTGCTGAGCGTCATCGGATCTTCTGGCAAGGGTTGTGTCGTTTTTCTTTCCTGACACTAGCTATTTATCTTTGCTACTGAAACAATACTTGAAACCCTTTAGGAGAACAGCTTCAGAAAAACAAGTTCTCCCTTCTTCCACGATGCACCTTTATTTCCTGAAGGCGTTTCTAGTAAACCTTGCTATAGCTGAATGATTTTTAGTGGTGCTGTTTGCTTAAAGGAGCTAGGTAATCCATTCTGGATATATAAATGCATTCATCTTTTCCAGCAGCAGAGACTATGAAAAGCTGTTTTATTTCCCATTCTGATTTCTTTCAAGCTCAGATACGTCCACTCCAGCTATACAAGTGGTGACAATGGGTACTCTCTGCCTGGTTTGTATGGTGGTTATTAAGGTAAAATGGAAGTTAAGTGGGAATTTTTTGAGCTAGAAGGATGATATTTAATTTCTATGCTTCTCTATTATTTGCTCATACAGACCCCCCACCCATCCATGCTTCCTTGTAATTTATTGACAGGGCCTTGTGAGACTTTTATGCTGACAAATATTCCGTGGATTTACTTTTATTCTTATTCTTGCAAATGAAATATATAACTTTCAACAGAAGGAGTTAATTTTCTGTCTCATTCGGCATTCAGGTAAGTCTGAATTTCAATTCTTGTTTATTTACATAACATGTTAATTTGGTGGCTAGCGCTGCTATTAGCTGAAGTTCAGCTATGTCTGAATAAGTGTCTTATTTATGCCTTTGTTTAATATGTAAGAACAACCCCTCCTTGAAAATTCCACTGCATTTCATGTACCTTGTATTTTAGAAGACTTTTAAAATTTGTTTGTCTTGAGTATTGCATTGCAAGTGTAACTGTCACATACAGTGTGTTGCTTGATCTGTGAGGGGAGGGAAAGGAGAAGGGGAAATCAGGTCCAAAATGTGTACTATGTCTTTTGTCCTACTTCTCAAATTTCTGTTGCTTTCATATGTCATTTCTTCTTTTTCACACTACCATGCTGAAGATAGAGACAAACCTAATGCATTTAAAAATAAAATAAATGACCTGCAAATATTTATCTGTCTTTTTTTCTTGCACTGTCATCTAAGATTATTGACTGTCTCAATTTCAAAAGTGAAGATATTTGAATGCTTCTCCCTTTTAACCAAAGAAGAAAATGTGCAAAAGAAACTTGCATAACTAAAAAGTGGATCATTCAGAAAGAAGTTAAGTCAAAATTGATGTATTTTTTAACACCAAGTATCAAACATGCCTCAAAAATCCAATCAGGACCTCACCTACATACAGATAAAAGTTACATAAATGTTTTCTCTAGGAGTAAATAGGAGAGGCATCATTGCCTGAGTCTCAAGTCTCCAAAATATTTGCAAACTACTCGAAGTATTTTGCTGTAATTTTTTTCCAATGTAGTCATACATTGGACCCTGTTACATTTTAATAATTGATTACAGACATGGGATGAAATGTTGGCCCCACTGAATCCATGGGAGTTTTCCTATTAACTTCAGCCAGGATTTTACCCATGGAGTTTCATCAGCAAAACACAACAAGCCTGATTCTGTACTTCAACTAAAATAAAATCCAGGACAGGACATATTCTGTGTAACAAGAATGAAGGCAAAGCTGTATCCTTTCTAAAAAAGGTTTTGTGCATCTATACGATTTTGACTAAATGAATGTTTTTGCACCTGTTGGGGTAAAAGCAATAAAAAGTAAACCTTCTGTTGCTGTTTTGGAATGTGTAGCTAATTTTGTAATACATTCCACAGTAGTTCATCCTAAATTAAAAAATTGCAAGTTTAATTTTTTTATTCATACACTAGTAATACAATCTCTAAGTCACATGTGAAAGTACCATGTAATTTATATAGTCATGATGTCAGCAGTATATTATGTAAGTTCTTAGTGGCAGATGAGGTTTAGTAGTGCAGACTGATTTGTGTTTTGCCTAATGTGACTTTTAGTAATTTTCCTCTTGAAAAAAGAGGTTTTTTAGTCCTTGGATCACCATGACTTTTTATTTCTTCATGATAGGGCTGTTATTTACATGTGTCTAAACCAAATCATGCTGAAAAACCATTATTGACTCCTGACTGATGTTTGTGTGAAATGCTGGCAGGGCTGCATGGCAACAAACACTTTGCTTCTCCTGCTGCAATATTACAATTACAAATTTTGCAATTACATGGGAACTTCTGGTATTATCCCTCATCATCTCCTTCTCAGCTTTTCAGCTAGAAAATAAGGCAGAAGTTTGACTTTCCCTGCACAAAGCCTATCTAAGCAGACTATGCAGAGAACTGTAACAGGGGTTGTGAATCCACGAACTGTGGGAATCTCCATTACAACCCCTCTTCAGCCCTCACCTGTGGGCTAGAAAATGAGCCCCTGGCAGTCCACACTGCTTCCATAGAGTACCTGCACATTCTCAGGCAAAATAATTTCTCTCATTCTGTTTCAAGCAGCAAAACCCATTAAGTGAGTAATGTGAACTTGTGAATGAGACATCTTTATAGCACATTTAAAGGAGGAGGAACACCTTTGTATCTCTGACATTCATGACATCCCCAAGAGGAGAATCCGTAGAAGATCGTCTGTTAAAAAAAGAAAATTACGCTTAAAATGTCTGTAAGATCTTTTTGCCACGTGATTCCATGATTTTTATCTGTAAATATAGCTGTAATGTTATTTGAGTCCATTAATAATCAGAGATGTCACCAAATGAGACAGGTTAGAATTTGTATTTTTTCCTTCTTGTTTAAATATGGTTTCTAAATTAGGCTCTCAGAAACAAAGATGTCATATCTTTCAACTCTTTTTTTTAACCTCATTCTGTTCTAAGACGAAAAATACAACAACCCACCAACTAAAACAAACCACCAACTTAAAAACCAACAATGCAATAAACTAAAACACACTAATATCCAGTCAGAGGTCAAAAGTCTATCTAAACCTCTGTATGTGCCTAACTGGAGTTATAGTACCTAAAAATTGTTTATCAAATCAGTCTTCCACATCATACACTAAACAATCAAATTATTAGGAGGAGTATTCCAACAAGGACAGCATTAAAAATGGTAAAATCGATACAAAAGAAGTCACGCAGGATCTCTGTGGAAGAAAAATAATGCGAATAATTTTGTTACGTCATCCCAAAAAAACATGAAATAATGGTGTCTGAGTATGGAGGAAACCAACTGTTCTTTGAATTGTTGTGAATGTAGAAGGAAATATGAAATTTCTCTTTTTGGTCTCCTGGAACAGAACATATGGCACACAGCTACAATGAAGAGATCATTCAGGTATCTGGGATCTGACCTGCTTGGAGAATCACTGTGTACCTGCTTGTCCACAAGAGGTGAGGAGTTAAATGGCATTGTGTATCACAGCTGAGAGAACATGTATGCCTTGCACAGGTATGAAGAACACATGTACACTGAGATCTGAAGGAGAGGAGGTTGGTCAAACTGTGCTTCCTAACATGCTGGCGTCACTCATGAATGGAGCAAGAGAAATGATGAAAAAAGAGGAGACAATCCTCTTTCTTGAAGTTCTGGGCCTTGTGTGCATCCTCACTGTTGTCACCAGGTTGAGGAAGCCAGCACACACCTTTCTGCATGAATTAGTTTCCATCTTGGTCTTTACCGTGGGAATGGCTGTGCTTCTCCATTATTCTGCTCATTCTGTTTATGTGGCACAAGCATGACCTACGGGTACTCTTAAGTTTACCAAGAGAAAGGTGAAACATGGAATAAAACTGATTTTGGGTCACTTAAGAAGAGTGAAAAGCCATCATTTTAAGTGTTGCTTAAAGCTCAGTTAGATGCACCCAATCAACACATCTTAAACAATGGTTAAAAGCCTGTGGGTCTAGAGGAAGCCTCCTTCTACCAGCTAGCTCTGTGGCTTCTCAGTAGTTACACACATTGATTTTGTCCTACAGATACTCAGCAGTGTAGTTCAGACAGGGGAATTTGGTGTTAAGTGGTTTGATACTTCACAAGCAGCCTTCTAGGAAGTGGAAAAGAAATGGCAATATTCTGGGTTGTGGCTTCTGCAGCACAGATGAGGCGAAACATGGTGTCTTGGTTTGAAAGACAGGTATCTGCTAAGGAAGGCAGAAGCCTCCCTTGGAATGGAAAATGCAATTCCCTACCCTCCGAATTATTATAAATTTGAAATTAAGGGGCTTTCAGGCAATTATATGAGGAATAACAGTTCTTTACTAGTATATATAACAGGGCAATAATACAGAAACACTGGCTTAACCTGGCAGAGTCAGGATATGACCTGACACCCTGCTGGGCAGGGTGGTGGTAGCAGTCCGATTAGGTGGTGGCTGCAGTTCTCTTTGAAGTGGTTCTGTGGGAGCGTTGATCCTATAGAAGGGTCTGGTCCTCCTCTGAAGGTCCAGTGGTGGTTGTGTAGCTCTTGTCCTCTGGGAATCCAGGAGGTAAGGGCTGCTTGTGTTGCTCCAAACCTCAGATTATATCCAGGTAGGAATGCTTGGTTCCTCCCCCTGGGCGCAGCATCTCACAGTGAGGTGATGTATTTTTATGAGTCATGGAGTGAGGCTCGATGTGCCATTAACAGAAGATATCTCCCAGAGGGAGTTATCAGGGATGTGTCAGGGAAGAGATAAAGAATGCTGCCCTACCTAGTTTCAACAGATGGTGATAGAATACATACTTTTGGTTACATCTTACGTTGTAACCTAAGACACACGGACACCTCCTGCTTGGCTCATCCAATTTCAAGTCACTATGCCTTTGCAGATAAACTCTATCAAAGAGAACATGAATCCCCTATTAGCTCCATTTTCAGTGCTCACATAGTCTTGTAAAAACCAGGAGGTACTGCTAGGCATCTTTTTTTCCAGAAGGCATAGAACTTTGGCAATTAGTACTGTTATGGGACTAAATGTGCTCCCATGTAAATCCGTATTACAGATATATGTAGAAACCTTCCCTTGCAAAACATTTCTTGCTTTGCCTGTACTCCTACTGAGATCTGGCTTTCTATTTTATGTCACCTGCTTAAGACACAAATGTCACTAAGAAAAAGTGAGACCATCAGATGAATGGGTGAGGAGATGCATGTAGAGCACAGAAATGCAGATGTGACTTGCTTGGCGTCCCACAGGACTGTTTCACATCCCTGCGATGTATCACACTTCCTTTCCTCTCCAGTCCACTCAAGAAATGATACAATTGAACAGGAACACTGCTTACCATTTACATTTCAGCTCATAGAACTTTTTAAAAAAATATTTGATACTACTTAACTTCTGGTTAACTCTACTGATTCATCAGTTCCTGTCTCTGCTTTAAGACTAATCTGGTACTTCCTAGTGAGCTCATGAAACCATAGAGAATACTTGGTTCCCTTTGCTGATATTCTGTTCAGTCTGTTACTAAAATAAGGAGAGGTGAGGTCTGAACAAAGATGTAGTAATTAATAAATTGAGCATTTCATAAAAACACCAGAATTACATTTGTTCAGGATATCACTAGGATTATTATACATTAAATAGCATGATTTGTCTCCCCTTTAAAAATGCATTTTACTATCACCATGGATTAAAGCATATGTTAAGATCTAGAAATCAATTTTTCCCCTTACCGTTTTATTTCTTAGGCTTCACTTCTGTGTGACTAGTGCTGAATTACCTTTTTTTGGTGGATAGTTTCACACGATAAATGGGGAGATCTGAAGTTTTAGTAGCATGTAAAGGAGGTGAATAAATTACTGTTCGATTAGACTAAAAGATATTGCTGAGAAGTACTTGTAACAAGATAATTGCAAGTGCCAGAGCTGAGAGTAACACTCAACACTGGCAGCAGCTTAGTTAAACATGTGGTTAATGATGTTATAGGAAGAATGGGTATGTAAAATATTCAACTCTACCAGCAGTAAATATTCATTTTATGTGACAGCAATAGTGACTTGCTGAGACTGATATTTGACATACAAAACTCCTATAATTATTTTAATATCTTTACTTCCCAATGATTATAATGATATGACAAAGATTTTAAGTGTTTGCTGAAGCAGCACTACTGTAATTTACTATCAGTCAAACAAAATGTCATTCTAACAAAGATCACTTCAAATGTCTGAGTAGTTTTCATACCAATTAAGCTACTGTTGTAAAGAGTGTGTTCTTTTGAGGTTTTATACTTACAGACTAAAACTGACAAAGACCTATACAGTAAACATTTGTTAGAATATATAATACAGAAAAGTATTTAAGTAGGGATTTTGCCATCAGAAGAAAGCACCTTTATAAAAGCCTGTGTATAAAAATAGAAAAGCAGCATATGGCTTTGTACCTTTAAATTAGTTTATGAAAAAACAGGTAGAGCCTCATGGAGTTGGAGTTGACTGCTCAGTACTTTTCATTACAAGTTTCTTCAATCTCTTAAAAACATTGCCAAGTTTTGAACCATTTAAGATGGAGTTTTCCTGCCCTAGGCAGGAGTATTTTGGAAAGCTGGTTACAAAATCCAATCACTCCTGAAGCAATATTCCATAAAAAGGAAGTTTCCTTGCCTGACATAAACCCATATCTCACAGGTTGATGGTTTTTGTTTGTTTGGGTTTTTTTGGGTCGGTTTTTTTTTTTTTTTTGGAACATTTAGAACCTGAAGTTCTGCGGAACGATCATTTTGCTGTTCCGGGAGGTGCCTTTGATTAGCCTCTAAGATTTGTTCAAATTTGTCCTCCGTATAGAGCATGTTCTCAAGTTACGGCTTGTCAGCTGAGCTGTGGTAACTGACTCTGCGTACGTTCCTCATTTGCCGAGTGGAATATGCTAATTCAAACCACCTTTAGAAGAGTTCATATTAAAGAGTTGTTCTTCACAGTGACAGCACACAAGCAGACATCAGCTCAACTCAAAAGCAGCAACTTTGCAGGCAGAGGAGCGTCTCTTGTACTCTCAACATCCCACAGTTTAAATCAAGAAAGAACTTGGCAATTACATTTTTTCAACGTCCTTTCTCTGCTCAGTGTCCTCAGGCTGAAGACATCGACACATTTTCTTCTCTGTGAACTGCTCATCTGCCAGGGAGTGAAGTGAGCATAGAACAAAACAAAGCTGCATCTCAGTACTGCTTTTCACATCCCATTCAGAGATCAGAGTGGTTGCCTTAGGACAGAGAGAAGGTTGATAACAGGCAAAAGAAAAATGGAAATAGAGAAGTAAAGAGCTGGAAGAGGGAGAAGAGCAACAGAATCTGAGGGTGGCAAGTGAAGCAGAAGTTGGGCATGGGGGAAAGCAATAATATGTGAGACATATTGCAGCAGATTTCAACCTCAGAGGAACCGTTGACATTATTCTGTACTCATTCTCACCCCCAGGACTACAACTCATTTCAAGAGTCTTTCCTCGGGCCCTGAGACTCATATCAGGAACCCAAAACCTCTCTGCTCTGCTGTCAGCGAAAACCAAGGTAACCACCTATCAAAGCATTTGTCCCCACCCTCCAAGGGGCAGATACACACAAACTGCTGCCACAAGCTGCCTGTCTTTTTAAGTGGTAGACATCTGTCCAAATATGTATGTGGCAGGTGAAGCTATTGATCCGAACAAAGCAGTGGTTCTGTTCATCTTGCTTTTAGGATCTTTCTTTTTTTTTCTTTTTCTTTTTGCATGACACCCTGGGCAAGGCAGAAGGATGTGCAGAATGTTCAAGTCAGGAGCTGTAAACAAAAAGTATTAAATTAAATACAGTGAATGCCCAAATTGGGCCAACTTGTTTCCTCATCATAATCTGTGTACGAGTCACATGGAGTCTACAATATCATTCATAAGAAAGCATCACCTCTAGATTCATAAACAATGGCAAATACTTCAGCTAGCATTTTGTTTCCTTCTAGATCTGTCAAATTTGCTGTAACTGAGTATGCTACAGAGGTAGCTGGCAGATTTGGGCCCTGTTATCCTTGACTGGCATCTAAAATCTCCATTGCCATTTACAGTTTGGTCTCATTGAGAAAACTGGAGAAAAACCCCACTGCAAGCCCGGGAAAACCCATCGATCAGCCACAGTTCCAGCTGCATGTCTGTGAGAAGTGTGAGTACATAAACTGTACGACGAAATCTCAATGAGAGATGCAGAGCTGTTTCCTGCACTTAAATCTTTTTGTCATGGTCTTAAAAACTGCTGTGTTTGTGTATGCTAAAACCCTTCCTGTGAGACAGAAATAACTGCAATTATTAATTTAGTCATCTGTGTAGTTTATAATTCCAGGACATTTAGAGGTAAGGCACTTCGCACTCAATACACAATTTCCAAAGATAATACCTGAAAAAACGAAGGCTTACAGTGACAGCATCATTGAGCTTTATCCTAAGGAGTTAAATGAGTTCAAAACCTATCATCAGTCACTGATAGGATCTGCTTCTGTCTGCTTAAATCCTGCATAAAGTGCCAGTGAATTGTTAAAAGCTGAAGATGATAATTAGACAGCCTAATATAAACCTGTGAAAGAATGGTATTATTAGGAGTAAAGTGCTATATTATTGCCATTTGTAAAGTAGTTCCCGATTTTGGCAGTACATGTTATATTACTCTCTCCTCTGTTAATGGAGTATCAGAGAATAACCAAACTGATCAAGCCATTTCAGATTTGGAGAGCCTCAAAACACTGAGGTTTCCTCATGAGACATTCCAGGCTTAGGTGCTAAAAACACTGCATCAGAATTAAGTCATACCTCTCGGCATGAATCAGCTGCTAAATCCAGTTCAATCATGTGTATCTTTGATATGAATACCTCCTGGATAACTGCAGTGAGGAGTTAGGTGCCAAAGGAACCTCCAGACCCAGGTGTCAGAGGCCCTGCTGAGGAGCATTAGGCACTGAAGTAGTTACAGGGTGGAACAATAACTGTGTCACCGGTAATCGTCCCAGACGACGACACAGAGACACTGCCAACTAGATGCAGAATGTTTAAATGTTGAGAAAGCAGTGAGACACTCGACTATATCAGTTAAAATTCTTTGTGACTGCGCTGCTCTAGCGCCACTGGTTCCGCCGCGGCAGCAAACCCTGCCAGGCGGACACGCGTGCACCGAGCACACCTGGGCAGGTGGACAGCCGCGCACCCTCCCAAGGCTGCAGCTCGGGACGGAGCTTTCCCTCCCTTCTCGGACACCGCGTTACTTCTTAGACACTTTCTAGATAAAAAAACTCAAGCAAACAAAAAAAGCCGAAAGAGTTCGGGACTGCAGGACCCGAGTCCCAGCTGGGCGCGGGCCTCCCCTGCGGCTGCCGCTCAGCAGAAGCTCCGCGCCTGCCGGAGCTCGGCACGGCCGGGGGGCCGGTTTCCCCTGGCTCTCTCCGTCTCCCCGCCCGGCCCGGCTGCGCCCCTTCGCGCCCGGCACCGATGCCGGAGCCCGGGGCCGCCGCTGCCCGGGGCGCTGGGGGCGGGACGCCGTTTCCAGGCTGACTCACCCCCGCTCCGCCCCGCACCCCGCGGGGGCGGGACCGCCCGAGGCCGCGCCCNTCCCGTCCCCGCCGCGCCGGGCGGTAAGTTCCTAAAAATACGGGGCTGCCCCGGGAAGGCGCCCGGCGCGGCGCGCGGCGCACCCCGCAGCGCACCCCGCACGGAGCCGAGCGCAGCAGGGCAGCAGCGCCGGGTGCGCGGCTGGGGAAGGGGCAGCCTGCGGCTGCAGGGGCTCTTCCCTCCGCCACCGCATCTGCTCCGGAGGCGGCAGCGCCGGTCCTCGCCGCGCCGCTGCCGGGCGCGGGGATCCCGCCGCTCCCGTGTCCCCGCCGTGCTCGGGGAGAGGGGGCGTGAGCGACCCCGCGTCCCGCGGAGGGTCGGGCAGGACAGAGCGGCGCGGGGCGGGAGCGCACGGTCGCCGAAACGCGGGGAAGCCGCACTCCCCGCCCGCACTTCAGCGAGTTTGGGAAGTCTGCGCGCTGCTTCCCGGGATGGGATGGGATGAGACGGGGTGGCTGCCGCGGAGCGCAAGCAGCCCCCCGCTGGTGCTGCCCTGAGCGGAGCGGGCGGGTGGGCAGCTCTCGGCGGAGGCACCGCGGAGTCCCCGCGCCCACGGCGGGCTGGACGGCTCCAGCCTCCGCGTGCCTCGGCGGCACCCGGCGGTGACAGCTCGGCGGCGCGCTGCCCCGCCGTCCCCTCTCCCCGCCGCCCCCAAAACTTCTGCATAAGTTTCGCGGCAGCGAGCCGAGACCAGCCGGCGGTGGCCGCGGAGCGGTGCGCGGGGTGGTGCGCGGCCGCCTTCCCCGTGAGACACCCCGGGTGCCGGGCTGCTGCCGGCCCTTACGTCATGCTGCGGGCCGGTGCGGGGCTGATGCTCCGCTTCTGATGCCCTCGGGTGCGGGGCGGGGGCGAGTGTGACAAGGTCCCCTCTGCAGCCCTCCTCTCCCTTTACAGCCCCTCTACTCCGCTCATCATTCCCCTCCCCGGCTCCGCGTCCCCCCGCCACTATCCTCTCTTACAGGGGTCTCTCTCTCCCCAGCGAAGTTTTCAGGACGATAAGAGCTGCAGGAGTGTAAGGGGAATACTTGCTAAACTCTGCCTCCTCTATTATTTATGTCCGAGCATGGTGAGTGATCCTTCATCTCCAGGGCTCAATATAAGCTTTACAATTGGAAAGAGAGAGGTTGTTTCAAAGATGGGAGTAGGAATAAAGGAAAATTAAATGTCCATGTGTTGTTTGGTTTTTCTTTTTTTTTTTAAATTCAGACCAATATGAGAAGTGACTTAAGCGGAAAGATTAGAAGATTTCCATATATTATCAGTAAGAAACAGTGCTTAGCTAGATGAAATTGAAGCTTGAACAGAAGCATAATAATTACTGTGAAGCATCTTACTTGGGCTTGTCTTGAGACTGCAGTTTTTAGAGAAAGATTCACCCGCTGGTGTGCACCAGACTTTCCTTGTCTGGCCATTTGGACAAGCAGCAGTGCGTCAAGGAACAGTGGTGTAGGAAAACTTTCTTGTAAGATACTATCATGCAGAGATAATCCAGAAACTGGACTGAAATAAAATGGAGAGGTGGAAAGTGAGAGCCGAATGCAGAAACGTTGGGTAATTTGTGGGAATTTTGCTGAAGGAGTTATGCTTCCATAAGGGTACGGTTTATTTTCAGTATGAAAGTGTACAGTGGTGAGAGTCCCCACTCAGTGTTTTGTAACTTTCATGTAGCAAATGAGGTTGTCGGTATCAAAAGCTGGAAATTCTTAATAAAAAATGGCTAAACTCCTTATTTGTGACTCCTTAATCTTAAAGGGAGCTGTACAGGTCGCAAAGCACTAGGGAAAAGTGTGATTAATGATCAGTGATTAGTGATAAGTGATTAGTGGTTTTATTCAAACTGTTACCTCTGACCAGAAGCACACATCAGAGGATTAACAGGCTCTTTAGATAAATGCTCATTAGTGGAAGGGGGAAAGCAAAGATAATAGGCATGCACACAGGGACAACTTTCTAGGAAAATCATTCCTGTCTCTGGCATAATAAGCTCTATTAGCAGAAAGGCTCTTTAATTTAAAAGTTGCTTTTATCTTGTAAATCAAAGATAGATGTAGAAGTTTGCTGTGCTATTATAGCCTAAATTTTCCCATATCCACTAGATGTGGATTATCTCGGTAGTGATATTTTATTAAAAAAAACCCACACCACAATTGAATCTGTAAGAAACTGAACATTCCCAAGGGCGAAAAGCCCTGCATCCCGAGGCATCTGGTCCCAAAGCCTGCTGGCAGCCAACTAGATGGCGCAGTCCTGTTCTGTGCGAATATACACTCCTGGGTTATGAACTTAGCAAGTAGCAGCTTGCTAGGTGTCCTTCAACACTTAAAACAAAGTTGATTCTGTGCTGGGTTGGAGGCTAGACAGTGCTAGGAGTTTGTAGTCACATTTTCCACTTCAGTTAATCTAGGGAGTTAAAGGCTACTGGAAAAATTAGTCTCATTTACTGAAAGAGATGGTGAGAGAAAGAAGAAGAGAATGAAAGAGGGGCAAATAGCTACAGCTTGGGACATAATTCTTGATTGCACTGTTTTGTACTGCTTAAATGAAGTACAGTTCTGATGGCCTTAATTAATGATGCCTGAAAGCTCTTGGGATATTTTCCCTCAGCTATCACTGGCAACGTGAGTAGTTTTTTTTTTTAAATAAGTCACTAAAAAGAAGGAACAGTTGGTGTGGTGGTTGAACAAAACAACTTGGACTTGACTGTGCTCTACAGATTATGGTAAGGAGCCTGTTTTTATGATAACTAACCAGGGATTTTTCATTACTCTTTATTATACATGGACTGGGAAGAACTGGCATCTACTGCTGTCAATAGACTTGGGGGTTTCCTTTGTCCTGTTAGCTTGCATGGGATTTATGTTTGGTTTCAACTGTGGAGATCATCAAAGTTTCAAAACTTTAAAAGAAACGCTTGAGTGAAACAGGAAATAGAAATAATGAACTTATGGCATGAAAAAGAAACGGCTGTAGTCTCCTATTGTTACATCTTTAATTGGAGACTCTTAGGAATAGTCAGGCTAATGCTTAAAATCAAAAAGTTTTGTAATAACATATAAAAAAGGCAATAAGCGCTGTCTGCCAGTCTTGAATATTGGATGGCACTTTTCCAGGATTTAAAATTGCAATATTTTTAAAAGTTTACACATTTAGAACAAGCGGAAACCTTTTCCCCCTTCCAAAACACCCATTTATAGTTCAGCTTCAATTTATCACACTCCACTTCTGCTAATTTAACCCAGGGAATGTAAAGGGAATGAAACCATGTATACACATTTAAAGAAAAGATAGAAGCGAGATTGTACATGTAATTTTATTCATATCACCACTTAGCAGAACGACTTACGCAGATAAAGAGTAATAGGTGCTTTTTTTATTTGATATTCTCTTCCTCGTGCTGAGAATCTAAAATGTGCTGCAGTCACATTTATCCTGTTCACTGCCGAGGAATCTTCTGTAAAAGATTGTTGCTGTGAGAGCTAGAGTTCACTCTTGAATTGATAAGAGAGAGGTAATCTCCCAGTGCCTTCAGAAGGCAGCTTTTACGTACTAAACCTTTCAACTCTGTGTGGGCACGATCTCTCTTAGCTCAGTAAGTCTTGCAGGATGATTTGAAACTGGGTTATTAACTTGTCTCCTTGTGGCCCCTTCTAAAAACCTGTCTCTGTGCCCCTAATCAGGGTATGAGGATCTTAAATATTAGAAGAGTTCTTGCAAGGTTGTTGATTTTAAAACAATTTCTTTAATCACAGACTTCCTCTACTCTTTGTCATCCTGTGCCTCTTATTTCTGCCATTAGTTAACTTTCTGGATTTCCTATAAACCTGTTGCTTTGAGGGTTTACACCTCTGTTTAAGTATTATTAGCTGTCTTTCAACCTTAATTTTAATTCCAGTGACTGTCTTTCGTATAAACTCTTTATTATGAGGAAACTATTTCAGGACAAGATTTTGCAATAAAAGAAGAGCAAAACTGTTTTTACTTAAAACATTTTAAAAATTATTTTTAAGGACCATGTGATTTATTATTGCAACAAACTGGATTTTTTTCTCAAGGCCTATGAACACTGATATTTCTCGTAACTCATTACAGGAATACTCTACTCAGTAGATGCAGTTGCTGGAAAAACAGATATATAAAGCAACAAGTCTTTCAGTTTTGCTTCACAGGTCTAGGTGATTCTTTTGCTTTGATTCTGTTTTGGTTATCTCATGCTAATCAAATTAATAGGCAGACATATATAACTAAGCCAGCCTATTTGGCTTAATCTTTTATGTGTAAACTCTCATTGATACAAATACATAGGAGTCCTAGTGGAAATATTTAAAATGCTTTGAGATTCTGTCAGTTATAAGTACTAACTCCAGGGCTGATCAGACAGCTTGGTAGGTCACTCTGCAGTATCTCAAAACAATTTCAGTTGATTTTCCCTCTCTCTGTGCTGCAAGTTATTCAACCCCTGATCCCACCCCCATGCCCCTGCTTCCCGCTTATTCCTAGGTAAACTATCTCAGCAAATTATAATGCTCCAGAGCTTTTAGGGCTCTTAAAAAAGAACTTTTAGGGCTTTTGCATTTCTCTGCCTGGAGAGAGTTGATCACAAAGTTAAAGCAACAGTTTGGAATAAGAACTATGAAAACATATTTTTTCCTCTTACCAAAAGTCATACTACTATGCTAAGTTACAATTCTGAAGGTGTAGGATTCTCTGACACAGACAAAACAGTCATCTCAAAGAATATGTTATCATGCTGTATTTGCCGTATTTTAACTTCAGCCACGTCATAGCAGTAAGTACAGGAATTAGCTTTTGTAGACTTGACATGTAAAAACAAAATCCTGTTATGGAAATACATTTTTCTTTTGGTTACACATACAATCAAATAAATTATTTAAATACTCTCAGGTATACACAACAAGCACAACATAACATACATAAAATAATTTTTCTGGATACGATGAAAGGACTTGTTGAAGCAGATAAGCTCTTGTGTCTTTCTACATCCATGGAGGTCTTGTGTTGCACTGATTGTTTTGCTCCTATTATGGCTCAGGTTGATGGGGCAACCCTGAAACTCTAAAATAATATACTGTTTTTCACTAAGGTGTTATTTTAGTCTGTAATTAAAATTACCAAGAGTCAGCATTTCTTTACCAGCCATTGCATGGGAAATGCAGGTGTTATTTGCCCTTAGAGAGTTAAGAAAGGGTTGGTTGCACTGGTTTGCAGGTTTTTAGGTTGTGATATCAAATGCTATTTTATAAACACAAAGAGATTTTTCAAGGATTTTGCTGAAGGCTGTAGGATTTTCAAAGTAAAACACAGAAAGCTTACAACAATTTCCTTAGCTTAAAAGATGTTTTGCTTTTGGTTCTTGTTTCCGTCTTACGTTTTTTTGAGAATTTGTTCAAGAAGTTGGTCCCACACACAACTTCAAAATAAATGCCTTGAAACACTGTCAGCAGCAGTGCTTGTGTAGGTGTGTGGTTTTAATAATCTCTTCCTTTGAGACAGCTCATGTCACTGTCCTGCCACCCTGTCACGTAAGGTGATTTGAAGGCGTGGGGTGCAGCCCTGCTTGGCCAGAAGGTTCCACTTTGTGGGTGATAAAAACGGCAACATCTTTAGAAGAAGTCAGAAGGAATGAGATCTGAATTTAATTGGGAAAAAATACTACAAATCCTCTCTTACCTTTGCCAGCTGGTTCTGCTTTTCTTTAGCTCTGAATGTTTTCATTGCTCTTACTAGGGTACTGAGACCTCCACTAGCTCAGGAATTGGACAGAGTTTGATCTCACCTGCTGCCTTCTACCTCACGTAAACTCTACAAATAGTTTCTACTGCCTTTTCAAGCTTTGCAGTGTTTTCTCAAGAAGCTTGCTTTTCTCTCATCTCAGCTTCTTTCCTTCCTAAGGGCTTTGTCTCTGGGTGCCACCACTCAGTGAACATTTCAATGTAGTTGAAATGTCTGGTCCCAATCTCAATATATTTGTGTGTTTTAAAGTTTTCTGTCCAGGGATGTACCGAGTTTAAACTAGTCACCCTTAAATACACTGACTAAAGTTAATACATAGATATGTAATTAATTTGGCCAATCTTTTCTCATTTACAGGAAGCTGCCTTTTTTCCTGTTTACTTTGTGGGCTTGTGGCTTTAGTTACTCTCTTGTTTCATGTAAGGCAGTGTTGTTCATTGCCACCTTTTTCTGAGCTGTTTGCGACTACCCAGAAACTAATTTGTCTTCTCGGGGAAATGAACCTGGACCAGGGGCTCCTAGATTTAACATCTGATTTTTTTTTTCTCCTGGTCTAATGTAAGGAATGCTAGTTAATGTGCTCAACACTGGGGGCTCTGTAGCACAATAAACAGAATCTGAGATTGGATTTAGGATGCCTTGCATGGAGCAGCTATAACTTGAGATGTTACCATATTGTACTCCCTCTCTCTTTTTTTCCTTTTCTGCCCTTTAAATCTTTCAGTTCTGGAGTGCTGAAAATACTACCTGTAGAGTAGTGTTCTGCCTAACTAAACTCTCCAAGATATGGATGATGATATTAGTAGGTCACTTGGTCATGCACTGATGCTGCAAATCAGCTGCCAGTAATTCAGTCTTGGGTGAACTAGTTTTCAATCATTCCCACTCCAAATATACCTCTCACTTAACTTTTCAAAAAACTTTTATTCAACAACAATGCTCTGCTACTAGGTGCAGAGCTTTAAATTATGAATGGCCTCAAGTTGCACCAGAAGAGGTTTAGCTTGCATATTAGAAAACTTTCTTCACTGAAAGGGTTGTCAAGCTTTGGAATAGGTTGCCCAGGGAAATGGCTGAGTCACCATCCATGGAGGTAATTACAAGATGTGGCAGTTGGGGACACGGTTTTGTAGTGAATTTGGTAGGGTTGGGTTAATGGCTCAACTTGGTGTTCTTAAGCGACTTTTCTAACTTAAACAGTTCCATGATTCTGTAATAGTTAAGTCCTACCTCCATAGGTACTACTCTGAATTAACTTCAGACAGTTGGTTTGGTTAAATCTGCTTTTGTTTCTGATCAAGTCAGTGAATGAGTTTGTCACGATTATTTTTTAGGTGCACAGCAGGAACTCCAAAGGTGACCTGAGTGTGTGATGGCAAAGAGCCTGGAACTGTGCTTGTCCGGAAACAGCACTGTCTGTGTTAGAAATTTGGATTTGTCAGTATCTCACTTACAGGAAACTTTTTTTCTTGGGATGGTTGAAAATACAACCTGAATAAACTAAAAAGGGAGCAATGGAGTAGAAACAGATCATCAATTGCTTTGTTCAGGAATATATTTTCCTACCTATTGTTTAACTTCATTACTGAAGGAATACTTTAGGAAGAAGAAATTTTGGTTAAGGTTTTGCGATAATTTCTATCACCACATCAACTTTATTTTTTGTGACTTAAAAAAAAAAGCTCCTGTTTCTAGTGATGATTGGAGCAGGGGGAATGGCATTTACATATTTTTCTTAAAGGCTGAAGAGATCAGGATCAACATCTCTAGAGACTTCCATAATTTTCCAGAGTGCACAAAATGAGAGATTCTGTCGTTAAAAACAAGTTAAGGAATTTTCCTTCTTTTCTTACTTTCATATCCTTAAGTGTATCTGTGTAGCACTTAAAAGTTGTTTCATGTCTGTTATTAAATAAGGCCAGTGTAAATTCCTTTTACTGGATGTGCAATGGAAAACTATTTTAAAAGGCAGTGGGGAAAAAAAAATGAGTGATGTAAAACTTAAACCACTTTCTACAATTCCTGTACTGCTCTTTCATTCTTCAACACTAGTAAAGCAGTACATGGACTCAGGCATGAAAATGGGTTACATTCAAGTAATCAATGGTTTATCACAAAAAGTGAGAGAAAGCAGTAATTTAACTATTTTGATGAGAATCTTTAAAAGACAAGCTTCTGTAAATGATTTGCTATGAAAGTAGAAAGGATCAAAAGAGTTTTATGACTGGGTAAGTAGAATTACATTCTTGTGGATTTAAAAAATATCGTAGTAGAGCCTAATTCTCCACTCACCCTGATACAAATCTGGAGCAACTCTATTGAAATCTGTAGAGTTACCAACTGCAATAATACTCATTGAGAAGAAAATTAGATTCACGGGGTCTATTCTGAACATAGCCTATCAGTTGTGTGCTGTGCAAATCCCATTATTAAAGCAACAGCCTTACATGTCACGTTAAGGACGGCTGTTTCCCCAAGATGAACATATTTGTAGCTCTCCTCATCTTGTGGCTACTTTTTAAGGGGGCAGGGGGATATTGAGAATACTTATTTTCTGCTCAATTAATATTCCTTCCGTGCACTCTCCTTCCTCTCACGCGCTTTATGTGTGGGTGCGCAGTCTGCACTCTCCATCATCTATCTGTCTGTGTCTCTTTGGCTGTGACAGTCACCACTCTGGCCTCAGGCTTGCACAACATAGATGAAAAGCCCACCAGTGTTTTCAGTTAAACATGGCAGGATATAATTCTGCTCCTAAATATGATGTGCATTTTCACTCTTTATAACACAGCTGTGACTTGGAAGTAACACCTTAGACTTCAGTTACATTTCATATGTGGAGGTTTTGGGTTTTCTTTTAGTATTTGAAAGAAAAAAAAGCGATAGAAGGGGAAAGAAGTGAGGAGGCAGTGTGGCTCGGCAGTTTTAATAAATTGGAGTATTTGTTTGCAGCACTGGAAAGCAATACCCAGGCCATCCTGCATAGCCCCCAAGCTGGCCTGAGAGTGGGAACAAAGTCTTTGAGAAATGGGGGAAAAATATCATCACTGCCTGAGCTACTCTGATTTTGTTTTTTAAACAGCAATCAACGGGGAGTTTTGAATAAAGAAAAACATTGTAAAGAGTGATAAATAGACAGTATCCAGTGTACAACCCACACTTTGCCCAGCCCTAATCACGTACACTTACTTGCTTCCAATTTTCTTCATTTGGCCTGGCATATGTGGGCTCTGTCACTTTTGAAATTGGTATCAATTGATTGACTTCTCTGAAACTGTGTGGCATGAGGGTATGGCCCATGGTTTATTAATAATGGCACACAACGGGCAACTTCTGTGTATATTCTTTTGTGAGAGGACATAACAAATACTTTTAGGCTCTATAGACACTCTGGTGTGCAAAGACTCTGAATCCTTAACAATCCAGAGGTTAATTTATAAATAAAAAAATGAAACAAACCCACAACTATTATTTCATTGCCAAACCTTTTTAAAAAGCACTATTTATGTAGGCCCTATATAAGCACACATTGTTTTATGTTCCTTCTGCTGGCTTTGCGTTTGACTAAACCATTATTCTCGGAGCGCTGCTGTGCTGAGATCATCAGTGATGATGGTGTGAAAACAAACAAGTTTTAGCATGAGAAGTCACTATATAATTTGACAGGGAGGTTGTCAGCACCAAAACATCTACATTCATTTCATCTCTGGTCAAAGCAAAATAAAAATCAGATGGCTAATGGGAAAAAATACATTCTTAGGAGGAAGGGAAGGGGATTGGATCTAATTCTGCAAGGTGCTGTGTCAACCAAAAGTAGGACCGCTCTCAATTCCCACTGAGGTCAGTGGTTGTTGAGGGCACTCAGGGTCTAGTGGCACTGGGTCCCTTTTCTCCCAAGTTTAGTAAAACTGCTGAGATGAAATTTAATTCTTCATTAATTCAAACTGCTAGCAAGTTCTTGGGAGTAAAGCTCTCTTTGTTAAAGATCAAGATATGCTTCAGCTCTTCAACAGAGAGCTAAAAAAGTATGTGCTCTAATTCTGTAGCCTTCAAGGAGTCCTTCAATGTGAAGAGTTCTGCATATACCTTAATGGTACAAAAATCCTGCTTCGGAGAAAGACATTTCTGGCCTCTGTTACAATACACAAAATAGGGAATTTTATTCTTTTGAAAGTGACCTTTAATGTTACCAAGAACGCTTTTGTATTCCCTAGTGTTAAGTTTAAAAGCTTTGGGACTAATGAATGCAGCTATGTATAATCAAATAGGTCCTGTGAAAAGTAAGCTATCAGTTATGGGAATGCCCCCCAACATTTTTTTCTTTGTTCCTCGGTGAAAAATTATAAAGGGCTGTTTTTAACAGAAACAGTTAAAGTCAATGGATCCCAGATGAGTCAACTGGCTTAATAACACCCTAAAATTTAGGAGTTCCAGATAGTTTATTTTACTGCTATGTGGTGGCCTTACACTTGAACCTCTTACTGGATTATCTAAATTGAGTGGAGCTTGCAGGATACAGAAGGAAACACTCTGAAAAACATTGCTCTCTCTATAGCAGTCAGGATGCTACATGTTGTATATTCTCTCTCGTCTGATTCTATACAAACTTTCATGCCAAAAAGTTGCTATTCCAAAATATTGAGACAGCCTATTTCTAGGCTGTCAGTCTTCCAGTTTTCATTTCAGAGTTTTGAGTCAGTGCACTGTCAGCCAAAAGCTTTTCAGCAGGCTGAAAGCTTTTAGGCACAGAAGGAGCTTAGAAGAAATATTTTCAGCATTGTAATTAATTCTAAATTAATTTATAATGAGGACAATAAGAGGCATTATGATGACTGTTTTATCAAGCTAGTCATGGAAATAGATTTGATTTTATTTTTAAATTTGAATTTGCTATGTTGGTGTCAGACAGCTTAAATGTACTGAGAATGCCTTGCACGTGAAGAATTGGTTTAATGTACTGGGTATGCAGAGCTCCTTGTATGTTTTCTTTCGAGGAAACAGAGTTAAATGAAAATCCAAATAGGAGTACTTTTTTCAGCCTTTTATAATTCTGTGGATATCACTTTCCACAGATACCTCGTGCCTTCCTACTAACCATCTTCAAAATATATGCTAAAGAACATCCCCCTTTGGTGCCCACATTAAAATGCCAGTTGTTTCTCCACCTAATGACCAACTCTACTTGGAGCTGTCTGTGCTCTCAAGAATGGTGTATGTGAGATGGTCTGAGAAGTGGCAAGGTCCTGACAGAGCCTCTTGTCTCTTGCTAAGCCCCATATTTAGCACAGAGGGGATTTCCTTGCCGTTGTGTAGAGAAGACAGTTGGGCCACAGGGTTTTTTCTCTGCACCCCATCCAATCCTGAGTTAAATCAAGTAGCAGTTGCCAGGGGTAAAGTCGGTGCCCTCCGAGCAGCCTCTTTGGAGGGGAGTACATTTGGCCTTTGCAGCCAGGCTAGTGACATTTTTCGAGGGAAAAAAAATACTCATCAAAGACTTTCACACAAAGAACTTTACGGAAAAGCATGGAGGCCTGAAAGTGTTCACAGTTAAAGATCAAATTTTCTGAGTAGGCTCAGCCAAAATAAAAGGGGAGAAAAATATGTGAAAAAGTCAAAATACTCTATTTCAACATTTTTTGAAAGTGAGGTACATCTTTGAAAATTGATTTATATTAAGGAAGACATAAGGCACTACATCTTTCAGAGGTTTGTTGTTTTTTTTTGTGCTGAATAAAGTCTTTCAGGTTGATGCAAACACTTTCATGTTTATCTGCCTTTATTTGTCTGCTCGTGGCTTGGGAGGCTGGGGTCTCTTTATCCTTCTGGGCTGAACAATATAATTCTGTGCGTATAAGACAAGGACAAGCTCCTGAAAAGCCGTGTTTGTTGAGAACTTCTAATAGCTGGGTAGAGGCCTTTTGTTGGCCACATCTCCCAAATATTTCCTAAGATTTTGTCTGGTCTGGTTTGATCTGACTGGAACAGGGAAGATGATTGCCTTCCCTAGAGGGCATTGCAAAATCAATGTAATCAACTGATGGGATCAGAAAAAGATTGGCTGAAAGAAACCAAGTCTTTGTACAGCACCTTTGCTGAGAGTAAATTTAGGAGAGGCTGTCCTCTACTAAACATACTGTCAGAAATGTCCTGGACTTTTTTAAAATTAAATAATTGCATAGTTGTTAAAATTCAGAAATCAGAGTAAATGGAGAAAGAGTCTTTTTTAGTTATGCTACTGGCTTAGGTTTTTAGGGTCTTTTAAAATGTGTTTCTTTACGGGAAATGTGGATGTCTTAAATGGATTTCTCTTACTGGGAATTATCTGGTGGAAGTTCTGATTAATTTGAATATTCAAGGATGGATTAAAAGGGAGCTGAAGGAACAATTAATGTTTCCTAGGTATGGCTTTCTTTTTTTTTTTTCCTTTGAGCAGATTAGTTTCTCATTTTTGATCAGGAGACATACCAGGTTTTGATGAGGAAGAAATTCTGGCTTATCCTAGTTGTGTGGAATTCCTTTTCTTAGATCATGTGTAGTATTTAATCTCCATGTGATGGCTCTTTAACTTGTCTTTTCAAGTGTGTGTTTTGGTGGTTTGATGGTATGTAGAACATTTCCTTCCTGTACTTCAGCATTTCTAACCAAAATCTGAGTCTGTTTGAAACCTTAGCTTATTCACACTTCCTAATCATAATCCCCTTGGTTTCCTTGTCAGCACCTTTGTGGTATTTCTCTGGACACCTCTATCTAATATCTCCAGAGGTTATTCTACAGAGTAACCTTTGACAAGATCTATTACTTACTACTTACTGCTTTTAGCAAGGTGAAAAGAGGTCAGTCTCTGTAAAAGGCAGGCATTATTATAAGACTGCTGTAGAGTCTCTTGGTGGCTTGTCCATCTCTTCTGGCAACACTGCAAATCAGTTCAGCCACCTCCTCTACAGCACAAAGAAAATTACATTTATGACTGGATACTATCATATGTAGGTAATGCACGTCCTCGGGAAAGTGGTTACTTTGTGCATTACAAAGCTCCAGGTGGTTTCTTTGTCAAGGTTGTAGCACACTGATGCATCCCCTGGAATCTGTGAGATTTCTGCTGTCAGCTTCAAGGGTAACAGGATTTCAGCCTGTTAGTTTTTGTAGGATCCATTTAATTGAACTTCATGGCCAATGCTAATGACGTTTGCTGCTGCAAGAGTTGAATTGGTAATTTGGTTACCCCTCCTGTCAGAGTTCAGGATCTTCTAAATGAGGGTTGGTGTTGTCTGTTTCTTTAACCAAATTAAGATGCAAAAGCTACCTCTTTCTGATTTGAAAAACACAGATCACAAAATCGCATTTTGCCAAAAGAGTAACTACAAGATCATTTTGGCTGACAATACAAAATCTCAGGAATTAGACAAAGCATATTTTCTTCCAGCTTAATTAAAAAGATGAGAAATTGTTCACGGGACTTTAGACACATCCCAGAGGTATTGAAAATACATTTAAAATTAATATCTAGTCAGTTTATCTGCATGCGTCTTTTGGAAATGAATGAAAAATCTTCCTAGGGAGCTTTGAAATATCTCAGTCTGGGGTTTTGTCAATGAAGGATGATGACGTTTTTAGCCTGGTTCTATCAGTTACTTATCACAGCTTGTTTTTTCATGGCTTCTATACATGAAATTCTACAGAAGCTGTGGTATAGCTTTCATATGCAAATAGTTATAATACAGGGAAAAATGCCCTCTATCTGAGATTTAACAATAAATTCTAAGGGTTTTTCCTCTCATCCTCAAACACTGAAACCCAGGCTAACTTGTTGCTAACGTGGCTTTCACTTTCCATCATAGTCTACCAATTAACCACATACAGACAGTGACTGAAATGCTCTGTCTTGGAGTAGAGTTTAAATTTGATTTACCTAATGGGAGCTCATTGCCACATGACTACTGTATGTGTATGGCCTGAGCAGCTGGGCCTGAGCTCTTTGCAAAAATTAGGCATGATAACTGTCTGAGAATTTTAAAAGTATATAGGAAGAGCAGGGTATAAATGTGAAATGTGTATTACTTCTTTTTCTTCAAATAAGCTTCAAATAAGAAAAAGAAAAATGAAGAGAAGTAATGCTTTATTTCAGTGTGATCATATAGAGGTTAAAATATAAACTGCCAAGGCAAAACAGCTTTCCGCAAAATGAAAAAGAGGTTTCCTTGAAGTGTTGTGGTTCCTGATGTTCTGCTTGTTTTCTGTGCCAGCAACCCCCCAAAAATATATTCACTAGGAGTTTACCTGTAGGAGTGCTTGGCATATTCCTTTCTGCCAGGTCCACCTCTTTATTTTTAAGCACGCAGAGAAGTACTTGTGTGTGTATATGTGTGTAGTTTTAGTTTAATTTTTAATTGCATCTCCTCCCTTGGTTTAAACTCTGTAGCTGGAGATTTAGTAATTAACCAAGTGAATTGGCCTTGCACTCAAGTGTTACAACTAAAAGCTGTATCCTGTGGTTACAGTTCAGGGCTCTGTCCTTGCAGAGATGAGCAAGCATTAGCAGAAGGTTTCTTTGAGACTGAACCCCAGAGAACGAGACCAAGAGGTTGTAAGGCAACTGGATGCATCAACATGGCAGAGCAGGAGAAGGATACAAAAATCCTTACTAACAGAGAGGTGGAAGAGCTTGCAGACAGTTTTCTGGTCTGTTTTTGGAGGGAGAAATGTAAAGACTCTCTAGTGGGAATGTTGGAGGCAGGAGGTGGTGTAGAACCAGGGTCGGACTAGCCAACAGTGTGTGAAATCTGCTTCTTTCTCAAGGCCTTTGGGTTTTGTCGGGGCTCTGAAAAAAGCCATGAAGTCGTCCTCCACAGGTGGGATCCTTCCCTGCTAGAAACTGTTGTCCTTTTACAGTAAATTAAGTCTCAACACAAATTTAGTACTTTGTGCATTTTAAGTTCCAGCCGCCAAAGTAAGGTGCTGTCAGAATAGAAAGTAATTACTGCTGTATTTTCACTATTGATATGGTAACTCACAGTTGATGAATAACATCTGACTTATATTGTCTGAAAAGCTTGTATACATGCTTCTTTGTTTGTTTGTTTTATTTCTCCCCCCAGACCAGCCACAAAAACCCTACTGCTCATCAGTGTAAAATCTTGCACTGACTGAAGGGGGAATTCCATGTACAATTGCCAAAAAAAAAAACCCCAAACCAAAACAAACAAAAAAAAGGAAAAAGATGAGAAAAAGCAGAGCCCTTAGTGAGGGAGAAAAAAGGGTGAAAAAAGGGTTACTCTCTCTTCTCATCTGCTTCCATGCTTCCTTTTACTCAAGATTTTCAAATATTATCAGTGTTAGAAACTCTGTAGATCCCATTTTTGTTGCATTAGTGCTGTAAGGTGGATTTACACAGATTGTACAGTTTGCTTCAGACAAGAAAAAAGCCTCTGCACGATGGACAAGCTATCACTTGAAATCAAACTCCTGCCAGTCAGTACCCTGAACCAAGTGGTAAGTTTGCTACAGCCCCAGAATCTGATGGCTGGGCAGTCTCTCTGCTGAACTACCAAACCCCTTATTAACTGTAAAAGACTGTGAAGCTGTAAATACAGAGAAAGTAAGTAGCTGCAGTGGAAGATAAAGGCCAAAGAAATTTAGAGTTCAAAGAAAAGAAGGAAAAGGCTCAGTGAATCCTTGTATGTGTGATGACTGAGAAGACTGATTCCCTTAATGGTTAGCTTTTGTTCATGCAGAACTTGGTTGGGAAAATTTTGACCAATCTAAGTGCATTTTTGGTTTTGTTTACGGTACCTGTGTGATGGTCAGATTTAGGCAGATCAAATTACAGCTACAGATCTGTTAACTGTGGAGAAACTCACAGCTGTCTACCTGTCCTCCACACGTACCTATGATGAGTCCAAAAAAAGGGATTTCTTCACAAAATATTTGCTTTCATTTTAAGTCTTGCAAACTTGGAAATGGGAGGTCTGTTTGGTCTAGCTGGGTGCTTGCTTGTCTCCATGGGTGTTGCTTTTCCAAAAGATGGTTGACAACGTGCTTGGTTTGAATTAGCTGGAGCAGAAATCTGGGACCTGCAGGGACCTGAGGCTCTCCATCAAGAGTTTGGGCTGTGTTAGCTCTTGCCACTCAGTTGTTTCCTGATTAGGAGGATGCATCTGTCGTCCCTTCACTGGTACCTGCCGGATAAGGGGGGAAGGCACATCCCTTGCCCTGTAACTTTCTCGGGTAGGTGGTCTGCCTGGGCTCCCTGCATGAGCACAAGCTGTGGCACACATACCAGGGAATTCCCCCAATTCTAGGATCATCAAAATTACGTCTAAACATGGTGTCCTGCAGTGTTCCTAACAGAAAACACCAGCTTATCTGAGCAGAAAGTGTGTTTGCAAATTTCTGGAGGTATTCAGAGGTAGCAGGAGTTGTGGTAGGTGGGTGAATATTCTTTCCCTGTAAGCTGAACCCAGTTTGGAAGATGGGTTGTTGCTTTCTGGCAGACCATGCTCAAGAGCAGACCAGCTCTGTGCTCCTTGAGCAGTGTCTTCTGGTGGCGTCCTGTGCTCTGTCTCTTAAGGCTGCTGAAAAAATCTTGGAGGAAACAGCCCCAGGTGAATTGGAAGAAGGGTGAAAGTGCAAGTCCGGAAATGTGATATTTCCCTGTCATGATGTTCTCAGCCCCTCCCACGTCTCCAGGATAAAGTTCATTTGCCATAAGATAAGGTAGGTTTTCTTATCATGAAAGAATACTTCAGAAAAACTTTGGCTTTCATTTCAAAGCAAAGGGAAAATGCGAGTTCAGATCAATCAGAAAGTCAGTGAAGGTGTTTTGTGTCAAAACACAAGTTCTTTTTTTGGCTGTAAACATTGTTACACTATTTACAATATAATACCATTGTTTACACTTCTAACTTTTTGCCCATTAGAACAAATTTACTTTCAAGATGATTAAAAGCTTTTAATTTTAAAACATTCTCTTTACCTGGTTGTGTAGTGATTGTGATTTCTTTGGGAATAAATTATTGAGGTTAGGTGATTCTGCTGTGCCAGCTGGATGAAAGACCTTGCAGTAAATTGGTATGGTATTAAATCAGATTGTTGCTGTTTCTGCCGTTGAGCTGGGATTCTGCTCTAAGATGCTTGTAATTTCTGCATTTCCAAAGGCTTGGAAAAATACTCTCATGAAAAACTAAACATAGTGGGTAATGAAGGCTAAAATTGTTTATACTAATCACATCAATTGGAAAATGATCTTCACTCAGCAACTCTTCTACCAGCAAATTAAGACAGCAAATGAGTATGCTGGTGTTTGGGATCGGCTTTACTTTTCAGCAACTTCTAGTGGGCTCCTGCCCTGTGTTCTGCCTCAAAACAATGAGCACATCTTCTCTTCCTCTGTGAGGGCTTTTCTTCTCAGCTATATGGTTTGTGTAACAAACCATCAGTATGTATATGCTGCAATTTGTTGCAGTCTATCCAGCAGAAGTCCGAGTTTGTGGTCTGTGCTATCCGGGCTTTTGAAGAGTGACTGCAGGCTACACACACCTGCCTGCACCTCAGTGGTGCCTCTTCACTTCATTAAACATAATTTTTGGTTACCTTTTACAGGTTTCTTTAGATGAAAGTTTGAAAACCTGGAGGAACTTCTGGCGTACTTTTCTAAAGAGTCGTAAGGAAGAAAATCACAGCACTTCCAAGGAAAATACGAGCGGGCTTTTGCCAGTGTTTAATGCTGTGTAAGCATCCCTCGCACACGCAGAGATGCTCAGCTGCGGTTGGGGTAGCCGGCTCGGCATTAAACGCCGGCCGGATCGTCCAGTGCCAGTGCCGGATTCCCGGGCCCTTTCCCTGCGCCCGGTCGCCAGCAGAGGCTGCTGCCAGCCCGCGCCTGGCGCCGGGAAGGGGCGGGACTCACCGGCCCCGCCCGGGCAGCGGCTCTGGCCGCGCCGTGCCCGCCGCCGGGGACCGGCGCCCTGGGATGGATGGGTGGGTGGATGGATGGATGGGTGGATGGATGAATGGATGGATGGATGGATGGATGGACGGACGGACGGACGGACGGACGGACGGACGGATGGGCGGGCTCACCCACGCGGTTAGCCACGGGTACACACGCACAAAAACTGAACCACGCCGTTTCAGAGGCGAATGTTTCCTGCTGTGAAAACGCTCTCTTAACAAAGCCCAGTCAAATGGGGCTTATAGAGGGAGTTGTTGACTTCACGTTAAGAACTCGGGGCATTTTTCTCCTATCCATTCCGACTTTGCTTTCTGCAGCGATGCTTGGTTTAAAGCAGACTCTCTGTCAGTTTGTTTCATGTGTTCAAGCAGTCGGTAACCCAAGGGACTCAACATCAGACGTACATAAATCTCTCTGAAGAGCAGGGAGACTATATGGAGAACCGACTTTTTGCAAGATCAAGATTAAAAGGCAACGAATTAGTGTGTTCTTACTATGGGGCATTAAAAACACTGTTTACATTAGCAGGGATCGCAATATTTTTGCGATAATACGCTACTCTTTAAAAAAACCCGAGCATGATAGGTGTCAGGGACTATTTTGTATAGACAAACAAGAGGTCTGGTTTTTTTCCCCCAGGAGTGCATGGAGTTTAATCAGCAAGATTTAGATGTTGGGCTTGTTCTCTCAGCACAGTAGTAAATCATTCCTAAATCTTAAGGAGATATGCCACAAATTCTACTGACTTTCAGTGTAAGCCTTCACATCCAAGAGCATTGATTTAAATATAGGTCTCTTGCCTTTTGAAAACATACCATCTGCTTAAATTGCATTTACTGTATGGAAGAAGTCAGGATTTTCCTGGTGAATTATAGAAAAATGATAGCCTGACTTACTCTGTAAGTGACACCTGTTTAGGAATAATTTGTTAATTGCTACTTTGAGGCCGATTCTTGTGTTCATCAACTGAATAGGTTTAGTTAATATCACGTACTAATTTACTGAATAGCTGCTCAGTCTAATGCAACGCTAATAACATGTAATTACCTGCTGCGGTTACTCCAGTCTGCTTGCAGGGCTCAGCTCTGGGGCAGAGGGAGGGAGAAATACATGGGATAGAGAGGAGGTCATATTCTTCACTGGTGTAAAGTCACATTATTCATTCGTGTCAAGAGATTGCAGTTTGTAAATCTGCCACCCACTTACTTGGTGTTGGGAGCCTTTCTCTGAAGCAGCTCTGGTGAGTTGCAGTCCTGCTTCCCGCAAAAGAGGGCTGCCAGACTGCAGTGCTGGTGTTTGCATAACTGCTCTTCTGAAGCATGTAACATCTTCATTTTAGTCCAGTTGCAGTCCTAACAGCTGGCCCATGTTGAAAATGAAAGAAAATTTTTCCTAGTGAAACAAGGGGAGTTTAATGTTTTTTGTGCAGTAATTGTGCATATCTTCTTTCTATGCCCAGTTTACACATGAAATATACATCTGACAGTATAGCAGACTATATATATATGTATGCATTAATGTACTTTTGGTAATGTTATTTACTTAGGATACATGGAAAATTGTTAACTGTGAATGTGGAACTTCAAAGTGAAGCTGGGCACATGAATGAAAATTGAAGATACTGTGTTGGGTGTACACTGCTCTTACTGTTGTCAGCTGGAGCTGTAAGTGCTCAGTCAGTGAGAAGAAATTTGCTTCAGACCTACATACTGCTGCTGCAGGCCAGATTTCGGTCTATGAAAGGCTTTATACAATTGCAGTGAGGTCTTTTACTGGTGAATATTTAGTTACTTTGTGCAGTATTTTTTCACAGCATGTACCATACACACCAGTAACACAGGCACTGCATAGTGATATGGTTTAGTGCAGGACTCTTAAATTGTATTCTAATAATGCACAGGAGAATATATCAGTCCCTTTATTAGAGGAAATAGATTTGTTTACATAAAAATGTATGTAAGCAAATGTATACCAGCGAGTACAGTATGTGCAGTACATACAGGGGAGTAACAATTGCAGTGTTGGTGTTTGGTTTCCCACTTGCTAGTGCGTCTATGATGGTAATGCATTTGGCTACAACAAGGACAATTGTGAGAGAAAACATTTTGTTTTATAGCTCTTCCCTTCTATGCAAAGGATACTACGGGGAAACTGGAGAGGGACCCCTGCCGAAAAACGACAGCGGCCACAACAGAGCATGTGGGCATTTTATGTACAGTATTCTGGGTATTAGCAAGAGTGGACAGCATGTTGCAAGGAGAAGCTGCCTTTAGTGAGACAGCTGTTTACAGGGGTACTGCAGTTTTGGCTGTCTCTCTAAATCCCGGTGCACATAATGCATATGCATGAGCTGTAGTCACCTGAATAATCTCATTAGTGAGTTTGACTTATTTTGTTTATCTGGGGGAGGCTGGGTTGCTGCTCACTCGTGACTGGTGAGTGGGCTTGGAAGTGCACTGCTGAGATTTGTCTAGTCCATGTTAGCCACTAGATCGTTCTCAATTCGACATACTTTTTTCTTTTTTCTTTTTTTTAATTTTTAAATTTTTATTTGTCTACCTTTGTCTGATTTCACTGTCTGGACTTTGACTTCCAGACTCCCCACCACCTCCACTCCCTGTGCAAGGCTGAATTTTAACTGAGTACAAGCGTCACATCGCTGATGCATATCAAATCTGGAATGATGGTCAAATACTCTGCCCACTTGTGTCTGGGTGTTTCTTGGGGGTCTTGGATTTCTTAGGATTTAGCATTGAGTCCCCATGTCCAAAGCAGGAAGTCGCATTGCTTTTTTATTTCAGCTTACCAGTTTTCAGCCTCCTAGTCTGCTGTGTTTAGGAATAACTGAACCCAGTTCTTACAGTCCTGAAATGCCTCTTCCTTAGCATCTTTTTGCGTGACAGCAACACTAATACATGAGTCTCTTCTCATGTCTGGTCCAGTTTACAGTAGGCAAGCCCTTGGTGCTTGTATTTGCTAGCCAATAGATGTGGCAGTGTGCCAGACCTACTTTTATCACCTTAAACTAAGATGCCCTGAATATATTTTGATAGTATTTCTTCAGCTGGTGCTAATGGGTTTTGACCTCTTTGCTCTGCCTTTTTTCTCAGCAGTTTTGAATTGGGGTACAGTGGGTACAGCCTCTGATTTACTTGTTTTCTTTTTTTTTTTTTTTTGCTAGGATGGCTGATCTAGTCTTTGCTAATTTCTACAGGTACAGTGCTTTTTTTCAGGGTTGCTGGATTCAGTAGCTCTCCCAAAGCATAAACCTCCCTTGCATTTTGGCATGTCTTTTTTTTTTTTGCTTGGCTGTACCGTGTTTTCTAGGTGTTCTTGTCTTTGAAACTTAACCTATGTGTTCAGCCGGAGCACTGCATGACCCACAGTGACTATTCATTCCCAGGGTATTAGATGAAGGAGTCGTGGTGTTGTATTGCATTCAAATCAGTGTCTTGCTCTGCCTCGTTGCCCAGCGGTGGGTGGTACTCCTATGAGTCATCTGCTATAAATGCCAAATGATAGCATCTTTTGCTTCATGATGTTCTTGTTGGCAGTGTTGTGCGTCACCAGCACTCGGTCACATTTTTCCTGTCTAATACTGCTGCTCATCACAATTGTGATCATGTTGCATCTGGCTCTGCAACCCAGCTGCAATCTAGCTAGTTGTTTAATCCAGGGGCACGCTTGCAGATACAGCTGATAGTTTTGTGTAGTATTTGTACACAGAAGTCTTTTCTTAAGTTACGTGTCATATATTCTCCTCCTAGAGGGAATTTTTCTGTCCTCAATCGCTGCCCATACAACTATATTAGCTACTCACTTACTCCCTTCTTCAGGATTACTGTGGCTTTAGTGTATAAAGCAGTTCTGTTTCCCACAGTTGTCCAAAGTCTGTGTATTTTTTCCTTTCAGCCTTTCCTGATGCTTTCCAGATCCTGTGCACAGGAGCAGAGTGCCAGCAATCTCAGTTAGTCTTTGTTCTGCCTTCTAAATTCTTCAGATGTGTCTCTATGTACTTAATCTTCACGAGAACTTCTCATTGTTTTGATCCTCTCCCTGTGTAATTCAGCTGCCTGTGTTGTTTGCAGATACTTACCCGGGGTTAAATTTGTTTTCTTCTATTGATAGTTCTACAAATGCTCTTGCCCTAAGTAATGGTTTTTATCTGTCTAAACTTGAAGTGGATGGCTGCATTCTTCATTCTCTAATGCAAGCATCTATCCCTTCTTCGTGTCTCGTGGCATCAGGCTGAATTCCTTTTCTACAGTATCTATTTATTTGAGTTCACAGAACTCACTGTAAATGATTTTTTTCACAATATTTCCAGCGTTTTAAATATAATCTTCTTATTCATTTTTTGTCTATTTCTTCCCTATACTATTCACTGTTAGACTGGGGGAGTGGTGGGACAATGTAGTAGAGCTTTTAAAAATTGGTAAAATTTCACGTCCTTCTCCTAACAGTCTGGATTATGTTTTATATGAAAATCTTAACTTTTTTGGTAGTCTGAATCCCTTCATGTTGCCAGTACTTTCTGTTCCTAAAAGATACGAGACTTTGTTTTTAACTCTCTTCCTTCCAGCTATCCCACTAGGCTGGTTGCTGTCAAGTTTTTGGCATGTTGCGTACTGGCTATCGATGCTGGAGGATTCTGTTTCGAAAGTGAAACTTTTAAAAACGAAAAGCTAGCCTGCTACTTCTGTCAGTGCAAAATGCTACGGAACGCGTCTTTAACTTTCTGAACTTGTGGGCAGTGTTAGTGAAGTCAGTGGGCACCAGCTGTTCTTCATCTCCCGGCCTACAGCTGCGTGGGGTACCTGGCACACTGAGTACACCTGGATGGCCCAGTGCAAGGATGCTGCAGGGATTTAGGGCAGGGCAGTCCAGGTCTGCAGGACCCACGGCGAACCACGCTGATGCAGGCCTGCATGTGACAGAGCTACTCAGGTGTCACTTGACTCTGTTTCCTGGCACTCCTATGTCGGTACATTTGATACAGCGCGAACTAGTCTGCATTGGTCTCATGATAATAGCTCAAGCAGGAGAGCAGTGCTTGAACCATCAGCCTGACCCCAGACCCTCACAGGCTCCATGTAACACCAGGTACTGCTTTTCTCTGTCGGGAGCATGGTTAATCCACTGAATCTGGAAAACCACCCATAGATAATCGAGAGTTGAGAGTGCTGGTGTGTGCTGAAACTTAAGAACGCAATTGAGAGCTTTGATGAATAAGGGCACTGATGATTACCCGAGGTGCAAACCAGTGGGGAACTGGAACCAGGATTCTTGGAACTTCGGTGGGAACATGGAGAAAACAAGGAAATTAACCAGCTTTAAGTCTGAATTACAGAAGCAGGTGTGCTAATCCTGCAACCACCTCACTCTAGTGGTTAGCTTGGGATCACCAAACTCTTCTTTCCTGCAAACTTGTGTTTCCTTAAAAATTTAACTTTTAAGCCCATCTCATTCTTAATCTGTTCTAAACACAATACTTCATGGCTCACCTACTCTTGTTTTAATTTGTTCTGATACTGATGTTTTCTCTCCCCTGAAGTCCCTTTGCTCGTGTACCCTGTCAGTAGAGCAGAGAAAATACCATCTCTGCACCTTCTAATGTTAAAAGTTTGTGGTAATGTTAAAAGGTGGCAGCTGGCCCCACACAGCCCCTTGCAGCCCGTCAACGGGGAGGAGAAATGGAAGGGTAGAAGTAAAAAAAAACCAAGGTAATATTGGTTCAAAAGCTCCCTTCCTGGTTACGGAGGGGTTTTTATTGCACTTATAGGGAATTTAGTTTTTGGTTTGCTTTTATTTTTTGGGGTTTTTTTGTTTTGTTTTGGTTGGTTGGTTTGGTTTATGCTTTTTATGCACCAGAAGACAATCAGTATTTTTTAAAATTAAAGACAAATGAGGAAAATGCAAATATTCCCTTGTGCTGGAGTGATATATTTCCGGGGAGAAACCAGGCCAGGACTGGCTTTCAAACTTCTAAATCTGTTTTATGTGGTGTATAAGAGATTGCTGTCATCACCCAGATGCAGGAAATACCAGTGCTGGGCTTAAGGGGGACAAAGTAAACTCGACAATGGACTGAAAAGAAAAATAAACAATCGACCAACCGTTTTTATGGCTTGTTTTTTCTCTTGCTTTAACAGCAACATTCACCTTCATTTACCAGAGTTCTGTGAAACATCTGTATCAAGCCTTAAACTTGCTTGACCTTAGTTTAGGTTCAAGGTTCAATATATTCCATGTGCACGGATGATTGTACAAATCCACAAGAGCTCTGTCTCTATGCAAACCTTTTTCGCTGTCCCAGATTTGGCCTCTTTCTCGCTAAATAAATCCAAGGACAACTTTCTCTCTCTGTCTTTCTTTCTCCAAAGACTGCTCCAGGGGTGCCCTTGGGGCTTGCAGGGTGTTACAGGGCTTAGAAATAGAGAGGGGAAAGTTGCCTGAGAGGATGAGGTCAACCTACTGTAGCAACTGCCCCGGACGGAATCTTTTATAACTTGAAGAATTGAATTTAAAGGCTTCATTTTGCTAAATCTCCCAAAACAAATGGTTCAGCATTTGTGTAATTTTTAAATCTGTACTTCTTCTCTCATTTGTAAAATCAGAAGAGATCTCTAAATGGCTCCAAGCAATCTCTGAGCTGAACAATTTCTCTCCTCCAGCTGCCTAGCTATATTTCTTCCCAGGGCTTCTGTGGGTTACTTTAAAACTACTTAACAAATAGCTGCCTGTATAGGATACAAAATTTGGGTCTTAAAGAAGAACTTCGTGGCAGCCAAACCGTGAGGCTGGGAACAGAAATTAAGTTCTGGATTTGTTACAGTTCCCAGCACGAATTATATTGATAGGATTATCATTTAAATCCATTTAAAAGTAACTTCTGTATTCAATAGCATACAAGCTCAGTTGATACCTCAAGGTGATACCTTGCACACCTGTTATCTGAACACAGATGTAGTTTGGGGAAAGAAGGTTGAGAAAACATGACTTGTTTTCAGTGTCTTCGGTACTTCTTGTGCTGAATTGGCCCCATAGCATGAGATGCCACACCTTGCTCGGGGTCCTGCATCACAGTGGTTTTCCACCTGATGAAGGTCTGCATGTCCTCAGCTGGAGGGTTCTGGTGTCGTCAGGGAGGTCACCATGATAGGGTGGAGCACTCCTTTCAACTGGGCTGGTGTGGAGTGTTTCCTCTTGCTGATTCCAGCCAGGCCTGTGGCCAGGTGGTCCCACTTGAATGAAGTGAGGAGATTGGAGCCAGCCTTCTGCTCTGGTGACAGCAAAACTCGATCCAGTTGCAAAAAAAGTGACCTATCTTGAACAGTTTCTGAACCTCTGACTTTCTCCTTTATCAGTGCTTTATGAATATGAATAGCACTCTTCAGACAGGCAGCCAGCATAATTCTAACTCAGACATCTGTGGCAACTTTGGGTGTGGAAGAATTGGTTTTTCTGATGGCATACAGGCATCTACGTGGTGCCTGAGTTAATCCTCCAGTCTTCTTTCAAAGCTAGTAGAAAAATTGGCAAATCTAGTTTATGACTCCTTTCTTTTCAGTGGAGATGTCTGTATCAAGTGGATAGTGTTCATGTGCCTGTTTCTCTCCATGGACTGTGGAGGAGATCTGGAATGACTGACTGAGATGGAGATGCTGAGGATGCTTAAAGCCAAGTTGATTATGTGTGTGTCATACCAACCAGAAATGTCTCAGGCAGATTTCTGTCTGGAAGGGGCATATCCCCATCAGCCAAGTTTTGTGTGTGGATTAGTTAGCTCCACTGAAAGATGTGGCTGATTAGCTCGAGAGCAATGTTGTGCTGATATTACTTGCATGATGTGAGCTGCTGATCTCTGCCCAGCTCTGCACTGTGCTGTGTAAACAGCCACGTTCCCTCAGAGTCAGCTGTGGGTAGTTTGTGTGGCACAGCATCAGCCCAGGCATAACTTTTGGAGGCCGCAGTAGATTTTACATACCTGTAGGCACGTTATTAAGTTGAAGGCTTTGCTCTCCAGAGGGCAGGAGTTTTGTTGAAGAAGCACGTAAGGCACTGGTATTTGTTCTTGTCCCCAAGTGGAAAATGCCTCCTTGCAGACTGGCAGGAGACAGCTCTTCTCCACTAATGACTTTGATGTCATGAGATGCAGGCCTTATTTATCAACACACCTCTGGGAAACTATAGATCCCTCCTGCCCTTTCATTCCCCCACAGTCAGTTCAATTTTTCCTTGAAGTAAATGAACTTTTAAAAGAACTAGGGTTTATGGAAGAGGGTTCATGGAGCTGTGATAAAGCACTTCAGGCTGTAACTTACACTTGTTTCTGAGGCTTCACTTTTATTGCTTGAAAAAATTCTCATATGATCTCATTTTAGAATTGGATACTTCAAAGGTTGTTCAGTCCATGTTCCTTCGAGGCTGCCTATGCAGCCCTATAATTTTTTCCCATGTTCTGTTCTCTTTTTTTTTTTCCCCTCCTTTCATCCTTATTAACTGGAAAACACCAAAGGGATTTTCACACACCAAAATGAGCAGCCTTGCAGTATTGTAGCCATGCTGCTTTAAAAGTTACTGTAAAATCAGTCCATGGTGGATATGCATTTGCACGTTCGTGCTCTATTACTGAGTGCCTGAACTAGTCTTGCTACCCAGACTCTCTTATGGTAGATCTGCAGGCAGAACTGTTCTGGTAAAGCCTTCAAAAGGGATTTGATTTAAATTAGAAGTAATTGTTTTACCAAATATGATTTATCACACAATTAAAGCCTTCCATCAAAAAGCACAAGCTATACAGGCTTTGTGAGAAGGGATGAAGGCAAGAAAGGATCTTTCCCAGCATATATGTAGTCTTATTTTCTTTGCTTTCTCCTCCCTGCTTCCCAAATATGGAGTCATATTCAGTAGTGAAATGAACTCGACCTCTCTTGAAATGAGGTTGGACTGTTTGAGTCCCATATTCTCTGTTTAGAAGTTGTGATGGCCTCACTGATGTTCTCTCAACTCCTGCAAAATGGATTTCACTGTCAGTCACATCATGTGTGTGAACAGAAGAGCTGACCTGGAACTATAAAATTCCCTAAAAACAGCACTGAGCATGAAACCCAAAAAATTTAGAATTCTCCTCTGAACTCCGTGACACAAACACCTTCAGCCAAATATTTTTTCACTGTGGTTTCAGTTTCTTTTCACTTTTCTTTTTCAGTAAGAAAAGATGAGAATGGGACTGAGATTGCTAGAGAAGGACATTAAGAAAAGAAGACAGCAAGTACTTTCTTAGGAAATGAACTACTTTCCTTTAGTTTCTTGTTAGTGTTAGGGACCAAAACGACCGATTTTTTTCCCTTTGCTCTGATACTTACTTGCCAAAGTGATTCGTTTCAGTCCTTGTACCTAAGATTGAAGTCTATAAAGAAAAATGTAGAGTCTACTTAAAGAGCTTATCATTAGTGCTGGAAGCAAGACAACCTGTGAATACTTCACACAAACAATTGATTGAAATGAAATATGCGTTCAGTGTATTGATCTTTGCTCTTTTATGTTTGTTAGAGCTTAGGTAACACTCAGTGGAACTTTTTCAGGTTAACTTCAAGTAGAAGATGCAGACCGTATCTCCACATATGTTTTTTGTTATTTGTGAAGTGATATCAGAAGAGACCCTTATATTTTAGATTGGTTAGTTAGCCCAGATGTCCTTACTTGAGTAGAGATATTTTGCTGCTTCTTTTCTTACCGTTGCCTACATAAAGGAGATAACTTTTTAGCTTTTTAGGTCTACAGCCCAGCCAAGAAAATACAAGACGTATTAATGTAGTATCAAAGTGCCTTGGAGAAGGACCTTATTTTTTTTTTAAACACTGTAACTACAAAGTTCATAATACACTGTGTACTACAGGCAAATGCATGCTACGATGTAATACAAAACAGCATAAAACAAACTGTTATGTATGTAAATGCAAAATGAATGATCCAAGATCAGAGGCTTCTTCATTTCAGACCAAGGCAGTGCTTGAGGAAGGAGAACGTGAGAGAGAAGGAGGGAAGTGTAACGTATGAGTCTAGAGGAGCTGGATGGTAGTGCTTGGAAGGAGATTCATGACAATCCCATTCGTTCTTGATGCTCCCCAAATATTTTTTATTCTTCAGAATTATGCAAAGAATCATATTATTTGGATGATCCAACCAAAAAGTGTGTTAAACATTTTTTTGCCCATTTTGACACGAGAAGATAATAGCACCTATTTATAATTGCCGCTTACTGTCTTGAAAGAAAATCTGGCACCATTAATATTCAAAAAGCTATTTGTGGCATTGATGAATGCAAAAGCATTAGTCAGTATCTGTAGCTGTCCATAAAAATAGCTCTCTCTTCGAAGAAAACTTAGCCTTACCTATAAAAATATTGGATACTGTGTCACACAAGATTATGACAACTAGAGTATAGAGACTTAATGGCCTTCATAGCATTAGCATATACTTGGGAAGGAGCATCCCACAGTAATATGACTTTCTGAGAAAACTCCTGACGCTCCTCAGGTGGCTGATTGGAGGCAGATGATACACTGAGAGGATCTGTCAAGTGCTTAGGATCAAAGTGTCTTTCAAAAAGTGCACTGCCTTTCCAGATACTGAAGCCTGCATTTGTAACACTTTATTGGAGGCAGTCACTGATATTACTACCTTGTGAAATCTGCCTTCACTAGGATTCTGCCACCTCAATTATGCCTTTATTTTCTGATTATGTTGCCTCTGTAGCATAGATGCTGTGAGGTATACATAGATCTGGCCAGCTGGTAGAAGACATCCATAGCATGTTTGCTTTACAGACACATAGATGGCAGTAGGCTTAGTGATTCTGTTATGCTCTGGATTTTGTGTAATGGGTTATGGTATCTATATTATTAGGGAATGTGAATGCTTACATTTGGATTACTTTCAAAATAAGGCTATGTTTTCCACTGTCCTCATAAAAATCTCAGTGATTTTCTGTTCTTGCAAGGAAGGGAAAAGGAATTATGTATTCATATACTTGCTAGACCTTCAAAACAGCTTATATATTAAATTCTCTTTTTAGAAACTGAGGAAATTATATGTTGAAATAGCTTTTGAAGTTTTTTTAAAATTCTATTTTAAGTTCTCATACAAAGTATTCGTTAGTCATAACTCTCTGCACCCTAGTTCAAAATGAGATAAATTATATTAATTAAAAATGCAAAAAGCCAGATCAGTCTATGCAGTCCATTCCCAAAATAATGATCTTGTAGTTAATCAGTACATTGTAACTATAAATATATATGTATTTATTTCCTGACTTTGCCACCAACTTTGCATGACTTGGGATAGATCATGTAACCTAGAGTCTTCTAGATGAAACTACAGATAAAATATATTTAAAGCTTCTTGCAGTTAATTGTGTTTGTGAGCGTTGTTCAGCTCTGTTAAAAAGAATTAAAATCAATCTTAAAAATTGTGTTCTTTATCCTCTTGTCTATAATTTTTGCTTACTATTACATCTTTGTGTTAGAGAGACTACTGAGAGAAGAATGAACAAAATAATGTGTATGTGTCTGACTTTTCCTTATTTACTTACTTTCAAAGATAAATATTCCCTAAAGGGATGTGACTGGAAGACGGTGTGTGCAGCAGGAGTTGAAAACGAAGCCTTTTAAAGTATTTCTGATTGGACACATAGAAACTGGAGGCGCTCAGTATCACCTCTTGCTCTTGAAAACCTTAGCCAAGATTTTTTTGTTTTTCCCAGAAGAGCTATGGCCAGGACGGCTGAGGCTTGAAAGCTGTGTATTTACATAAGCGCAAGTTACAAATCTGTGGTTTTTAGAGATGTTTGAATTTCACCGCTTTACACTTGCAGTACGTTGTAAGTTGCTGTGAGTAGTTCACAGGTTGTGAATGTACAGCCTACAGAGAATTACCCCTCACTTTGCCTCCTTCTTTTTAGGAAAAGTAGTATTTTTTTCGTGTGTGCCAGTTTTTAAGATTCTTGTTTGTAGTTATGGATTGGTCACTGCCAGAAATTTGTGGCTAGTCACTGATTAGGAATTGCTTCATTTTGATGTATTGCCTCCTTCACGGAGGCAATTATTGCCTTCATGGAGGCAATAATCCATGGGCCAGAAAGGCTGATTTTTTGAATGTGATACAGCAGTCTTCTGAGAAGAGTTCTGGAGACTTAAATTGCCGAGGGGTACTTGCATCCCTGTAGGAGGAAAGGAAAGGACCCTTTGCACACTCTAACCTACCCCACAGATTTGCATGTCTGTGCACACAGACAAGCGCCATCACTCCTGGAGTGCAGAACTCTCTCTCTGCTCCTGGGAGGGTCTCCCATAGTTTGCATGGGCATTTGCCCAATGACGGATGCTGTTTCAGCTGATTCTGGAAGGCAGACTCATCCCCCTGTCCAACCACTGGTAGCAGTTTGCTTTGCAGTCGCTGTATTAGTCAAGAGCAGAGTGGCAGCCCATGTCAGATGTCCCCTTCTTGTCAAGTGGCAGTGGAGCAATAGCTGCATTTCTGTCCCTTCTGCATCCCAAATCCCTCAATCCTTGAGGTAGGGCTTGAGGTCTGGCCAGGCAGAAGAACACAGGCTGTGTATAACCTGTCTGGGTTTGTTGTAGAGCCGTGGAGTGCTCCCAAGGGACCAGTAGCTGAGCAGCATCCCCACAAGTGCCTTGGGCTATGCTTCTGCTCTCCAATGGAGACCACCAGAAAACCTGTGTATCAGGTGCCACGGGGGCTGGGGGCCTCTGGGGGCGAGAACCTCGGGGGGCTCATGAGGGTGTCAGGATAGGACCCATCCCACCTCCCCAGCCAGGGAACAGGGCAGCCAGGACAGCCCCAGCCATGGGCGTTGGCATGTCTCTGCCTATCCTGGAGCTCCTCTGAGATGCTGAGGTTTGAGCTGCTCTTCTGGGTATGGAGAGGGAGGCAGACTTGTTTGTCTCACATGCAGCAAATGTATTTGCAGGGCATTGTTAGTGTTGGGGACTGGAAAAGCACCTCCAACCCTCAGGAGTACTTCTGGAGCATTCTTGCCTGAGGAGAGGAGAGGGATCACCATTTTTGTGCTCAAAGCACATATTTGCAAAAAAAGCTTTTGAAGACCTGTGTTGGCTTCTCATCAAAGTTAGCCCCTCTCCTGGGTCCAGACCTTTAATGGTTGTGAAGCTTGACCCAAGGGTTGTGGACACATCCAGGGCAGAGCAGGAAGCCAGAGCCTAGCTGGGGTATCTGCAGGAGGGCAGGGGGAGCAGCACAAAATGGTTTGGGCTTTTTGTTTTGTTTTGGATGTCTGCCAAGCAGTTTGTGGGCCATTCTGTTCTGTTTCCAAGTCAGGTACCTGAATTGCTGGGGCAGATGGTCCTCAGCCTTTTCTCTGGTGCTGGCTGGAAGGAGGTGTTGTGGGGGACTGCCACTGGCCTGTGTCATGACAAGGGAAGAGGGGCGTCTCTGCTGAGCCTGCCAGCCCAGGGCATTGCTTGCTGCTCCTGGTGTTTGGGATGCTGGGCCTTGGTAGTGGCTGATTTCAGAGCCCTGGGAGCGGCTGTGCCCGCAGCACGACACTGTTTGTTGGTGATACCTGCATGGGACAATGTCCTGTGACTGCTGATGGTGCTTCAGGTACTCCAGAAGACTGAGTCTAAAATACCTGCCCTGCCTCTCCCAAAAAGCTTTCACTAACTATCGTGAATTATTCTTCTAGTTCATAGTTTTAACTCTTTTGATAAGATGGAAGACTCCAGTCTCACAAACAACCTCCATAAGGAGCTGGTTGTAATGTGTAAGTGGGCCACAACTTATGGTGACAACCTTTTTAGCAGGGGCTGTTGCAATAAGACAAGGGTTAATGGTTTTAAACTGAAGAAGGATTGATCTAGAGTAGGTATAAGGAAGAATTTTTTTACAGTGAGGGTGATTAAATACTGGAATAGGTTGCCCAGAGAGGTGGTGAATGCCCCATCCCTGGAAACATTCAAGGTCAGGTTGGATGGGGCTCCAAGCAACCTGATCTAATAGAAGATGTCCCTACTTTATTGCAGGGGGTTGGACTAGATGACCTTTAGAGGTACCTTTTGACTCAAAATATCCTATGATTCTATGAAAATATAAACTCTTGCTTTAATGTCTGCAGCTTCTCTGAGTGTATATTTTTTTCTGGGTTATTAGTTCAAGCAAATCCTTGTGTACTGCTTTACTTGTGTACCGCCCTTTCAAAGTCTAAGTACATTGTGCGGTATTCAATGCAATGGATGATTTGCAAGCAGCTTTTTAACCCAGTCTCAGACTCAGACTCTCTTATTTTTATGAAGGTATTTTAACAGCAAGATGATTCCATCTTTGTTTTCCTGAAGACTTATGGATAAACCTAAATCCAAATGAAACTTACCCAAAATAGGTTGTTACACTGCTGTTAGTAAAACTAATTATATGACTGGCGAGAAACGTGTCTGAAGATAAAGTCTGTGTATTTGAGGATGCCAGCAGCTTCAGGTGTACAAAGTTTAAAGTGTTGCAAATCAGCCTGCCCTTGATTTGTCAGGGCTGAAAAGACATTTTCAATTTTTTGTGTCTAAAACTCTCTAGTGCTGAGTACTGCCTGAGGGGACCTGTGGGCTGCTAGTGTTCTCAGCAGAGATTTGTTACTCCAGAGGATTTTATCTTATAACTAAGAACAGTGAGCATTGAAGGTTTGATTCAGGATTTTTTTTTTTTGGTCATTTTGCAAGGAGAGAAGTTTCCCAACTAAAAAAAAAAAAACCTCTTTAAAAATGGCAATTAAAAATTGGTGAAAGTTAATAATTAATGGTTTGTAGCTGATTTATTAATAGCCTCATTTTTCTATGTAATGAAAATCTTAAACTGTCTTGTATATTAACTATAAAGCAAAAAAAAAAGTAAAAAGTGAGATTGGTCTTAGTTTAAAATTATTTTAAACATACAGAATTGCAGAGTTTTATCCATAAAATGTTAAAGTTTGTTTGCAGAGTTCTGGTTTAGGGATTATTTTATACAATAAAATATGGAAGGAAAATTTGGGCTGGCAGAATTTTCAAAGCTTGTCTTAAAGCCCCTAACTGCTTCTGGTATGAAAGTCAGCTAAGCAGCCTTGTGTTGTTGTTTCCCCCAGGATATCTTTTATGCTTTCTTTTTTTTTTCTTGCTTCCCTTTGGAAATCCAAGTGTTTATTTGCATGCAAGTTAGGTGAATTCTTTTATCTATTTGTGTATCATAAACCAAAGCAATTAGCATACTGCAGTTACAATACACTTAAAAACCAAAACAACCCTACAAAACCTTCAGTCAATATTATTCCTGAAGGTAAAACTCTTAATTAAAATTGTATGCAAACTACAACAGCGGGCAAAGTTGTTTGGTGTTTAATAATAACTGTTTGGGGCAGGGGGAAGAGTGAAAAAGTTGTAGCAGAGAGCTTTGCATGCCATTAACCCAAGGATAGAAATGAGGTCAGCCTTTGAAGGGACGGACAACACACTTATCTGCCAGCATTGGAAAGTCCCAAAAGATTAGGTTATTTGCCAGATGTTACTGGGAGTTCATCATTGACACCCTCTGCTTCATGGGCTTCATCTCTCGCCACGGTTGCAGTTGCCTTTTCTGCCCTTTGCAGGTTTCCTGGAGATCTTCTCCACTCCATTTTATTTCCTTGAAGTAGTTGTTTTTTTTTTTTTGTTTCATAGCAATAGGCATAGTGAACCATCAACTTGTGAAGTTGATCTGAAGACTCACTGTTTTTCTTTCATACACCCACGATAATCCTCTTGGCATAGGAACCACGGGCATGAAGAACAGTGACTGCTACAGCTCTGCGAACTGGGCTGTGTTCGTGAAGCGATTTTTAGAAGACAGACTATTCACCTCACTTAATATTGGTAACCTTTCGAAGATGAATGAAAACTGGGGCAGACTTTCTGACAGGCTAAGCATTTTCTGTTCTTTCTTATCCCTTTGCCTGGAAAATAACTGTAAATGCAATTCTAAGCAGACCATTCTTATATTATTAGCAACTTTGTAGGTAATCAAATATCACACTGAAGTGTTAAGTGTGTAACCTACTAAAAATTAGTAGTGAAGGAGAGTGGGTGCTATCAGATCCATGTTAGTAATGACTGTATGAGCATGGAATGGCGTTCTCTGTGTGTATCTTCTCCTTTAAATCTTTCAAGAGTTTGGTAGTAAATATTGATTTCAGCTAATGGTGGTTTTAACTTCTTTGTGCACATGCTTTGCCCCAAGGGACTCTGTCACATACAGGGAGAAGCCAAGACTTGCTCATAAAGAACAGAGCAAATACGTTTTTCCTTTAAAATGCTAGATGTTAGTGGTTGTCTCTTGAAGCAAGATTCCTGCCACTTGTGTTACTGCAGTTGTTTTGCAGTTCTGCCACCTTCCTTTGAGCAGAATGATTTGTGAGATGGACAGTGACCTAAATAAGGAATATATTATCACCAAGTACATGCATCCAGTAAAAGAAGCCTCAGTGCTAAAGCTTTTAAAATAGTGGAGGGTCCTTTTGTAGCACAGCATTTAAAGAATTTGACGCATTGAATCTTGCTTTAACATAGCCCATCCTTTCCTCCCTTTCCTCCCTCTATTCCCTTTCCTCCCTTTATTCTCTTTCCTCCTTTTCCTCCCTTTCCTCTTTTTTCCCTTTCCTCCTTTTCTTCCCATTTCCTCCCTTCCTTTTTCTCCCATCCCTCACTTCTTCCCCTTCCTTCCTTTCCTTCTTCTGCTTTTCCCCATTTCCCCCCTTCTTGTCCTCCTCTTCCCCCTCCCCTCTTTGTCTCCATCCTTCCCTCCTTCCCTCCCCTTCAAGACCCTCAAGTCTAACTTAGTCTTCTGACAGGAGCACTTCCGTTAAATGTCTGATGGTACAGGACAATGACAGTATTTGTTCATGTTCAGATAAACTTGACATTCAGATGCTGTTTGACTACCCGTAGACACATGACGTTCTCCTTAACATTTGTCATGTTAAGTCCACAGACCCAGATACTGGTTTTACTTCCATAGGTCTGGATTAGCTGTTGAATTTCCAGCGCTGGAAAGCAGAAAAACTGCATGTAGGGAAAATGGAGAAGTGCTTCAGGTATTGTTTTTGTCTGATGGTGCGTGAAAGGTTGGCATTGAATAGTGACTTTTCCTTACCTTGGTACAGCTTGTGCTGCTGCTTGTTCTGTTAAGCAAACCTCGGTGCTGTCAGTGAGGTTCCAGTCTGGTCTCTCATGTGGTTTCAGACTTGTAACTAGGGACAGAAGGTATTAGGATTATTCTGCAAATGCCATCAGTGGGGGACAGTTGCAGAACTACAAGCCTGGGCCATTTCCAGGTTAGGCTGGCCCTGTTTGGCCAATCACAGAGTGCAAAATAACCACATTATTCCTCAAAGTGTTTTTCCAGAGTTGAAGTAATAGCCATCTTGCCCTATAAAGATCTTATTTCTCCTATAGAATGTTTCTGTGCTGAGATAACTTTCACGAACTGTTTTCAAAAGTGCTAGATATTTTTTTGTGTGTTTTCATTTTAAAGTCACTTTTCACCTCTGTTCTCCTATTTCCATTTTTGTCTTCTATGGCCTGTGCTTAATAACTCCACGGCCATTTCTGTAAAACAGCAAAGCCGTTTGCACTATAGCAAGTAAATCTGTGATGGGTTTTCTATACTGAAATGGGGAGTCCAAGAAATGTAATTATTTAGACTTGTGCATTTCCACTAGGCTTGAGATCCTGATCATCCAGTGTAGAGGACAAATTGTGCCCTCTACCAAATACTCGCATGGGTGATACACAGTGTTGGGCTCTCATACTGCTGCTACGTGGGAAGGCAGTAGGTCATCTGCTTTCTATTTTGAGTTTCTTTTTCAGAGGTATCCTTTTACTCCCCTCCTCTTCCTCAGCCCAGTCCTCAGTGGTTTACAGTCCTTCCACTGTCTTTTTCTTTTCCATTTCCACTTGTGTCTTCTTGCCCCCAGTCCCCTTGTGGTTCTTCCACCGTGTACTTTCCCCCCTCCTTAATTCCAGAGTTTTACAAAATTCATTTTTGTTCCACTTTGAAATATCCTATCTTTGCCCCATATTCTTTTAGTTATCCCTAGTTCTGCACTTTCTTGAGAAGAAAGCAGCTCTGCATAAACAGAAGAAAGTTAGGAAGCAGCTATTTGGCTTTCTTTGATAATAGAAACAGTGGGGTTTAGTGGACAAAAGTTGTATTGAGGGATCAAAAACTTTTCTCCCTCGAGTGATTTGAAGGTGAATGGATATACCTGTAACAGAGAGAAGGGACAAAACCTTAGGACTGCTGGGGGGCCTTCCAAGCACTGGATTTTGTTCAGGCAGGCAATAAGTAAACCAAGTGGCCATGTAAAAAGAACTGGGGTGTTTAGAAGCATGAAAAAGAATCTTTTTGATAGTCCATTTGCAAATGATCCTGAAGCATGCCAGTGGCTAGCGACTTCACAGATGCCAGCCATGGGGAAAAGACCGAAGCAAGGCTGCTTGCTGTTGAGGCAATTCACACATCAACTGCTTTTTGAGAGCACTCAGCTCTGCCTGAAGATTTATGGGCCTCTCTTCTTTTAAAATAAATGAGTAAAGGACCAAGCTGAGTGTTTTTCCACACATAAATGTCATAAATACAATCCCAAAAACTTCACTGGAGTACCAGTGAGGGCTCAAGCCCCAGCTCAAATGTGCATTGTATTAAAGTCCTTCTTGGGGACTCCAGACACAAATTGCTTTCCAGCATCCAGAACCATTTGGAAATGCTTTAATCCTGAAACCAGGGGGTTTCTAATGGAAATGCTGACAGACCCTTCGTTGTAGCAGCTGAAGCAGGCAGGGCTGTGATAATGAGCCCTGTATGCCTGCATGTGGAAAGCATGATGCTAGTTCAGAAAACAAGTGCTTCCACTGGAAAGCCCACGCTGACAAAAACCACCGTGCACTGTTCCAGCACAATGCTGCTTGAAATTGGCTTTGCTCAAGCAAGTATATATTGGGAACAACTGTAGGCATTAACCCTGTGTGTATTATGCTTCCAAAACCAACAAGTCTTAATAGCATTTCTAATAACGCTTTAATTATCTATGAATAGCACTGTACTGAATAGCCATGACTAGCAGTTTAAAATGCTGCATACACCAGTGGGTCTCTTTGCTATTCACAAGTGCAGTGTAACCACCTCTACTCTCACTTTTTAAACGTTGTGCCCACGACCCTAAAAAATACATGATGCTTCATTTATTGCTCATGTCTCTGCATACTGCTGCTAATGCTAGCAACCGTGTATTTTGTACCTGTATTTGGAAATCTCAGTGACCTGGTCACACCAGGCTGAGGAAACCTGTCTTGCAAGCATGCACCCAGGTGATTAATTTCAACAAACAGGTTGCTTATAAGAGTGTAATTACTCACTTGTGCAAATGGCAGGATGGGTGCACTGACCTGTATTAGACACATTGTAGTATACACCTCCCCATCGGTTCTTTTCCTCTGTTAATCAGAGGCCTGAAAACCCTGCAACATTTAGACAGCTTGAGGTTGAAGGCTGAAATGTCACTTTTAAAAGAGGGTTAAAAAGGTCACACAGCTGCAAATAATAATAGCCCAATGAAAATCAGATTCTTACTGCAGCCCACTTCAAGAATAACATTGAAACAGGAAACAAGCCTGCTTGATGTTTTTACCAGTATGGCAGTAAGATTACTGCTGAGTTTTAAAAGGGGGAGAGAGAGACAGAAAGGAGCATGCTTTCTTGGTGTTAGATGTAAGAACTGTTTTTCTGGTTCAGAAAAGATGATCCTGGGGCTCTGGAAAATCTCCTTGAGGAGCCTGAGGACATGGGGTACTTCCCTCTGGATGCTGCTGAGAGGAAATGTAGTTTGTTGCTGTGTTCTGAGGGTGGTTTTGTTTCTTCTGTTTGCTTTTATTTCTTTGTTATGTTCTTGCATTCCTCACTGTGGGCTTCAGTTTTATTAATTATAATAAAAACTTTTTAGAAGTATCTTATGCAAAAATCAAGAAGGACAAGAAAATAATGGCTTGCTGCAGAACTTACTTGTTTCTCTTCTACGTGATGTGGCTTGGAGAAGTCTTTCTCTTGTATTTTTATTTATTTCTTTTTATAATTAGAATACCTTAACTTCTCCTGAGCAGAGTGCTATTTCAGGAGAATGGCAGGCTACAACAGCATAGCAGATTTCCTCACTTACACGTTCTGCCAGTAAGGCTCTTTACATGGTCACAATAGGGCAATAAATGCTGACAGATGTTGTTAACATGTCTATTAAAATTCAGCCCCCTTTTCTGCTGGATTATACACTCATGGCTATTGTTAATAATATCAGAACTAATGCTGACATATCAGTAATAGTGTTTGCTTTTATTTATAATCCTTGATTGTTTCTTCAAAAAGGTCACAAAGTTGCAATAAATTAGGCTATTGATAACAGAAGCAAAAAATTCAGACCAGAGTAATTTTTTAACTTTACAGTCATCATAGATTTGTCTGATATTCTTCATGTGCATTAATTGCAGCAGTTATAGGTAGTACTACAAGAGTTGCACGAGTGTAACTTGAATTTTTAAGATCCCAAAGGCTAATAAGCGCCCTAATTTAGATGGAAAGGCTGCTGTGATTTATTTTTATTAGGTGAAGTAGAAATGTTGCCATTGGTTGTGTTATTTCCTTCCTTCACCTGCACACAGTGTGGAAAAAGAAGACGTGGATTGTGTGGCCCAGCAACACACGTGAGACATGTGAAGGGAAGTGTGTGCCAGAGGCTGTGTGCAGCTGTCTGAGCTGAAGGATGGATGGGAGATGCGTGCCCGCATCCTGAGAAGGATGCCATGCAAGCTGTGCTGTGCACAACCAGAACACTTCTGTGCTGAGAGCCCCCATCCTGCTGCAAACCTGGGGTGAGGCCCTGTGCAGAGTTGCAGAGTTCAGTGGGATTGAGGCATGCAGGAGGTTCACAGTCAGAGCCCAGATTTTCAGCTGCTTGTTTCTGGTCAGCATTCAAGCATAAAGCTGGAATTACTGCCATATGATAACCAAGCACCAGACACCCTCAGAAAGTGTAGGCAGCAGGCAGCTTCTTTCACCCCTTTACTGTTGTAAGAGAGTCAATAGTACCATAGGCTCAACTGCAGCGATTGCGTCACATGGAAACACCAATTCTGCATGGTGCAATTTGTCTTGAGGGCACCTTACTACCTGGTAACACGTTACATGGGTCAGGTTCTGCTAGACAGCACCTCGGAGTGCGGGTGATACAGCCATTCTGGATTATTACTTGTTTTATGTTTAGTGTCTGCAAAGAATGATTCTCATGGAAACAAGCAATTGCTTGTACATTTGTGGAAAACAGTTTGATGTTGAATCCAACACCTTTTCCAGGTACTGAGAGTAAACACCAAATCCATGTTTTCTTAGAGTCGATTTCCTGGAGCTGATCCCCATGCTCAGGATTCTAGTCCTCATCTAGTACGTTATTTTGGTGCTCAGTCCATGCTTATCTACCTAGATAATCCTGAGAATCATTTAATTGTTATCAGAGCATGCACTGATGGATCCAGGGACTAAAGGTCAAGCTCAGGGTGGGGAGGGAAGACTTAGACTTGCAATACTCAATAAGAAATCAATCTCCAAGTAATTCCTGGTAATGTTTTGAAATTCACTTGGACTCTTGGGACCAGAATTGTAACTATCTTGTTTTCTTTAACTGAGTCTCATCTGTTGTTTTGCTATTGAAAATGCTGTTGTCACTGTCCCCTGAGGAGGGGAAAAAGGGGTAACAGAAACCTTTGGCAGTGCTTCAGTTGCAGGAGCAATTGAGATATTAAATAAAGCCTTTCATTATCCATGCGTAGCTTCTTTTTTTTTTCTTTCTGTGAAAAAGAAAGAGTTGTCTTTAGGAAAGACAACATCCCTGGGGTCACATCCCATAAATAGAGCTGGATTTAAAAATCGAACTTAGCTGGAAGTTCTGGTTTTGTTTTTTGCGGGGGTTTGTTTTTCTAGTCAGTTATCTTTCTGCTGCTTGTTTCTTTCAGACAGGCTAGTGTAATTCAGAGTATTTTTACGGCTTCATCTCTGAAGAGCTTGTCTATGCACAGTCTGGAACTGAAATAACTGAAATTAGAAGTAATTTAACACCTTTAGTTATTTTAGTATGCGAATATACTCTTTCATTTCTGATTATGAGTATCCTATTTCAGTTTAACATAGCTGTAAGTTAAATCAAAACAGGATGTGAATAATCTTAAAGGAGTAAATTAGGTACAATTTTAGTTATTTCAGTTCTAGCCTTGTGTGGATACATAGGTTATGCCTGAGTTAGGGTTTTTCTTGACACCTGATTGTATTTGGTGCCATAAATCTCTTGTCTAGGGCCAGGTGTTGGTAGAGATGCCCACATCAGGAAGATCAGTTGATGCTTATTATCACCTTTTGGGAGTAATGTCCTTGTGGAGGTTGAAAGGCAAATAAAAGTAGAAACTCTTCACTTCTGGATTCTGCTTCTAGGAGTCAGTGGAGTCAGATAGAGTGCAGATTTTTATGTCACAATTAGGAAAATATACTGTCAGGCTAATGTTGTCCACCAGAAGGAATTTTAATTAAAAAGAAAATGCTATCATCCAGTGAAAATAATTGCTGCAAGTATGAGTCTGGCTGATGTACAGGTTAATGGTGTATTACACTATCAACTGTAAGCATGGTAAAGATACTCCTGATGATAGGAAGCAATGGACTGAAATTTGAAAAAAACCCAGTGGGTTTGAGCAACTTTACCACCTGTCCTTCTGCAGATTTTTGTAGTTTAAAATAAAATTCTGCTCCTCCACCAAGATATTTCTCTTTGGTTCATGAAAAAATTACACAAATACAACCCAGATATTTTTCTAAGAGGGGCTGTGGTGAAGCTGAGTTTTAAGGGATTTCAGGGAATCTCTAAACATAAATCATCTGCTTTAAGACGGGTCAGCCACTACATTCTAGCTGGTAAAAACAGTTGTACCAACAGGCTGAAAATATTTCCAAAATAAATGACTTACTTATTTTACTCTGTAGAATTCTACTATTTTTTTTCTGTTCAGGGACACTGCCCTAATACTGGCTCAAATTCAGCTGCATAACTGCATTCTGAGGGTGAATGTTTCATCCTTTGCTTTTATTCAAGACTCGGGAGCTTTCCCCCAGGGTTTAGTTCAAGGTTACAGGACTGAAACTGCTATGGGGAAGTGCAGTTTTAGACAAAACTTCACTTCTCAAGCTCCTGAGGCTCCTTTTAAAGGATGGGGATGCACAGTGACCTTGTGTGTATAGAGAGCATGTATGTAATGTATTTAAGTTATTAATATCAGACAATATGGATGCAGAACTTCAAAAAGTGGGCTCTTTCTCAGAAGTAACCTTGACGTCTGGTTTTAACGTTGTTCAGCATGAACTGAAGGAGGAAAGGTAAAAACCTTTAATTCAAGATATTTCTGAGAAGACATGGTCTTCTCTAATAGCAACACCGAACATATGCTATTTTCTGAGGCAGATTTATGCTGTGAAAGCTGAATATTTTTTTCTTTTTTAAAAGTAAGTTGGTGCTCAGGAAGGAGCAATAAGAGCTTAGACTGTAGGGACCCTGCTGAATATTAGCAAAATTAGTACTCTGAGTATGAAAACTTTGTTCTGATCTGTTTGCGGAGTTTGAAATAAAAGCACAAGCTACGATTTCTGTATGTTGCATGCATGTGTGAAGTTTAGAACGCATATATTCATAGGTTCCCTTTCTTTCCCCCTCCCCCTTTTAACATGTAGATTTATGAGGAATCAAAGATGAACTTGGAGCAGGAGAGGCCTTTTGTCTGCAGTGCCCCAGGCTGCTCACAGGTGAGTGGAGTCAGCGGTGATATTAATTGAGTCCTCAGCACTAGCTCTGGCTTGTATAATGCCTCCTGATATATTAACACATGTCTAATAATAATATGTGTGTCAGGGGTTTTTTGTGTGTTTTTTTTTTTAAGACCTGCTCCCCCTCAATTCTCTCCTTTCCCACAAGACATTGTTACAAAATATTTCAAGCAAATACAACAGCCAGTCAAAAGTGAGTCGGTACAAGTGCTCCACAAGCTGCTTCTGTGCCTTCTCTCATCCCAAAGCCTAATATTTCAAGGCATGTATTGCAGATTCCTTTAGGGACTAACAAGAGACAACACACTAGGCAGGACACATTTACCTGTCTTCTGCTGAGACGTATGATGGAATATATTATGTTGCTATTGGATGCGGTAACCCTCCTGGGCTTTTTTTTTCTGTTTTAAATACTTAAATACAGTGATATCTTATTAGCAGATCTTTATTTATTTATTTATTTTTAATCTTTAAGACATCTTCCTACTAAATAATTTCCGTGGAAAATGCAGCCTGGAGATAAATTTTGCCCCAGGATGTACAGTTGGGATTCCTGTCCTGTTGACTGGTGCTCTGCCATATGTCTCTAAGGGCAAAACCTGACCTTTAACATGAGATGTTTAATGGGCTTAAAAAAACCTGCAGTGACAAGGATTTTACCTGCTGAGATTTGAACTGGGGTTTGTGTGGTTTTTTTCAGTGATTTTGCAGTGGTGAGGGAAGTTCCCCCACATGCAGTGAAGAGGGAAGTTCCATGTGTGGCACTTCTGACCCTAAATTGTTTTAGTGACAAGAGTTTGTGAGTAAAATCTTCAGGCAAGGGCATCTTTTGGGCTTTTGCCACAGGCTTCCGGTATGCATCTGTGTCAAGTTATTTAGCTTACCCATTTCCCAGTCCTCCTCTCTTAATTAGTGAATCTTTCCCTGTTTCAGCTGTATGTTGGGAGTTTCCAGCTGGCTAATATATTTACAACTCTTTAGGTTCTTCTGGTAGAGGAATGGGTGACTGTTAACTGTGAAGTGTAGGTGTTGATTTTGCCAAGAGCTGAAGTAAGGAGAGGGAGAAGCCTTCGGTCCAGTTAGCAACTGACTGAGTGGCTTTGCTGTTTTCTCCAAGTGGGAGTTTTTCTATGGGAGGCAGAGTGCATCTTTCGGATTGTCCCTCAGGCTGAGAATATGTCCCTTTAGATCTCGACATGCGGAGTTAAACTTTCACCATTTTGTCGCAGAGGTAGAAGTATCTGAGTTTAATTGTCACGATTTATTTACCTTTTTGATGAAACTAAATTCCACTGAAATCAGTGGACTTGAGTGTTTTCATGTCAACTCTTAATTAATTTCCTCAGTGGAGGAGCAGCTGATCCAAACAAGCTCTTTTAGGTGTTTGGAGAGCAAGTTTGGTTGCATGCTGTTACAATTTGGAAAGATGAACAATGTGGGCGCAACTTCCATCTTAAAAAACATTTAACTTCCCATTTCCCAACGTGACCTCTGTTTGTTATAAATGAGGACTTGACATAAGTGCATAATGCGGAGCTGCTATCCAGCTAAGCTGGCTGGGGACTGGCTTCTCTCTTGGCCCGTGCAGATGTGTGCTGAGGGCTGACTGAGTCGACCTTCTGCACAAGGAAGAAAGTAGATTTAGAAAAAAAGACAGAGAAGTCTGGGCTGGAGGAACAGTTTCTCTGTTGCCCCACGCCCTGTTTAAGCTGGCTGATTTCATCCCGAAGATAGAGCATGGCATCCATGAAGGAAAATCCATTTCCAAGAGAAATAAATGTGGGGGTTTTTTTCCCTCATGATTTCATTGAGCAAAGTCTTTCTCAGATATTCCCTTTGTTCTTAACATAAATTCCTGGTGCTGCATTTCTTCCAGATGAATAAGCAGAGAACCAGGATTTCACAGTGAGGAAAAGGTCTTTGGGATTTCTTTCTTTTTCAGTTTTTTTTCTCCCCAGAGAATTCAATTTCATTATTTATGCTGTTTTGTCTATGGGCTTAGAGAGATTCTCAGAAGGTGTAACATATGGCAATTATTTATACTATAGCCACAAGCAAAGTCACTTAGCCAAGAGTATACTGTGTTGAAAGCATTAGGTCCCTTTAACTCTGTTGCTGCCATTTTTTTAGTCTCCTATGTACCTGTTGCTTTAAAAAGCTGCTTTTAAATTTTTTTTTTCTCAAGCCTCGGTGATACAACTTTTGGCTTTTGCTAGTCCTGAAATAACCCAGTGGAAACCATTTCAGTAGCAAAGGTCTATGTATGCACGTTCTGGTGAAGGAAACTTCTCAGAACCAGTCTGCTCTTTGAGCCCAAATGTGCAAGTGCTTGAGCATTTATTCAAGCTTGTCTCTTCTTTGTTTGTTCAAAAAAAGCTATTTCTTGTAGAAGTCTGTTATCAGACTGTAAAACAAATGTGGCACACTGATTAGTTTCTTACAAAAAACATCACCTTCTCTGCTTGACAAAGGAAAAGAATTTGATTTAGTATCATAAAGGGTCATAACTAGTTGCTATAAAACTGCATGATTGCATTTCCACTTCAAATCAAGTCAAAGTGTCAGATATTTCCAAAATTAAAGACCTGTTTTGCCTGAATACTTTTGGGTAGGGAAAAGCTGGCTTATTTAATTATTTTTATAGCTGTTCATCAGATATATGTTGCAGAAAGACACAAAAGCAGAAAAATCCAGTAAAGTGATTTAAGATTTGCCTCATTACCTAGCGTTTGCCGTGGGCTAAGAGCACACAGAACAGCACTTATTGCAGATCCTCAGGCACGTGGTGACTTGTGAGGCTGTGGTAGCTGGAGCGGGTGTCTGAGACCCTTAGAATCTAAAACTTGGACTGTAATTTTTTTCAAGCAATTGCACGACACCTTAAGGTTTGTCATCACAGAGAGCACGGCAGCAAATGTGTTTCTAAATTGAGTACAGCTATTTGTTACTCATACTCACTTGTATTTTCAAATATTCTGTTTCCTGTGCCATTTGGACACATTTCTAGCTGGATAAATTTCTTTCTCTCTCTCATTTTTGAAATTCTCTCCAATGCCAAAAGTTTATTAGAGAATTAAATTCTTCTTTTTTTCTTTTTTTTCTCTCTTCCTCTCTCTCCTTCTGTGTTTGCCTGACAGCGTTTTCCAACAGAGGATCATCTGATGATTCACAGGCACAAACATGAAATGACTTTGAAGTTTCCTTCAATAAAAACAGATAATATGTTATCAGGTAAGAAGACATGAATTCAAGAATCAAGATAACTATTCAGATGATGTTGAAAGCATGACTACTATTGGAAAGCTACTGGCAAAATGCCTCCAAGATTGGTTTAAAAAAGCCCCCAGCTCCAATTAAATAACTAGCAGAGATGGAATAAGCTAGAATGCATACCTTTGAACGAAAAGACAATTGCCATTCTTCTGCCTTCATACAAGTTTGCCATGAGAGGGAAAGAAATCACTGAACCTCAGCCATGCTGGCAGCTCTATCATTGATTCCCAGTGAAATATAGGCACTTAAGTGCATGTCACTTGGGAGCCCAGCAGTGAGAGTGTTAACGAAGTGCATTTGTGCTGTCACTGTAAGACTTGCTATTTAAGCTGGCCAGACTTGCTTCAGCAACTGGAAGAGGCCGCATTGTATGAGCCACCTGTATGGTGACTCCAGAACTGCCCACTGTAAACAGCCATAACCAGAAAGGCAAACCAGTGGGTAATACCCAGTACTCTTTGCCCATCTGTCTCTGCACTTCCCCCTTCATAAGCAGGGGTTATTTGGTATTAGGTGCAATTTTACCCTTTAGTTTCTTGAGTAGTATTTTTCCTATGTAGTCCTTTAGTACTCTTGTCTGTGTAACCACGTATCAATGGCTTGCTGGCCTTCAGCCAGTGCTGGGCAAGGTCAAGCTAGCCTTCATTTTACTTCTTTCCTCTCCTATTCCCTTTCCTATTGTTTATTCTTTGGGCTATAGTAATGGACTATTTAGAATAGTATCTCTAGAATTTTTCAGGTTTGAAAGTAATGGCAGAAGACCCCCCCCTATGATGCAAATGTGCGTGTGGATGTTCAGCAGTGTTTGATATTTGTCTTTTACAGTGGGCTTCTTCAAGGTAAATTGTGCCATTTGAGGTGCAAATGGGTCATTAAAGGGACTCCAGCAGACTAACTCTTTTATGGTTAAACTGTTTCCCTTTTTATGAAAATCATAATTAAGTAAGAATGGCTTGCAAATATTTGTTTTAGGACTTTGTTTGTGTGGTTGTTTTTTGTTGGGACTTTAGGCACCAATGAGAAGTTAGACAGACTTTTTCCCAAATAGAATTTATTTTGCTTTTACATTTTAAAATGCCATAGTGTACTAAGTTTAGAAAGAAACAGTACACAGTGTTTTGAAGAGTAGGTCTTGTAAAGTGCCTGAATGCCAGCTATGCCCACAGAATCCTGTGTTTGCAAGCACAAATGAGAAAAAGCTGCTTTTGCATTTGGCTGGGTCCTTTGGCAGTGTAACTTCTCGAAGACATCTGTGCTGTGGGCACATTCACCCTGTGCAAGTGCTGACTTTTTTTAAAACTTTCTGCTTGGCAAGACTTTTGTTTGAGTGCAATTTCTAAGGAATCTATTCTGTCATCAGGAGTCCCCTGAGCAGAGTAGCTCCATTTATGCTTGGTAACTTCTATGATTTAGCTGTTCTGCTCCTTCCAATGGGTTGCTTTCCCAAGCTAAAAGAATGACTGTCTTCCAGCACTACCACTGGTACTGGGCCCCCTAAACCTGCAGATAGCCAGCTGCACATACTAATGCAGAATTTTATGCCCAGAAAGACTCTGATATTGCTTCTAAGAGATGTATTCTTTGAGGTTTGTGTATAATGATCCTCCGTAGTAGCGAAAGAGTAAAAAGCTGCACGTGTTCTTGAAGACTGTGGCCAATGTGCCTGACTGTAATGGCCTGGCAACTTGGTTCTGCTGTGTATTGATTCCTCTTTTCGTGTTTGTTTGCTGGATTTGTTTGGCATTTTCCAGTCCTTACTCTGGAAACATCATAGATCATCTACTCTCTGCAGGAAGACATTGAAAAATAGTTGTTTCATTATCCACGGAAACCCTGGGGAAATCTAAATACCTTAAAGTTTAAGATGTTTTATTCTTAGATTTCATAATGAAAAATTAATGATATATGGGGAAAAGAGACAGACTTTTCTCTTAGACATTTGTCTTCATGTCTTCCTTGTTTTTTGCATTTTTGGTTATTTCATTTTTAAAAAAAAAAAATTATTCCTGTCATCAGTAGGTTCAAAATTGCAGCAGCAATTGCCCTGTAATAAGCCAGGTGCAATGTTAGTTGTTTTTCTCCCCTCTTTCTCCTAAGCTGGCTAGAAATCAAACTTCCTAATTTTTTTTCCAGTATGTTTGTACTATCTTTTAATTTGTTGTGTATGATCCATTTATTATTAGCAATTAGTCATGAAAAATAACACACTGTATGCTTTCAGGCAGGCATTAGAATTATCTACTCTGTTTACAGAGGTAGCTTCGTCCCCAGTCTAGGTTCACTGTAATATCAATACTATTTAACACACGTGAAGCATGTTTTCTATAAACTGTTCCTGGAAGCAGGCACTGACGCTGTTGGTCTTGTACAAGACATCTTAGAAACTAAGCAAAATTTGGCTTGGGAAGAAGGAACTTGTTTCTTGTGTGAAATCTGTGTTGGGGTCTGAAATATCAGCTTCCAAGGGAGAGGCAAATTTGTGTTATATGTGAAGTTATATGTTGTTGTGTAGGTGGGGTCAGTGTCTAACAAACAATGGTTCACGACCTGATTGCAGCTAGTGGTGCTGTGCTGATTTATGAGGTATATCTCTCCAGGGGCTTCCGTGTTATCAGCTAGTTCCACTAGGTTTTCTACCATTTTTTTCGTCCTGGCTTAAGAAGAACAAGTTATATTAAATCTGGTGAACCAATCTCTTGAACCAATTTAGAAACTCCAGATACCTACATACACTAAACAGCTTTCTGTTCTCTGTATAAACAGAAGGGCAGTCCACTAGAGGCGTTACATTAAAATGCAAGTGATACTTTCGTTGCACAACTTGACAATACAATTCTGTCTTTTAAAATTAATGTTATTTGTTCCTCTTTGTTGTATGTGTTTTATTTTTGTTTGTTAGAAAGTCTTGTTAAGAGTATGAATAGAGAGTCGTTGATGTTTTCCATTTCCATCTTTCCAGCCAAAAAAGAGCTGTTTGAGATAACACAGAATATCTTATGTAAGTTTTGCATGCTAGTCACTGTTGCAGGCAACTTTGTAGTTAAATTGACTGAAATAGATGTCAACTCTTTGCTGTTGTGCTAAGTGAACAGTGTTTGCATTGCTTTGAAACTCTGTAGTTTGTTGTGTGACAAAGCTTTTGTGTTTAAACACCAAAATATTAATGTCTGTGGAATAGATTGTTTCCTCCAGGGAAATACTAAAAGCCCCATGGAACTGAACTTTGGGAACTGGGGATTATCTACATAGAAACCTTTTTTCCTTCCTCATTCTATTTACTGAAACCAAATCCTCTAGAGTTTTGGTGATAAAGCCCACTGTGGAGGTAGAAAGAGTTTTCTCTAGATGAAAAAAGTGGCTGTAATAAAGGTAGTGTAAATGTATTCCTTTTTCCAGGTAATGCCTGTGTCAGTGAGGTAATTTACATCATCCTTGGTTGCCTTAATTTTTCCCTCCTTGTAGTTTACACAGAGAGGTTTATCTAGGCGTGAATTTTGAGGAGTGCAAAATGATTGGATATAAGGACTAATACTGTAGTTTGTTTTCTTGCTTGCTTCTGTGTCCTTTGCTTTATCAAAAATGAAATGAAACGTCTTCTAACATTTACTGGTCAGGTCCAGAGTGACCAAAAGACTTTAAAAATTGGTTGTACCTAGTATGTGTACCCCCCCAGGAAAGTCCAACCAGTGCTTTAAACAGTACATATTTAAGCAGTAAAGTTCTTGGTAGCCCTCATCCGGGTGGGAGCAGTTTCACCCCATATGTCTGGGGGCACTTCTTCTTCCTCTCCTCTTTCCCCACCTGTTTGGTGTGTTATATGTTGAGCTCCTCACTGCACTTGGGTAGAAACCTGTGAAATCAATGAAGAAACCTTCCTGAATTTCTCAGGTCATTCCTCTGTCTTTGTGGCTGCTTGATGGGCAGCCCTTCAATTTCTATGCTAGCCCCATTATTCTGACTTTGTTATCATTGTAGGAAAGCACAACACGGCTAAGTGTATAACTTCAACAGAGCCCACAGCTGAACAAGCCAATTGTCTATTATTATTGCACATCAGACTAAACAAATTATTTTTTTGAAAGAAAAATGAAGAGTCAAGTTACACACTTTGGAGCTGTGCTGTTAGGTATCTTTTACCAAATCAGAATTTTTAGGGTTTTTTGTTTGTTTGTTTGTTTGTTTTTTTTTTTAAATCAAAATGCAAGCTTGTTTCACATAAGTGTCCTTTGGTTCTCCAGGGCTTTTTAAAAATGGTAGCATGCTTTAAAGTTTTCTTTTTTGTTTTGTTTGAGGGATGAAACTCAGGAATTCAAGGTAGCTTGACAAAATAAATTCTGGATGAATCAAGTAAGTTTCTGTATAGCAAGTTAATGCTGTGTTTCTTGAGCTGTTGTTTTGAAAACAGTATGTTGAGACTGAGTGTCCTTTCTGAGACTGTCATTTCAATCCCCACACCCCCAAACCAACAAAAACAAAGAAACCCCCATGCATTGCCAAACATAGTGAGTACATAATGGAATCTTTTGACTTTACTGAAGACTTCAAATTCTCCATTGCCTTATAACATATATTTTTTTTAATGAGTCTCAAAAATCAGGTATCACTTCAGACATTGACGACAGCATTTCATAAGTCAACAACCAAAACACACACAGTATGTGAGATTCTGGTCAGAATATGATTGTTGAGTGCATCTGAAATATTTTCCTGTAAGATACAGTAGGTTAACTTGGGATCTGTACAGGTGAGATCATCTGGACTTGCTCTGGGTCTTACATATTGTCCATTTACATTTTTGAGGCTTATTTAAACTTAATGTTTCTTGCAGCCTATCTGGTCATGACTGTGTCATCAGAGAGGCTGATTATTCCCCTGAGTAATGGGCTGAACTTTTATTGCCTAGTCTGAACCTTGACAAAATCTGTGTTCAAGTCGGTGATAAAGCTGAGATAGAAATAACTTCCTAAGTGATTATCAGATGGCAGGTTTACCTATGAAGTGATAGTTGGCTAGAGGTAGATGCCTTAAAGGACAGTAAACTAGATCTGGAGGATGGAACTAGCTGAGGATGGAAAGATTTTTACATGTTGAACAGTGGGACGGGGTTGGGATAGCTGATCAGTGTAACAGGCAGGTATCTAGGGTTAACGTAGATAAACCTGTATCCCAAGCTGCCAATTCAAGATAGAGCTTGTGGCAATAGAGTCCTGGGTTGTGTGAGTAGCAGTGTGCCTGCAGAACAGCTTCCTACGTAACGTGTGTCCTCAGCAGGAATGCTGAGAGTGGTGCTAGCTCTGTCTGAGTTTTGGTCCAGATGGGTCTGGCTCATCCAGTTGCTGAAGTGCAACAAATCAGAGCCCTGATCTCAGTGAGTCTGCAATAGTTGTGGGCGCTGGTGATAGCAACAAAATCTTTGTTTGTACCAACAGGGAACAGTGAGGTCAGGCACAAGCTGTTGGAACTATTAATGCATTTTTAAGTGCTGAGAATTAGGAATATTTTATTAATTCTGGGAGACCTGATTTTGTAGCTTATGTTTGGGTCTTCTTTGTGATACTGTTCCCAATTAAAACACAAAGCTTGCCTAATCTAGGTAAAAGAATTTCTGTGGTGTTGAGAGTAATTTCTTCTACCAATTTGCCCACATCCTAAAGGAGAACTGGTGTTTTGTAGAGGCAAAATAGTTGGTTGTTCAGGAGCAAAGCAAGCTCACTAGACGTGGTAGCCTTGAAATCCTGAAACCAATGACTGCAGTGTATGTGCAGTGTAACTACTTCACTACACAGGGTCTCAACATTTTAAAGTCTGGATCTTTATCATTTCTGCTCTCACACAGAGGTTTTGTGGACTTCTGGTTTCTGTGAATGTTGAAGGCTGAAGTATTAGAGCTAGAAGGGCAGGTCTTGTTTTACATCTGACTGAGGTGACTTCCAGAAGGTCTGTGGATGGAGTTTAGGCTGGCTGGTTGGTGGTGTTCCTTCCTCAATAGGAAGTTCCTTCCTCATAGGAACTACAGTAGCCATATGGGGAGCCTGAGGTAATAAATTAAGACCACCATCTCAGTATGTAGGGGGTGTAAACAGTGTCATTATCAGTTTTGATCTTTTGAGATATTAAAGTAGTTAATTGGAAGTTCAACTGTTGGCAACACCACTGGTTATCTTGTGGTGCAGAAGATAGACTTTCAACATGAGCAGAGAAAAGCCATTGAGGGCCCTGTGCATTTGAAGTCACATTCTTGCTCTGGCTTGCTTTTCTTCACTGTTAAAATGGACTTACTTCAATGAGAAAAATTTTTTTTTTTTGGTCAGTTCTGGGCTCAAGCAACTCTGAAGAAACCCAGGATTTTTGATTCTAGTGAAAGTGGTGGCATCAACTTCTTTATGAAACCATAGTTTCTCATCTTGCACATGAAATTGATACCCTGCTTATTTGATATGGATATACCACTTCTAACAATAAAACATTTCCTGTATTTACCTCACATTCAGATACTAATGTATCTAAAGCCCTTTTTGTCCAGGAAGGCTTAGCAACAATTGTCTTTGATTTTCTACAAAGCAATGGTGGTGTTCACTAAAGTAGCATTTAATCCTTTTTGGAAATTAAATCTATTTCTCCTGCATTTTAGTGCACTTCATTTCCAGTACAAACTCCAGTCCAAGGGCCAAAGACAACCCTGTTGCAAATCTACGGAGTTTACTGAGGTTACCCTAGAGATTTGTTTGGCACTGCCATATTTAGGATATGGACCCGTAAAGTGCTGGGTGTCCTCAGCTCCCAGCAATGCCAGCACCTTGTCGACTCATCTCCTTATGCTGAGTTCTTGCAGGATTCTTGGAAAGTTATATTTCTAACTCTGGTAATACGGTAGTTAGCCGTGAAAGCTAATAGATAAGTAAGTGTGCATTCCCAAATACTTGAGGTTTATTTCCTCATAAGTTTAAGCTCATAAGTAGGATGCTCAAGCCAAAAGAAATGAAAAAGAATTTTAACACTAAGGAACTTGCATTTTATGTTCCTTCAAGATATTCTATCAGAAATATAAATGCAAATGAGTGTCTTTGCCCTTGGGTTACCTGAGAAGATCAAACCTGGAGGACCATGCTTGATATTGGTCAAAATTGGCTTCACCTGTCTTTTAATGTAGGAGGCTGGTACTCTTCCTTAGTTTCCAAGTCAAAACTGTGTTTTCTTTTGTATGCCTTGCTTTTGTACTGCTTATTTAAGGGTTGATGTGCATTTCTATCCCGATCATGTAAAGTTCATTGTGTCAGGTAAGTCTTTGCTGTAAGGGGTAATATTAGGTCTTGACTCAGCTTAGCTAGGTGCAAGAAACCAGTTTTTTCTTCCAGAACTCGCTGAAGTGGGAAGCTTTCTTCTGAGGTCAGAATTGACCCAGTATGGGCAATGGGGTTTAGTGTGACAGAGTTTTCATTCTTTAAAGAATGAAATACGAACAATAGGTAGTTGTCAAGGACTATGCTGAAGATTATTTTTTAACAAGGTGAGTCCAGTCTTTGTGTAAAATCATGTACAAAGCATCTCGAGCTGGAACAGAGCCTTGGGAAGAAGGAGCCAAGGTGGAATAGATAAGAACTAGCCTCAGAATGAATGGAGGTGCCTCAGAGCTGTGCATTGGGGAGTCTTTGGTTCCCAAATTTGGGCTTGATTTTTCATTTCCTGAAGAAAGACCAGCCAAGGTCATCACTGAAACTACAGTCTACACGGCAGTTTAGCTTGTCTGTCTTCCAGGTTTTTGAAAAGGCATGAGAAAACCTTGTAATTTCTTCAGTCCCTCCTGTCTGTGGCATTAAAGAGAATCCTGACCTTCCTTGTATTAACTCTGAGAGGGCAGAAAAATCGTAGAGATGAAGGCGTTAAAATTTTTTTTACTCCAAATTTCATGGTTTTGCATGTATTATCAACACTTTTAGGTAAAAAATGCAAAAGGATGCTTCTTCATGGCCAAAATTTAACTTTTCATAGCTTTTCTAAATGTCATTCAACTGTTCCTTCAAAAATTGTGTCGGAAGCAGAACTTCTCGCCATGGTTACCTTTTTTTGCTTAATATGTGTATGTTTGAGGTGGTTTTTGAGCATCTGAAGGCGTTAACTAGTGCGTATCCACAGCAGTTAACATGGGTGCTGTGGCGTAAGTGTGCATTATGATATGTACTGTGCATTGTTCTGCATGCGCCTATTTTTGGAGGTTTATAGACAGCTCTAATGACCATTTGTACACGTTAAGGATATGCACTTGTGTTATGTGCCCTGGGAAAACCCATGCTGTTGTCTTTCTGCCTGAATGACGACTGCTGCCGGGTTTTGGACACTGACGGCAAGCACGGGCTGTCTGCAGTGTTTAGTGTCGAAATTCAGCGCTGTGTGGGTGTTTTTAATGATGGTGTGGTAGGTAGGTGTGGGAAGGCAAAGAGAAGTTTAGTTAGAACCTCTCTTTTCCTGGAAGGCTATTTAATTGACTCCCTCTCCTTTTAATATTAAGCACCAATGATCATTTCTTGTCTTATTCTCAGATCAGACTCCTACACCAACACGCTTTCTGAAGAACTGTGAGGAAGTCGGCCTCTTCAACGACATCGACTGCTCCCTAGAGCACGAGTTTAGGAAGGCACAAGAAGAAGAGAACAACAAAAGGGTGAGTGTGAGCACACCAAGGCCTTCCTCCACTTTTGATTCCTTGAAATGTTAGAGGAAGAGTCCTTTAATCTGTGAGAAAGCAGATTGAGCTCTACTACCTGGTAGTAACCTTTTGGTTAGAAACTAGGTGGCAGTATAAATTGTGACATGCTTTTTAAAACTATTGAAGCAGTTGACAGAAATAAAAACCCCAAACCAACAAAAACCCAGTATTAAATAAAAAGTGTAACTGTGTTTGCCAGGGTTTGATTCCAAGTCTCTGCTTTTAAGTAAACTATAACACAAACCACACACCTCTTGAGGGAGAGGCTTGGGAAAATTGTATCATCTTTGAAGTGAGGATTGCAAACTGGCTCAAATACATTACAGGGAAATTTGGCTTATGAGGGAGAATTTACTTAAGAGCAAAATTTTTTCTTTTCCTTTTTTTTTTAATTCCTCCACAACACAATGGGCTCTTGGATTTATGTCTTCAATACCAGATTTACTGTGTTTCTGTATTTCTCATTCATAAAGCATTCAAGTTGAGCTGGGAAACTTTGAATTGAAATACCTAGTAGATAACATATCCCATTTTCAATTGGTATTCTTTTAGTTTATTCTGAAGTTATTCTGTCAGTATTCTGAAGTTTAGGTTGAATTATGTAGGCCACCCTGTATGTAAGTGTACTCCTGTACCCAAAGATAGTTAAGAGTGTTTTCAGGGATCCTAAAGTGCTGTTAAAATTTTCAAAGAATTGTAAAAGAGCTTAATGCACCAGAGAGGCCAGCAAGAAAAGAGGTAAAGCTGCTTGCTGAGGTGTGGAACAGGAGAGGAGGCTTGTAGAAAGAAGATGAGAAAGGAGTCTAGGAGCAGACTGGTTTTGGCTTATAAGGAAGGGAGTCTAGGTATGGTTTATTTGTGGCTCATAAGGAAAGAGACTGGGACAGATAGAGGAGGAGAGAGGCTGTGTCATGTTATGCTGAGCAAGGAATAAGAGTGTCCAAATGTGAAAGAGTTCAAGTTTTGGTCAGGTATTGGGAAAACAGCACAGACTGACCCTCACGGCCTTGTGTGTTGGACAAATGTTAGGAAACAGCCATGTATTGAGATAAATGTGTCTAATCTTAGACTTGTTAAACACTTTGTGGTTTAGGTGCTGCAGAGACGAGTCTTAGCTAGAATCAGGGAGAACATTTCTGTACTGTCCCACTTTGTGCATTAGAGGATTCCTAAGTTGTTCTCTGTGCCTGGTATTTATTTTGCAGGAGTAGGAGATGAGGAGAAATCTAGTGAGGTGGACCTGAGTGCAGTTGGCTACAGATTGCAGCGCTTGATGTTGCAGAGAGATTTCAGCTTGCAAGGGATAGTTGCAAAATCTGATTAAAACCTAGACAAGGGCATCAAGTTACCTGATAGTTCCAGCTGTTTAGCAGTCTCTGGGGGTCTTATTCTGCCCTCCTACCAACCCCTGCAGCTGCCATTGGTGATGTTCAGGGAGTAAATAAGTGATCATGGGGGTGGGAAATTAAAAAAAAAAACAAAACAAAACAAGAAGAAAAAAGAGGGGATGAAAAAAGGAAAATAAAGGAAGGGGGGAAAAAAGGACATAAGTCCCACTAGCTGGCTAACCTGTAACATTTGCTCTGTGTTTCCAATTAGTCTGCTGAATGTTCATTCTTACATTACTGACTGACTGTCAGATAGGAATCTGAAGCGGGCCCCAGTAGGGCTTTACACAAATGCAAGAGACAAAGGCCAAGACAGAAGGAGACTCCTTGGGCTGCAGCTATCCCTAAGGAAATGCTTTTAACAGCCTGTCCCTGGAATATGAGTGTGAGGCAGTGTTGGCCTAATGGACCTACTAACACATGGAGACTAAGGTTAACTGCATGGAAATCTTACTCACTGCTCAGAAAAGTCTTCCAAAAATATTTTTGGTTATATTAATTTCTCTGGACTCTGAAAGAAACAGTTTTGTTTATTTTAGTATATCACTGTGGCTTAGGACACAGCTTGACACTGAAATCTTGTAACAGAAAAACACTTTCATTTCTCATTGGCTTTTTTTGCTCCTTGAGAGTCATAATTTGAAAATTCAGAGGATAAAGTTCAAGTAGCTGCATTTTTTTCATTCTTCTTTTCTATTTTTTTTAATCTTCTGGGTGGGAGCCCATGGATAATGCATGAGAATTTGTTTTGGTGAAGCTGGTTATGCAGACTGGTGACTTTCCAAATTAGCTGTGAAGCTCTGAGTGCATGGGCTGAGGAACATCATATGTACCTCTTTTTGTAAAGCTAGAAAAGAGTAGAAATAGAATAGAGTAGAAAGCACTTGCATTAATATCCCAGCTTCTTATCCAGGAATAAATCGCTTGACATCCTTCTGCCGTGGTTGGTCATGTGTAAAGTGGAAGTAGTGTCCCTTTATGCCTCCCGTGCTTGATATGCCTTATGATTGTAAGCTCATCTGTCAAGGGCTGCCTCTGAAAATGTCTGTGGATTAGCCTTAGCTTGGGGACTGAAGGGAATCAAGGAACAATAATGATGATGATATCCTCCAGGACTGAATTGAGAAAAGTAAAACTATAAATGGAAGTGAGCTTGTCACATGGTTTTGGCTCCTCTGCTGTTTAAACCATCCAGTATTAGCTGGAAGTGTCTCCTTGAGAAAAGCCTGCTCCCTAAATGCAAGGGATGCTATAGATCAGCAATAAGCATATGGATAGGCATGTGAGAAGGAGGCTTTTTCCACCCTCTTGACGGCACTCTTCCTGACACAAGCGTCCTGCCCCCCGAATTCACCACCAAATTAGCACCGGTAAAAGCATACTTATACTATATTTCTACTTGCATAACTGTAAATATTAAAGTTCTTGGGAGCTTGAGGCAAGCAGCAATTGACAGCTCAGACCCAGACAAAACTTGCAACCCAACTCAACAAGGCAGGTAGTGCTGGCAGATCACATGACCATCTTAGCCCACTAGCTGCAGGTTTTAGCCTTACACTGCTTGGAACATTAGGTATCCAAAGCATTTGTAGTGGGTTGTAATTGCAAACACATGACCTTTGCTGCTACTGGATAGGCCCTGTTGTCACATCTTGTTTTGAGCATTGAGTTGGGGCTGAGAGCATAATGTCAAAGATGGGAAGAGTCAGGATCTGTTTCTTTATAACTTGGTGGACCCACTTCATTAAAATGCCTCTAGCCTGACCTCCCTGTGTGAAATGAGAAAAAGTGGAAATATCCTGAGTGTAGCGAGTATTGCATCAAATAGTATTTACAAATAGTGAGCTAAATATTTTCTACATGAGGGCATGTTTAAAATCACATTCTGCTTACACTAGAATTTGGATGCATCACTTCCTGAGACTTATCCTGAAACTTTGAAATCTTCTAACCATTGTTCAGTGCTGCAAGATAATATGTAAGTTATGAAAATGAAGCAGGGAAATGGCTATTCTCAATTACAGCTTGGTTTCAGTGTGAGTTGTTCAGTGTCAGTTCAGGAAGCTCATGGCTAGCAAGTCCCCTATGTGGCCTAATATTCCTGTTCTAAATATGCTATCCCAAGGCAGGCACCTCACTGCTAGAAAAGCATCAGCAAATTGAAGTAGTCCAGTAAAGAAAAAGAACAAAACCAAGTACAGAGCCTTTGGTGGTAAAATAATTTCAGTCTGCAGAAGGATTAAAAAGCCTGAGTATCCAGTTTAGTTGTGTTAAACATGGGATGATGCTACAGTCTGATGTGTGTTTGAAAGACATATATTTGGTTTGTACCTTCTAGGTTCTCCTTCTAGCCTGTATATATTTCTGTGTATCAGAATAAGAAAGGAGATAAAATGCACTTGTCTAGCTTATACCACCTCACTATTTCATGCTGAACTCAGTGACTCTCTGACCGCCAGAAGAAATTTCTTGCAAATGTTTTCTGAATGTGCTGTAGCCTATGGGTATAGGGAAGATGATATAATTCAAAGCAAGCTGGAAATGATAGAATCTGTCTCTGGAGTAGTATAGTTTGGTGAAAAAATTAACTTAATTTCCACACTTTGCTTAAATTTCATGCAGTGTATATCTAGCCCATAGGTTTTCCCCTCTTCTGAAAAGTGATACAGAAAAATCATGAGGGATTTTGCATGTATTTAATAGTTGACATTAAAGCAGCTGAAATGAGCAGTGCAGTAAATGGGGCCCTTAGCCAGGAAAGGGTGATACTGTACCCTTATATGAGAAGAAAAAAAATATTTATACGTTGATAAAGCACATTGTGTAAGTGTTTGGGTTTTAGAGGCCTGTATTATAATACTAATAGTCTATGTGGTAATGTTGGCAGTGCACTCTCTTGGTGAAAGAGAGGAACAGGGACTAAGGGTTCATTCTGGTGGTTGGCTTGGCTGATGGGTGACAAATTAGCCCCAGTTTTCCCTTGTGAGTACACTGAAACCCCAGTAGGGTCCTGGAGAAGAGCAGTGTGCTGGTAGACGTTTCAGAGGGAAGTGCTCTGAAAGGGCTGAATTTCACTTGTGAAGTAACACAAACCAACAAACTCATAAGCCTGTTCCTGGAGTGCTTTTCACTCATTGTCTGAGAGTCTGTATAGCAGAAGAAAGGAAAGACCTATGTTTAAATGCTTACTATTTTGTTTTTTAAAAAAATTTTGCAATCATAAATGCACATATTGTACATTCTCCCTGCATTTGTCTAAACATGACGTAAGACCATCCATATTTTTTTAAGTCAAGGGCCCTCTGATTTCTTATTTTCCCACTGAGATTAAGTATCTCGTATACTCAGTATATTGTAGTAGACACAAAGTAAGACTAGAAATTGTTTATGTTAATACAGTGCTTAAGGGCCAGGGTAGCACTGTTGTAGGTATTGTAATAATTTCAAGCTGTTACTTTATCAATCAGTTAAGCTGTTGTCAAGGTGATAGCTCAGAACTCTAAAACTTAAAGTCCAAAATATCACCCCACATTCAAAGGTTTCAGTATAATAGCTCCTATAGTCTAAATATAACATCTATATCTGTGAAGATGTAAGCCTCCTCACACCACGGCATTCTTTCTGGGTGATGCATTGAAGTACTGGAAAGATACACTCTAACTCTCTATCAGAGTATTTCTGAGGGTTATTCTGGGTTTTCATACGCATTAATTGCATCAGGTTATTGATCTGCTTTTTGGGTCCATTTTTTGGCTTGCAACACCCATTCTTAATTAAATTAACTTTTGCAGTATTCCTATGAAGTTGGTAAATGCTCTGTCTCTTATTTTCCAAGGGAAAAACAGATTCCGGAGGACATTGCTTTCCAAAGCTCCTTTGTAGTGTGACACCAAGATCTCAAAGGAATCACACATGTGGAGTGAGAATTGCAGGGTATCTGGGTCCTCTCCACTCTTCTGCCAAGAGAGCAGCTTTCTGTCTCTTTTGGTTCCTAAATCTCTTTAGCAGCGTGGCCCCAAAAGATTGATAGACGGCCTCAAAGACATTTTGGTGCCTTGCTCTCACTGAAATAAAGCAGGAGTAAATCAGAGAGCTACCATAAAGGATCTGGGCTCAAGTGACATGCTGAAAATTGCACAGGAAGTCTGTGGCAGAGCCTCGGATTGATTCCATATCTCCTTGGTCTCAGAATAGGGCATCCCACAGACCATGTGTGTTAAAGATTTATCAGCTGTTGTTCAGTGTTGCTAAAGACAGGAAGAATGCTCTCCTCCTCTCTCCAGATGGGTTGGCTTGCTAGATTTTAACTTCTTAACCTTCGTAGATTTCATGGTAGACATGTGGCGGGTCGTTGTATTTTATATGATGGCAGCTCCACCGTTGGCGCTTCAGTTCCCGGCTTTGTGAGTCCTGGTTTGAGCATGTATCTATCTCCAGGCACTCAGTTGCCACACTGAACTGTGTTACAAGAGGGACAGTTTCTGCATAATGGCGCAGGAAAGCTGTCAAGACGAAACTGTTCATAACATGACCTTGCAGAAATATTCACAAGAACAGGCTTTAATTTAGGCTTGTTGCTGACAGTACAGCGTCTTATCTTCTGCTGGCAGGCAGGTCTATCTTATCTTGAATGGACTTCTGAATGGATTTATGGGTTTAGATCTTCATACTCAAAGAGAAGACCTGAATGTTTTTCCAGCAATAAGTGCCTATATTGTGCAGAAAGGCAATTCTTGAGGGCATACGTTTTTGATTCAGCTAAACTTTCCTAACCATCATCCTTCCATGTTCTTCTGAATTCCAGCTCATGAATCATCCTGCAGAGCTCAGTCAGGACAGTCCACGTTCCTTCTTCTTATTATTGTCTCTATCCCAAAGAAGCTGAGTCACTCTCTTGTAATGTTTGGAGGTTTGTTATGTTTTGTGTGTTTTGGCTACCCCTGAAAAAGGAGGCCTATCTGATTTCATTCTAACATTTCTTTAACAGCAATACAGCAAAGTTGTGCCTTTTGCCTTGGTCTTCCTTGGAATATTTTTAATGGCACAGCTTCCTTGTTACCAGTTCGGATTTCAGCAGCATGGACTGGATGGCACATGAAAAAGGGATAAACCTTTCCTGTAGTGGCATTTTTATAAGTCTATCTGTTAGGTAAAGCCCCTAAATCTTGGCAGTCTCTTTAGAGCATACGCTCTGCTATTAAACATGAGCTCTTTGCTCCCCAGAGTGGGCTGCAGCCTCTATGGTTGTGTGGGTAATAAGATACTGCTGATACACTTCAGAGCAAGGTGCACTTTTCCTTTATTTATGAAGACAGACATGCTGGTCGAGGGCTTAATCACAGCTGATAAATCATTTTAAGAAAGCCTATTAGAACCATATGCTGATCCTTCGTATTAACATGGTGTGTCTGTTTCTAGTCTAATAAGGCAGGGTCTCTTTTCCCTCTCCCTTCCCCCTGCCTGGTGTGCAAATTATTTATCTGTTCAAGTGATATTGCTTGCTTGGGAGCAGTTCTCTCTATAAGAGGTATTGTTAATAAAGCAAGGTGAACAGAGGAAAGAAGGATTCTTGCTCTCCAGACAGCGAAGCTGAGTCTTTTTGGTCTCCTTTGCTGAGAGGGGATTCCAGAGCAGTTGTCCGAGAGCTGAGGCAAGGAAACCTATTGGTTAAAGACTGGGACACCGTGGCATGGCCTTCACGGCTGCATAAGGTTGTCATTTTGGCCCAGGTGGTTACAATCCTGGAGCCCAAGAACCGTGAGGGTTGGGTGTGCTGACATTTCGGTTACCTCACCTTTCCCTCACTCGGAGAGGGCTGCTGCAGGAACAGGTTCCTCAGCCATCTAATGAGATCCACATTGGTGAAGTTATCCCGAGCCAAGTCCTATTTATCATTAATTGGTGGGTTTGCTTGCAGATCTTTCCTATTATTTGCTGATTATACCCCTACACATTTTATTATCTTGCCAAAATTCAAATGCTAATAATTTCTTGATTTATTGTTTGTTTATAACACTGTCTGCTGCCTAAATGGACATAGTTAGAAGATTTCAAAACAGCAACAGCTCTTTTGCTGACTGGGTTTCTTTCACGTTTTGCACATGGCAGTCAACTATTTATAAACCTCCGTAGGGACTCCTAAACCTTTACAGTTGGGTTCCTCCCACAACTTCAGCCTCTTTTCTCCCTTGCTCCCTCAAGGCCAGTCTTGTTTTTTTGGCATAAAGACAATGATGGTGATTGTTAGGTGGAGAAAATGTCCACAAGCTATGAACTGTGGGTAAGGATTTTTAATTTGTACATCAAGCAGGATAAACTGGAAGTCGGAGACATCCGGGAGAGTAAGGGTATCTTCACCACAAAGTCGGAGATCCAGATCTGAGTTGCTGGTGTTCTTTAGGCTTACAAAATATGAAACTGAAAAACTGAAAACTCGCTTTACAGTGTGCACGCTGTAGCACGTCCCATTTCCAGTACTGCACAAATTTAACTTTTAAATCTGATCTACTTCAGAGTAAAGAAAGGAATAGTAGAGAGAAGAAATAAGCCAGAACTGGTCACATGTGATGGCAGTTAATGAACGCCAGAGTGGGATGTATAGCCTCATACATCTCTGGGGCAGTTTCATTGACTTTAATGGAATTTAAATTTTTAACTTATTACAACTAGGCAAAGATCTGAAGGGAGAAAATCCTATGCTCAGAGACCAGAAAAAAAACTGTGGTCATGAAGTGATGTGAAGTATCTGGGTGGTTGTTGATGTCCTGCTAATATGTAAAAATAGGGCCTTTTAAAAACCATGCTAGGGAGGTAAGAAATGTACATACTAACTGTTTCCTTATTCTGGTTTCTCTCTCACATGCTTCTCTACAAAAGTTGCCAAGCCCACTATTATCAAATAAATATCAGCTTTTTTTCTTCCCTGAAATGTGAGTAAACTGTGTGTGGCTGGGTCTGGTCCCTGGGAAGGGAACAGACATCGGGTTGCCATGTGAATGTACATGTCAAAGTGCAGCTCTGCCAGCCAGTCTGGGGCTGCGTGGGGAGAGACATGGGGAGAATGAACTCAGTGTTACAAACCGTCTCTTTTGAATTTCTACAACCTATTAGTCACAGCAAGCTGCCCTTATTGATTTTGGTAAGAGAGGTCACTTTTAATCCTCTAAAGTGGAGAGAGCTACATGCACTCTCCATAGCATGACATTAAAATTGACACAGCTCTGCATCAGTTCTATGAAAAAGCCCTAAACCTAGGTGGATTATTGCCTTGCTTTTCAGTGGATACAAGCTGCTAACCAGAGCATGCTAACCTAGATTAGGTGTAAAAGCTTTAAAATGCTTCATAAGGAAAGCATCACCAAAAGAATCTAGAAAATATGAGAACATGCTAAAAGAGCTGCCCCTGCAGAAATAGGCCATTAGTCTTCAGATACTTATTTTCTCCTTTTTAAAACATTTAAAAGTCAACACAAAGGAGTGGAGATTACCATATAAAAGAACAAACAAAAGCTGACCTTACTCTATGATTATGAAGAAAGCTTTATTCTGGCTGATACCCCTTGCTAGTTTTGTTTATGTTCTTTAGAGAACTAAATCTTTGAATACAATTAGGACTATCCGACTCGAATCTTAAGTGTGCTTCAAAATAAACAGCAGAGGTGAACTACCAGCAGTTTTCTTTTCATCTTTGTTATCCTTGCTCTGACCCTTTTTTCCTGCCTAATGATCCTTTGTGGCATACTATTAGTAAGAGAAATCTTCTTGCTGGAAAGATATGCTTAATGTGGATAGGAAAATCATTGTGAGCCTGGAAAAGTATTGTTTTTTTCTTTCTTTGGAATTCCAGAAAATGACTGGTGCCCCTTTTGATGTTATGCTGTTTTTTATTTGGAAATTCGTTCTCTGAAGATTTACTGATTTTTTTTTCTGTGAGTCTCAGTAAATATTTGTAATGTAGTGTTTAGGGAAATTTGTTGCCTTGTCATGCAAGCTTGGTGCTCTCCCTTTTTGTTAGTTGTAAGCTTGCACCAGTATTTCTTATTGAAGGTTAGAAATGCCCTTTCTTAATAAACGACATCTGCAAAAGAAACAGTGGCAAAAACCCATTAAGGTACAATGTTGAAGTATAATCTGTGGTGCCTGTAAGTGTGACACATGTGACCACAGAGGTGCCACAGCACCTTTTGGTAAATCTTAAAAGTCCTCTCTTGGTGGTTTGTTGAGTAGGTCTCTGAGCTCATTCTCAACAGAGGTTTGTGTGTGCCTGTGAGGCCAGCGTGGCTTCCCCTCCTACGGTAAGAGATACTTACTCTTCCTCCCCTTCCTCCCTCACCTGAGATGTGTGTGGGGGGTGGTGGTATTTTCTCCCTCTTTGTGGACTTAGCAAGGCCTAGGGAAATTCTAGCAGGCACAGAAAGGGAGCTGGCTTTTGGCTTCGTCACTGACACTGAGACATGACACCTAGAAGAAAAGGTGAAAGACGCCCAATCTGCAGATTGTCTGGGCTTCTATCTGGCAGCTTATTTTTGTCCTAGCCCTACCTTTTCTTCTCCTATACAGGAAGAAATAAAAATAAGATACCTTGCCAGTCTCTCCTCCTTTTTGTTGGAAGAGTCCTCCCAGATGTCCTAGAAGGGAGGGAAAGAGGGAAGACAAGAAAGTAGGGGTTGCTAAAGGGGGCAAGAAATGAAAGGAAGTAAACTACCTTTCTTTTTTACTTATATAAAGGATGTATTCCTACCCCAGATCAGACTTGGTGGGGAAAATGGAAAGGAAAACTCACACAGAAGAAGAGGGAAAATAACATTACTTGGACATGAAGAAAGCTGAGGGAGCCAATCATGAGGCTGTTCAAGTGAAAGATGAAAAATCAGCACTCAAGTGAAGCAGACATTAAAAAGACAGTTCTTTGTTTTCTGAGAAGTGGGATATCAGAATACTCCTGTGATGTACTTCTTAGCAGAACTGGGGGAGCAGAGATCAAGCAATGTGAAAAGTAAAATTTACTTTTCTCCCCAGCATGTCCATCCTGTTCCTCCCACCCCCAGGAAACAGAATTAGTTTCTCTGCTTAATGTTGAAATGAGGTGTCAGGGCACGTGGCTGTAAAAGAGGAGACGTGAAGGTGCTCAGTTGATATTGGGTATTAGAATTGGTTTCCCCTGAAAAAGTGGAAGGTCGGTCTGGACACTCATGTTTCTGCTTTCTTTATAGTCTTTTCTAAAACATTCTTTCTCTCATCACACTCCTGTCTTATCTCTGAGATCTCTGTCTAGGTCCCTTGGGAAGTATACATCTGTGTAAGGCTTGTTCCTCTAATGACAAAGTTACCATACTTCTTTCCCATTTATGCTATTTTTTTCCAGTACAGTAAACTCATGCAAATGTAAATGCCAACATATATGTTTCAGGAAAACCAGGGAAACTATTACGCGTGTTACACCTCTGCACATAAGTTCTTATTTTGTGGATTATTGTGTGGCTGGAATCTTTTTCAGGTGCACCTCTTATATCCAAATTTCTTTTCTTTGCTTCATCCATCTCAGCCAGTTAAATGTGTATATAACTGATTTTCTGAAATGGGGCCAAAGTCCACGTACTTCAATAGCTCTTAAACATATGGTTAACTTCAAGCATGTGTGCAGGGGTTTGCTGAAGAGAGATACTTTGCTGAATCAGGACTTCCCAACACCAAGATTTTAAATTGCAAACAATCCTCTATTTTAATGTATTTTAACTACTGCCTCCCATGGACTAACAGAAGGTAACTGTTGTTAGTTGAGTCCTGCAGATGAAGGAAGTTGTACTTGGATAAACAGAAATTTAAGGGTAAACCAAATCTTTCTGACACCCTTCTGTGAGAACTATTTTTTTACTTCTTCCTAATAAATAATTATGTAACATGAAAGGGAATAATGATCTTAATTTCATATTATGATTAAAAACTTATTTTTCTGGGGGAGATAGAAAAGGTCTGCTACTTAAAAAAAACCCAAACATTTGTTACAGATTTTCCTTTTTTTTTTTTTTGCGATTTCTGTATTTTCTAACTAAATGCAGTACTGAGATGATAATATATATATGCCATCATTGACCAAATAAACATCAGTCAGCTATCCAGTCTTCTGGATACATAATTCTATGTGATTTATGGAGAAAATACTTTAAAGAGCAATAAAAGTGTGTATATATGTAAAAACCCAAACAAACTAAAAAAGCCCAAACCAAATAAAAACAAACACCCCAAAACCCAGCCCAAACCAAACCAACCAAATCCCACCCCCCAAAAAAACTCCCAAAGAAAAAGGAAAAAACACAACAAAGAATGCGGTTGCCTTTCTCATTCACTTACATTCCTCCATGTGCAAGGGTAAATGGGATACGGCAGCCTGCCCTGTGTTGTTTTGGTTTTCTCCATCCTGGATCACAGGTAGGGTGGGGTGGAAAGTAGATAACACAGAGCAAATGCATCTGTTGGAAGGTGCAGGCAAGGGGAAAGAGTCAGTGAGGGAAATGTTCCTTTCAAAATTATTCTTAATATGCTGTTAGTGATGGAGTGCTCAAATTGCCTTCTTGTTGACAGTTGGCTAAGGAAAAAAACCCATCTTTTTCTATTGCAGTTGATACACTTAATACATTGTTTTAAAACAAAGTGTTCCTCCCTTGTTTTTATGTAAGGTGGTAAGACTTAAAAGAAATTGGGCTTTCTTCTTCTTTTCTTCCTACTTTTCAATATTTGTTTCCTCACATTCCATCTTCAAACCAGCTAATCTGTATCCCCTTCTTCTTGAATAGCATTATCCTGACAACAGAGCAGTGAAAAAAGCCGAGACTGCAGGACTTCTAACAATGCCAGAGGGCCCCAGGAATAGGAATGCCCTGAAAAAAATGTGCTTCCATCCAGCTGCCCTTCATATTGTTGTCTCCCTATCCAATTTACTAGAGAATTTCCCACTGGCTCTTGGCTCATTCCCAAATGAGAATGTAATCTTTTAAAGATTACACTGCATAATGGAGGGACAAGGAGCTCTTTATTAACTGGGATGGGGAGTCACTTGCTATTAGGCAAGGGAAGGGGATGGGATGTAGTAGTGTTTTGTGAGCTCTGCTTTCTGCCCCTTCTTGTCTTGTCAGCAACAGGATGGCAGGTTGGGAGTGGGAAAACACTGCAGCTGCAATGTAGAAAAAGAAATAATTGGATGTAGCTTATGATTATGGCAATTACTTTTATAACATGAGGGATTATGCCATAACTATTATATTGCCAACAAGATTAAATTACTAACCTAATACCACAACATGTTTTCCAGGAAAATAAAAAAATAATTCTGCTTGTTCCAGAGTTGATGCATTCAAAGACTATTAATACAGTGTGAAAGAACTGAGCAACCAAGGAACCTGCAGTGCTGTCTGTACAGACATTGTCTGGATTGGATCCCTGTCACTTCCATGAGCTGTACCAGCTAGAAACCCTCACCCTTTCTGAGACGTAAAGCAATGTGATACTTGGTAATTTTAAATGCTCCTTCTCCTGTCAAGAAGATAAGCTTCTGCCAGTAATTGTTAATAAAGCAATAATCAGAAGCTACACCTGCAATGGAGAAATTCTTGAAACTTCATGAAGAGACCGGTTTTGCTCACGTAAACCCACTAAACTGATTGGAAAGCTTAAGCTTCAATGTATTTTCATACTGTGCTCTTCTTTCAATACATCTTTTAAAAATATTGCTTAATACAATAGATATCTGTATGTAAAATAAGGTAATTTTAGAGCACCTCTAGTGTGAGGTCATTTTTGCTGAAGTTTCTGGAATATGCAGTGTGATTTTTAATGGGTTTTTAAAAATACTTTTTCTTCTACATGCAAGACAAGGTCATAGATGAGACTTTGTCATATAGCTGGTACAGATATAGCCTTGTATAGACTGTTCATGATAGGAGTATAAGCTAAGTTAATTATGCAGGAAGAGCAGTTTCCTTTTGTTCATCAGCTGGAAAATTAGTAGAAAATTTAATTTTGGAGACTTCAGAGATCTATCATGTGTTGATCATTATGAACAAATTAACTGGCTTCATGGAAAATCCAGTTCTGATTCTGAAGAGAAATGCAGATGAACAATATAATTCTGTAAATATTTTAATGAATTTTTATATGGTATGTGCTGAATGATACCTTGAGTAGTTGATTTCATTTTTGTTGTATGTACATTTAAGTCTTTTCACACCATTGTGCTTTAGGAAAATACCTGTTATTACACAAAGTTAGTGGATACATTTTGGAAGACTGGACACGCATTTGTAAATCAACCTCTTCTTTTTCTGGTGAAGAACTGGAGTTATGGATATCAAATTGAGGTCAAACAGGAGCATGTTACTGTACTGTTTTGTCAGGACTGGAAATCTCTGAATGGCAGCCTATACCTGATTTTATTCTTTTTTTCCCCCTTCCTTCCTTCTGAATATGTGAACAGAAAAAGAAGCAAATATGATTTCATGGTGGATATTTTTGTTCTGTTGCGGCTATGACCAGTGCAACATACGAACTGTTTTTCTCAATGACACAAACTCTTGGATTTTGACCTTTCAGCTTCTAGGAGTCACCTTAGGTAAAAGATGTTCTCAGTTACCTTCTGGGACTGACAGCTCTGGGCACTATTAAGGAGGTGTTATTGAAAGTTGGTTTTATAATTTCCTTGTAGTGTCTAACCAGATGAACAAGGTTATACCTCTGTTTGATAACTGCAAAACATCTTTTAGTCAGGTAAGGGTACATTTCTATTCTCTTGTCTGTATCATTTTAAGACCCTTGTGTTTCCAGTGAAACATCCTGTATTCGTTTCCTCCGAGGGCTTTTTATTTTTGTCCCTGGTGCATTAGTTCTTAGCTGGTAGAAACAGTTGCACAAGCAATCAACACGTTCTCTTACATCTCCTATGCCCAGGGCATCTTAATAAGTCTTTGATTGCTGCTTGCGTTTAGAAAGAAGGTCAGTGTGGGTTTGTTGCACATCTGCCAGTCGTTTGCAAAATGCTAGATCCTCATAGTGACCTGTGTGCCCACCAGGCAAGTGTTACCTTTCACGGACTGTGAGGAGGGAATCATAACCCGTGGAAAGGGGCCCACCAGATGCCTGAGGGCCATACCTCAAGCTGTCACAGGAGTTTCACCAGTTCTTGCTGTTCATTTGCTCTCCTGACCTCTTTGCATCGTGTGCTTAAGCACCTTCTTAAAAGCCAGCCTGTGGCTCAGGGCATTAACTGCAGGCAGCAGTGCAACATGATCTGCTGGAAATTGTAAAGTCAGTCATACAGATTTGTGTGGACTTCTGTGTGCCCCCTCACTGTTAATAGGTAATAAAACATTAACATTTCAGTGTGACGGGGGACTTTTTGGTGTGACCCTGTGTTTAACCACCATCAAGACACAGGTGTAAAATTTTTTAAGTTACATGAGAAGTACTGGCACACCACCTAGAGATACTGGTGTGTTCGGAAGGTCTTGCAGTAATGTTGGATGGTTTTCTTCGTTTTGTTGGTGTTAAGAGCATAAACTAGTTTGAATATAGTTTTTTCTTTTTTTTCTGCAAATATTCCAGTGGCATTATTTTTAGCGCCAAAGGGAAATTTCTGTAAGACCTTGTCATAAGGCATGTTTTTGCATTTTTCTCGTTTTCCTGCCAATCTGTAACTTCCCTGTCTTTATAACACTTGGAAAACTTTCTGCATATTTATGTCAGTTTCTGTGTCAGCTGATGTTGAAATCGGTTTCAAAACCACAGCCAGAACCTTTATTTACCCGAACATTTAGCTTTCAGTTTAACCTGACCTACACTGAGCACATCTGAGTTAAAGTAGCCCAACAAATCAGCTACTTTTTACCTCCTCTGACATGCGACTGGCTGTGTGGATACTCTTAGCTTGACCTAAGTATTGTGAAGGGAGGGAAAGAAGCACGCAAAGGTCAATACAGTGGTTTACTTGAAGGGCAGTAGTTTATTATAAACTGCTGTGACTCAATTGTTTTTTTGATACTCTGTTTATCATATCTTGACTAAAAGATGCTAGGGAAGCTTCTGATCTTCCCAGCAGTTAGAAGAGGCAGGTCTCACTCACTAGTTTTTGTTTTCATGAAGGAACATGGACTATAAACTGTTTGCATGAAGCATGCTATTTGCTATAGGTCTGCAGAAGGCCAGTGTTTTGATCCCATGTTCAAATAATAAGGTAGCGCACATAACTTCTAAATTATGAGCCTTATTTTCACAATAAATCTTTTCAGCTGGATGATTTTTTTTTGCTTTAAAACAACAGGTATTTTTACAATACAGGAGTATAATATAGAAAGTATTCAGTTCCTTTCAGTGATTTTGTTTCTGGATGTAGAGACACAGCACTAACATCTAGCAAGCAAATACATTCCTGTGGTGTTTTCAAAAGCGTACCAGAAACCATATGTTTTCATAGGAAAACAGCTGTTACCAAGCATATGCTTTCTGAGATAGAGTGACACTTATTAAAAGGGCAAAGTAGGACCACGGCTTGTCTTCTAAGTTGAATAAAGCTGGCAATAACTGTCTCTTTCAATGTGCAATGGCACTGCATGTAGATATTGCCATGTGGAGTTGTAACTGGAAGGAGGGAGAGAGATTAACGTCTACAGTCTGCAGCCTGGAAGAGACAATATAAATCTCTGTCCTGCTTTGAGTTGTGAATGCCTCTGTAGGAGTTATAGTAACAGACAAATTAGCATAATGTAATTGGCTGGCAAGGTCAGCCCCTCTCCAGGAGCATTAGCAATGTTTACTGTAAGAAGAGACAGACCAAGTATTGTAGGGTAGTACATTGTCTGTCCTTTTTGAAGGAAGAATAATAATTTTGGACTCCCTACATCACAGACTTTACCATATCTTATTAAAATTCAGACTATCATATTTCTGCCTTAAAGCAAATAATCTGATAGAACAACAAAGTATATATATATATATTTTTTTTTTTGCTTTGAACCTCATTGAGTTTACTTTTTTTCTTTCTTTCTCTGTTGAATAGCTTTTCTCTGGATGCTAAACTTCCATATGCATCCCTGCCAATACCTGATAAATCTTGTTGAGAGAATTAAATATTCTGGTCTTATTATATGGGACACAATTCGTAAATCCAGACAAACTTATCAGCTTCCTTTTTGGCTCTTTGAAAATGTGAAACTCTGAGCAAAATTCTGGGCCAGCAATCCAGACTCACTGCACTCATCTTTGCAAACGTTTTCACAACTGTAGGTGAGAAATGTGAGATGATGTGTTTTGAAGGAGACCTTCCATTGAGTCACAAACAGCTCTGACTTTTCAGCCTTTGTTCTCAAATATGAAAATTTGTAGCAAGCATTTGAAATGAGTTCAAGCTTTCAGTTGTGAAATGTTTGGGAAATGGCTTTTAGAATATCATGCAGGGGTCACATTGCCTTTTCTTATAAGGAAAAGTGAAGATTGTGATATTTAGTGGCTATCTTCAGCTTAAGTCTTTGAAATACTGTCTGTGTCAGGGAGTTGCCACTAATTTTCCTAGACAACTGGCAAAAAGGCTAAAACATACACAGAATCACCTTCTAAGCACTATCTTACTGGAAAACCTATTTCCTTTTGCTTAGACGGTGTTATCCAGTGGATTTCCAGAGCACAGTCTGTTCTGTTGTCTTCTGGTGATGAAGAAAAACAAAGCAGCAGTTCCTGGACTCCTCAGTAGCTATTTTTTGAGTCTTGTGTATTAAAACTGTAAGTTAGGTGAGTTTAAAATGAGCAGTGTTCAAGAGTTGACGGGTACTATTGCCCTTCTTTAATGCTGATACCCAGGAGCTAGCTGCTCTTGAGAGCAAGTAGATCGGGGTGCTACTTGTTCCAGGCTGGGTCCTGCCCCTCTCCTCTGTCCTTCAACTCTCAGGTAACACATTGCTTAAGCTATAAACATCCCACTGAGAGCCACTTTGTAGGCAAAAGCTGCTGTGTGGAGGACAGCACTCAGAATTCACAGTTCTCCATGAGCGAGGTTGTTGCTCAAGGATGCCTGCCTGCCCTGTTTCATTCATGGCTTAGCTGAAATTCCTGCCTGAATTATGTTTTGCCTCCTTGAATGAAGTTATCTTTCTGGCTGGGTCACACCATTATATAGGAGGACCAATTATTTATTACTCAGTAAAAGGAGCATTGTGGCTCCTCAGATGGAGTGAAAACTCCACCAAGGCATTTCAGAAGCATGTGGTACTCTAAAGGAATGGTACATAATTTCCCCAGGATGGCTCCACACTGCATTTAATTAGTGTGACTGGAAGCGTGTACATCTGGATGATTGTCCGGTAGCATTATCAAATATAGTGCAGCTTGTTTGTTTTTCTCTCCATTTCCTCCAGTCAGAAAAGAAGCTGAGCCAAACATATCCCGCTCTTATAACTGAGAATTCACCCCCTTTACCACCACCACCACTACCATATAACCTCAGTAAGATTTTTAGCCTGACTCTTCTGAAATGGCTCACAATTTTTAGTGCCCATATTTGGATGTACAGCCAGGAATCCTTTAATTGGATACAATTTTCTGCAGACAATGAGCTCTTTTCTGAAGAATAGATTCTGCAGTGCTATCTGGACTTTCTGGACTTGAGTATGCAGTCATTATTCTCTTTTACTGATTTACATGTCTTTCTCTCATGTTTCCAGCTACCAAATAATTGTTCTTTTGTCTTGCAATTCTTCTAATTGTATTCATCATATAACTATTTCCTGTATTGGTTAAAGTATCTTGATTATGATTTCTTGTCATTTTTGTGAATTTGAAATGCATGCTACTCTGAACCCTGTGGAGTTCTTTTACAAAAAAACTCTCTTCTGCTCTGTCACTGCTGTGTTACATTGCCTTCCTAAGCATCCTGTGTTGTCTCTCTAAAAGCTATTCCCCTCTTGTCACTTCCAAGCACTGTGTAGTTGTTGAAAGTGTTTGTCCTGTTTTACATGTGAGGCAGAAGAATGTGAAGTAATTTGGTCGAAGTCATGCAGTAAACGTGTAGCAGAGTGAGGAAAAGGATGGATCTGCAGTTCGCTGTGTACCTGACCTGTAGAACACCTCTGGAGTCCAAGGAGTTATATTTCTGATCTTTTCCACTGTCCCTGTCCTGGGAAGTGGTATGTTCAAGCTCCATACCAGCTTGCTTATTTGTTCTTTTTCCCATTAACTGTAGCTCTTCTTCCAGAGATCTCCATCTGTGTTTAAGACCAAGTCACAAGCCTTCATCAGTGGATGGTAAATTCTATTTCTTGCAGAAGGACCACTATTGATTTATCTTTCTTCCAAGCATGTTTATTCTCCTAGTCTTAATTTTTTTTTGCTGCCTGTCTGCCACTTGCTAAAACCAAGGCAGAGCTGGACAAGGGCAGCTTCTCCTTAGCCAGGCTGCTTACCAGCTTTGATGATTCAGAGGACACTTTCTTGTAATGTCTGTTTGTCTGTAGCCGTTGCTGTACTCAGTAGCAGTGAACTTCCTTTAGCTAGAAGTGTATTTAACTTTTTTGCCTTCTGTATAGACAGTCTGTTTGCCTTTCTAAACCTTAACTTTTTAAACTCTTATGGCTACAAAGACTATTAATTTTTGACTGAATGCTTCCAAATTATATACCTAATTCTATCTGAGTTCTTTCAGTCTGAGATCTAAACTAGCTCTCCTCTCCCAAAGCATCAATCTAAAACATGATTGAAGCAATTGTGGATCCTGAAAAACTGCATGACTGCCTTTGTGATTACTTCCCAGGAGACCTGGTGAATTAACTTGATGTCTTGGTGTTCCTTTTATGATCTTCACCGATCAAAATGATTTTCCTACCAGCTCACTTGAAAATCCATTTCACTGGTAAAACCCATGGTCTCTCATATGTCGCAAATGGTTTGTCTGGGTGCTTTTTGAGACCACCATTAGCCTTCACTCCTGGACCTTTCCCAGCCTTTTGTTTGAATGCCCATGTAGTACTAGTCTGCCTGGCCCAACACAGCAGGCACAGTGGGTTGGGGGTAAAAGAATATTTAGGAGATGCATTTTATTACCAGGGTAGCAGCATTTCCACTTGACTTCTTAGCAGAAAAGTTAAGCCTGCTGGTTTTCTGCTTGAAACTGCCTGAATGGAAAATTGCTGGCTGTTTTGTTGCTACCATCCTTGCTCTCTTTACCAACTGCTCTGTCTAAAAAATGTCCTGGTCATTGAATGCAGTCAACAGCCAGTGCTGTAACTCATGCATGATGCCAATAACTTATGCCAGTGAAATCAATGATGAGAATTTCAAAGAAGCTTTAAATAAAGTATAACAAATTTAAATGCCAAAGTTCTGTCTCTGTGTATTTGCTATTAACAGATTATAAATGGTTTGCATAATGTTGAAAAGCCTAGTGCCTTCAGTTAGCAGTATCAAAGGCTTGTTTAAAGCAATTCCTGGAGGATTGCCGCCCTCCCCCTCCCAGCTTTCTGTTTCATGATGGATAAAAACAAAACTCCTTACAATAAAGAAAGGAAAGCCAGGTTTTCAGCTACCCTCTGACTGGCCTCCAGATCTGGCAGCTGCTTTTGGATGTCTAATTGCTTGTCCTGCAAAAGTTGACATGCACCTACTTTGAGAAGGTTCTTTGAGTACCCACTTAATATGTGCACTCTGTCTGATTTACAGAAATGAAATGATAGTGCTGAAAAAAACTCAAGTAGAGCTTATCATTCTGTTTCTTTGAGTTTTTATCTATTTATTTAAACTTTTCTGGTCTTCTGAATTCATAGATAAGTAGTAGATGCCGGGAAACAGCGCAAAATAATGGACAAGGAACTGGACTGGGAGAAAAGAGCCATTGCATTGAGTCCCGATATTTGGCGGAAAATCACTTTCTCTCCTTCTTTCCACTTTCCTTGTTTTGTCTCTGGACTCTGAGGCTTGTGGGCAAGTGTTGTCCATCAATGTATCTATACAGGCTTCAGCACAATAAGGCCTTGATTTCAACTAAGGCCTTCAGGAATTACACCTAGTGAGTATCCTGGCAAATTTCTTTTCTTCTTTTCATGTTTCTTACCAGCCCTTCTCCATTTGAAATGCATGGCGAGCTCCCTTGTTTACAGCAATCTAATGGGGCCATAATTCTGTCCCCAAGATAATATTACAGATATAAGCCAGTTTTGCCTTAGACAAAGTTCTATGGAGAATGTATTTTCTTATAAACATGCTTTTTATAAAAGGGTTTGTTGTTTTATGTTTACTGGTGTTCCATCTGCTCTAGAGAATACATTTGAAAAAAACTAGCTCCAGCATGGCATATAATGTTTCATTAGCAGGCATAACCTTGTTTATTTGCTTTTTAAAATTGTATTTAGAAAAGGAAATCAGTTTGCACCATTGACATGCTGCCAGGTTCCTGTTTATAAATGTCACAACAGGCAACTTAGAAGAAACGAAATAGTCAGTTTATGGCTTTTGCATGAAGAATGAGAGAACTGGGTAGAGCCAGGCAGCCAGTTGTGCTCCCCCTATTTTTTAGCCTTCCAATTAGCAGGTCTTAATGTGGTGTTAGTAGTGCAAAATACCCTGAGTGACCCAAGCTGGGCTTTGCACACTTAGTGTTACTGATGTTTAGTTGAACAGAAGAAGCTCTTTGTTCTATGTTGCTTTAGTGGCTATCTTGGACAAGTAAATGTGCATGAAACAAGCAACCCTGAGGAAAAATGGGAAATATCTGTAGGAAACTTCAAGACATAAGCATGCAATCTGATGTCATCTTTTCCCACAGAGAAGCTATTTCCTTTCAAACTCTGGTGAGACCAATCGTCCAAAGTTTCCTTCTCCTTTAAAATATGTTCCTTTATATCACATTTTTTCCTTAGCTCTAGTAAGTGGTTTATCATGGGTACCTCTGGTATACACCATACACACTTACTGTGTGTGTAAAGAAGGCTTCATGTGTTACAAGCATAGTCTGGACAGACATGCTGTAAAGGGCACGAGAAGGGTAGTGGGGGAAGAGGGGAGGGAATTGTGGAAAACAAGGGTCATCTTTCAGTATTCATTTCTACTGATAATTAGAGGGCACCACTGAATGACTGTAATTAGATCATGTCAAAAAAATTAAGATAAAAGACCAAAAATTCTAAATATCCTGCATTTTGTTCACAGGATCACAGGAGTCAGAGCACTCGCTTAAGTGAGCAGCCAAAGTGGAGGGCAGGCAGGGAGGCTTCCCTTGCCCGTGGAAGAAGTTCACGGGCATTTGCCCGCGAAGGTGCAAGGAGGGGACCGGAGGAAGTGATGGTGCTCCCTGGGTGCCCGAGGGGCAGAGGCCTGGCGGGGGCAGCCAGAGGTTGGCCTGCAGCACGAGCCAGCATTGCAGAGATTTTGTGCAGGGCTGTCACCCTTCAGGCAGCGGCCTTAAGAGGATTAGTAGTGCTTAAATGGGCCCTTTGGACTTTGAGCTACAGTGGTGACTGCTAGAGCCTTGAGATGGCTTATACCTGGCTTAGCACTTCATATGTCTGTCCTGTGTCTTGTGCCACGCTGCTTGGCAGCACCATGTAGTTTGCTGGAGATTAGCAGATGAGGTTTGCATCACTCAGTGTACCTCAGAAAGTCTTTCTGATAACATAGGAACAGCTACTGAAAGAAAACAGGATAAAAAAATTATTTATGGGGGGTTTGGTTTTTTTCCTTTTTTTTTTTTTTTTTTTTGGTTTGTACCTCTTGAGGAGCAGCCAGCATGTCTATGTTTAAGAATAATCCATCCTAACTTAAAACACCAAGGAAGTTTCCCTGCATGTTCCAACACAGATATTTGGGTTAAAATTTTGCAAAGCTCCTGCCAACCCCAGTACACAAGTCTGATCTATTAATTAACAGTAATTGTCTAAGGCTCCAAAATATGAAGACATTTTGAGAAAAAGACGAGGGTTACTGAAGTTCATAGATACCTTCAGAAATGTTATCTTTTTTGTCAATAAATTCTAGTCACGGTGCTCCAAAGCCATATTTGGGTGGCAGTTAAACTCTGGTCTGTGAACTGCTGGTGGTCGCAAAGCTGTGGTAAGTCATCTGCATCTGGTCTGTGGAACCATCTTGCCTTAATTACAGAATTTATGATAAGAGCACAGAGTGCTCTGTGTGAAATTCAGAGGGTTGACAGAGGTCTGTGATCCAAAAAATTGGAAACCAGTGGCTGAGACTGATAAGTACAGATTCAAAGCTTTATGATTTCAGTGAGAGCAATGTTTCCCTTCTTTCCCCATCTGCCTATCATTACTTGTCATTCTTGAGTAAGGAGTTTAATTTTTCTTTACATTTTTACCCCTTTGGAGATCAGGTTGATAACATTTGACTGAGCAGCCGTGCCTGGGGTTCAAGAAGTCAGATATACCCATACTGCTCCTGGCCTTTCAGTCTCCAGCGTGGTGTGGATAGCTAGCTGGGTCCAGTTCAGGAGGAGACTTTGGATGGGGGGCTTGGGGGTAGGGAAGAGTCTTTCCCCATTCTGGAATATATCATGCCTGCTGTTTCTTGTAATGTGCCATTTTTATCAGGTAGCTGTTAAGTGAGCATTTGCCTTTCTTTGAAATGTTTTGAGGAATAGATCCTTTGGCATCAGTTCTGTATTTTTGTGTGTCAGCCTCATTCAGTGACTTCATACCTCTTGCTAAGTAGGGGAGTTAAATGGATTTTAGCGGTCTGCAATAAGATCTTCATAGTGCTTTGTCCTTATGCTTAATGTTACTACACAGCATTTTCCAGCAGTTCCTTTCTGTGTCCTTTTTTTTCTGCTTTAGTGCTTTTCCTCATTCAAGCTCTACAGATGTTACAGTTTAAAAAAAAGAGGAAAAGGTATTGCATTTCAGTCTCCACCAAGTTCGCACTCACCCATCTCTTGCATAATGGAACTTTTTCCTTTTCTTTTTAAATTTAAATCTTGGTAATAGACTTTCTTTTTCCTGTAAACCTTCAATTGCATTAGTAACATAATTCATTTTTTATCTCTGTTTTCTTCCCTAGTTCCTCATCACTGTTTGCTGGCCTTGAGTGGGCAGCAAGCTTAGTTCTGTGCTTATGGCAGTTTAGATTTTGCACGCCAGTTACAGATGAAACTGTTGTGATGGGCTGGTGTGAGGGTGTTTTCCCTCCGCACTGATCTGAATAATGAGAATATAAATGAATTGGTGCTGTTTCTGGGGAGACTTGCTAACTTTTGTTTTGAGATTATCTTTTTCTTCTGTCAGGACAGAATTCATAGAGGCTCAGTAATTTTGATGGAGATTATATATGATTAAAATAATTTTGAAGCCTGCCATTATTTGCCACATTTAGTGTATAAGTTTCTTTACAACGACGTCTTTGAAGTTTTCAAGCCAGCAGGTTCTTTGGTTGTGTAAGCAGCATGTGCAGTGAGTGACTGTGTCACTGGAGGCTTCCACTCCTGTGTTTTTTACATATTGTGAAGTTAGGATCTCAGTAATCAGGCAAGATGTTACTGTACACTTCTTAAAAGTGCACATGAAGCTGCCATTTAAATGTGTATTGCCTTAGAATATTTGTCCTTGTTAAAATATATTCATTGAAAGGACAGTCTGTGTAAATTCTAAAGTATTGTTGTATATTTGATTTCTCTCTATAATTTTTTTTAAGTTGATGCTTTTTTCTTGAACTACATGAAAATATTTTAAGTTGCTATGCAGCAAAATATAGATACATTATTTTTTTGCATAAAACAAAAATGTGAAAGACCTGTTTTGTTTGTGTTTAAATTAACTGCATTTTTATTTCATTTTTTTAATGGAAAATACCTTCTGACTTGAGAATTTATGTAATAGTCTGCAAAATACCTTTATGTACAATTGGTTGTAAGTTACAGCTCTATTGATCTAAAAGCTTACGTAGAACAATCCTGAATGGTCTGCAGTTTGTGTAAAATTGGTGTTTGCAATTTTTAGTAAGCCTCACAGTTAAAAAATAATAGTAGGAAAATAGAAACAGACTTTGGTTCAGAAACTAGATCTTATAGTTTAAAACCACAAACAAACTGTTTGAAACTCAGAATATTACGGTAGATCGTGAAGGATGGATCAGTTGTCTTCTTTCTTTGAATTCAGTAGATGGTGGTTGACTTCAAGTGGTGCTGTGTGAAATGCATGGGTGTTTCTCTGGAAGAACCAGGGTTCAGGGGAAGTGGTGGCTGCCTGGGTGTATTTTGCCTGTGTCTGTGTAGCCATCATTTCTCTACTGTGCTTGCCAACAGGGTGTGTGTTCTTTTGGAGTGATGTGTAATCCTCTCCACCAGAACATGGAAGCTTGACTTCAAGACGTTTTTAGCCTTTAGAAAAAAGAAGTGTGTTGCCTATCCAAACTTAAATGGTTGCACGTGGGAGAAAAATGCTCAAATGTTTTCTTCTAAGTCTGAAGCTAAAATGGGCCATGAAGTGTAACTGGGGAGAAGCTAAGCTGATGATGATCTGTACGCTTTCCTCTGGCAGCTGAAAAGGTTGAGAATGAGCACATTGATTTAAAAGCAGTTTGTGGATATGGTTCGTTGGTTTTTGGTTTATTTGTTTGAACATTAAATACTGATGGAGAGTACTGCATGAGCACGTGGGCAAGGGGAACATTTCTATAAAAGCTCTTCAGTGTTATAATCCTAGTTTCTGCTTCAGTGGGAGTGACTGGAAACTTGAGAGAATGAAATTTAGTCCTAAAGGACATAAATTCCTCTTCATATATTAGATCTTAATTAAGATTCACTAAGTTAATCTTAAGGCTGTGGCTGTCATACTCTCTCAGAGTATGGATGGGTCTTGGGAATGTTAAAAGAAGAGGGAGAGTTCAATCTGTGTCATTACTCCTGTAGACTTCTCTGAGCTGGAATTCTGGGAGCTCCGCACCTAGTATCAAATAATCTTTACCATCGGCTTAAGAGTTGGAGGATAATGAAAAGGGAAGTCAAAGGAGATGATATTCACGGAGAAGATGTTCTATGCCTGGTAGAAGAGCATGAAGAGCTCCTTAAAAGTGGAGCTGGAAGCAACCTAACCAAACAACAATTCAACTAGAAAGTGGAGGTCTCAGTTTCAGCCAATATTGCTGAATTTTTCCTCTTTCTGTAAGGGCCCAAAGTCAAGTCTGCAAGGAGCCTGTTAATATTCTATGCAGATCCATTCAGAATCAGATGCAGAGCTCAACACAGCAAAACCGTTTTGGGAGTTCTGAAGACTGCCTGCATCACATGTGCAACGAGCCTAGTCTTGCTGTGCTGGTGATACAGAGTCATTCTGCATGTCATGACGCATACGGCGAGATCAGATAGGCTTAGTGTCAGCTCTACTGTGCCTTACCTTCCTGCTGTCTTTCAAAGCATACTTATTGTCCTTAAAGCATGAACTTGCTTGAACTTCTCTGCAGATTCACAAGCATCTCCCTGATGTAAATTATTCTGAGATTGCCAAATCCTTTTCTTATGAATGCTGGAGTCATGCTGAGTTTGACATTTTGTTGGGAAACCTTAGGCTTTCACTTGGCAACATAGTATACGCTTGCCCAACAACAGTGCTTGCATTACTGAGAAGAATGGACATCTGAAAGCACCGACAGGTTTTCACTCTGCTTTTACTTTCCACGTATCACATATTCAACTTCTTTCTGAAAAGATGCAGTTTATTGGAAATTGTTAAAACTTTAAAGTAGTGTTGGAAGTTTACACGTGTAAGAAAACAATTACGATGTCTTACGGGCAAACAAAATTTTCCATACCCATCATAATACATCTGTTTGTACCTTAGAGACCTCTGTAATTATAGGAGAAAATGGAAAGAGAAGGAAAAGAGGAAGGAAATACTTGATCTAGCAGCACAGGAATCTGATGTCAAATCTTTAATTTCTGCCCTGCCATGGTACAACAAAGTCCAGTAAAACTCTGGGCAAGCGCCAGGGTACCACTTGTGGAAGGCTTGTGATGGATTTCCATCCTGTCCATTCCTCAGCCTTGCAGACCCATGGCAACATACGTTTCCTATAGAGATCACTTTAGGAAGTAATAGCATTAAGATATTTACTGCACATGGATAGATACTAGATCTGTTTTTGCAAAATCTGGCCATGATCAAAAAAGTCATTGCAGTCTTGAATCCTGAGCTAGATTTGGTTGTATTTTTTTTTTTCTAACTGAACAGGTTTTTCATCAGAAACCAGTAATCTGTTGAAGAAGTGACATTTTAATAGGAGTGTGATAGATGAGGGAGAACTTCTTTTGGAGAACTTTTCATGTATCTAAGGTTATAACCTATTGACATACTACTGTGCTATGAAATATTACATTTAAGGTTCTTGGTCTGGCTTCCTCTTGCAATTCATGCTCCTTAAGTGAGTACTTAGTGAATAAGGAGCTTCTAGACCTGATTCATAATGTGTAAATTATTTACTGGAAGAGGAACTCAAAGCTGGGTACGCTTCATTCCAGGTGAGGTGGTCTAACCATGCAAGTGTAGGCGGCACTTCTGCCTCTTTATGTGTTAATGAAGACTGGAACAACTCCTGTAAAAGAAACAGAGTGTTCACACTATCTTGGGAAATCACATGAAATATATAAAATTGGGAGATAATGGGATAACAGCTAATGCCTTCAGTTGGGGTGCCCTAATTATTTGCTCTCCTTTTCCATGAGGGGTTATTCTTTGTTTGGCACGTAATACAATCTTTCTTCAAGGTCTGGGATTCAACGTGTTGTCTGCCTATTCTGTTTTCCACATTTGATCAGAGCTCTGAGTTTCCTTTCTCATCAGCTTTATCTATAAATATTTTGTGGTGGTTGTGTGTGTTTCCTAGAAAAATTGACTCATAAATTGCAATGTTGAATGAAATATAACTCTGGGTTTTAATCCTGAGTATTGCAGTGGTTAGGAAGGTGCTTTGTGTGAGTCTTAGTGGCAGTGTACGTACAAGGGTTATTTTTCTCATTTTCCTCAGCCTAGCATGAGGTGACAATGGAAAGTTTCTTTTCATCTTGCTGCTAACAATTCACAGGTTGATGCCTGATAGGAAAAAAAATGCTCTCAAGGTTACCATATTTTTCATATGTATACACTGTGGCTTATCTCTGGCTTGAGAGTTTTGTTTGTTTTTAAACGCAGGCCAAGTCAAACCCTGCGGTTTAGCAGCAGTGTGTGTTTTGTGTACAGGCATAACAGGAGAGAAGTCTAATTCCATGGTTCCTTCCTTAGTGGTATCCTGGTCTCTTGGGTTGTTTGCTCAGTGGATATGAATTATCTGTGAACTTCTTTTTTCTTGTTTTCAAGAACTTTTTAAGAGCTCCGAGTTACCTGAAGCAAAGGTTATATATGTGCAAATACAGTGTTATTGTAAGCCTCTGGGATATTATTGCTCTACAAAATCTATGGAGGCTAATAGAAATGGCTGTTTCATGATGTACCATGTACTGTTTGTTACTTTGGGACTGTAAAACTTTATTTGCTTGTCTGTCTAAGCAGACACAGTACACAGTAAACAGCCCATGCAGTAAATCAAGGTGTCCTGCACTCATACCGTATTCATTTAGGAGAAATATGTGCTAAATATCTCCATTATAAATCACAAGACAGAATCACAGAAGAGTGATTAGTCAACTTGAGGGTATTTTTCCATTTATATTGCCCTGTGAAAGTAAATATTTATTTTTCATTTCTTTATTGTTGTTGGTTATAACAAGATCTGTTGACTTGGGATTTACCAGGAGCCAGTAACTTTTAATGTTGTTGATACTTTCAGATTTCTAATAGTATTACTGCAGAACAGAAAACCAAGATAAGACATTTATTTCTTTTAATTTTCTTCCACCATCTCCCATTTCCCTTCTTTTTGCAGAATATCTCCATGCATAACACAGTTGGAGGAGCAATGGCAGGACCTGGATCCCACCAGCTGACAAACACAAGGATGCCAAACCACGACACCAGCGTTGTGATACAACAGGCCATGCCATCTCCACAGTCCAGTTCTGTCATTACACAAGCACCTTCCACAAATCGACAGATTGGGTGAGTCCATTTCCATTTTCTCATTTCTCTGGTTCTCTGGCTCCAGCAGCTGCCTGTGGGACCAGATGTTGTCCTCATGTCCTCATGGTTCTTTAGGTCCAGCTGCATGCAGGACCAGATGTTGTTCTCGTGGTTTTTGAGGTTACAGAATTTGCACTTGACCCTGCCAGCATGAGCGAGGACCCCTGCAGCACATGTTGCAGACTGTGGGGAATGGCCAGGTTACTCCAAATGTGGCACCCTGGTTCAAAAAGGACAGAATGCTGTGCTTACTGGAAAGTCCTGCTTTCTCCATCCAGCTTTTTGTTTTTATCTTCTTGTGATCATAGTTCATGTTTTTTCTATAACTGCTCTGGGAAGAAAGACGAAGTGTTTGTGAAGCTGATCCTTTAACTTCCTTCAATGGGAATTCTGGGTGTTTTAAGGGATTGAGCTATTTCCTGTGTCCTCTGTTTAACTGAGGAATGCTGGAACACAAAAAGACTGTCAAGATAAACAGTTGGCCACAGTGTGAACAGTTGCTCAATTTGTAATGATGGATCCATACTTGTCACCATAAATTGACAGTATGGATGCTTATTGTATGGGCTTGCATGCCAATTGAGTGCTAATGTTTGGAGAACTGTGTGAACAAAACCATCCATGTTTAGCACACCTGGTTACTTCCAGCAAGTATGAGATCCTCATAGTCACAATAACTTGTTTTTAATTGTACAGTAACTGCCCTGATGGCTTGAGGGTACAGTTTTTCATCACACAGCTCTGAGAATTTGGGGGACGGGGGGGGTATGCATGAAAAGGCATGGACAAAAAGATATATTAGTGGACTAAGAAAGAAGCAGCAGTCTCGATTCGTTATCTGTCATTCGTAACTTGGTTACATCCATTATGTCAAAAGTGCAAAAGGAGTCTCTGTCCCCAGTCATTGTCTAAATAATTGATGATCAACTTTCAGTCTTTTCAAAGTAAAACCAAAAAGTGAAGACCTGGCATTGACAACCAAAAATCCAGTTATTCTTGAGTTTTCTTTCAAGATTCTTGGTGTAGGCCACAGGCTCTGTATCTCCTGTGGTAGCTGGGATGGCCCATGGCACTGAGCTCTGGGTTACCCAGCCATGCACAGAACACAGATTCCATCTGCTGCCCTAGTCTTTTGCTCCTGGCCAAGCTCCTCTATTTTCCTTTTTACTACTATTTCAGGATTTGGTTCTTAATGTAAAAATCTGGTAGGATGGGTCAAGTAAACATATTTGGTAGATGTACCCTTTGTATATGTTATGTATTGACAAAACACAGTGTTCACTGAGATTTCACATGCAATACTGTTTGCCCGTGAATCCAGCAAAGTTGTTATCTTATATATGTCCCATTCTGTTCAAAGACAGGTGGCCGGGAGAGAGGGAGGGAGGAAGAAACAGTTTCTTTTTCAGGTTTAGAAAGAAAAACATTAACTAATGCCATTATTTTCGCTAAGGATGATTAAGCTCCTGTTCAAATTGTGACTTAATACGTCTAGTGGTAATTATGATCCTAATTAAAAGCATAAAAAAACCCCAAACAACTTTTAATACTCAGTGGTGAGGTGTTTTATGTAAGACTGTACTTGGCTTCCAAACAATTGTTTCTATATAATGAGAAGAAAACTGCATGTGGTTTTGCAAGACCCTGTCAGTCAGGTTTTAGGTTTGTGTTGGTTCAGGGCCATGGTGATTAGAATCTCCAAAGTTGGAGGGATTGAGGATAAAAAGGCCTTTTCCTAGTCAGTGGTGTGCCTCATTTGGGAAACCATGTCATGACATATCTTAATTCTTCCCTGTGACTGAATCACACAAATGTTTCCTAAGTCTGAGTCTAAAGCTGCTTTATTGGGAAGCAATTGTCAGCATTTTAGTCTCTGTGTGAGTTGGTGTGTGAATGAGACTTACGGTGTGACCTCCAGCATACTCTGTTCCCCATTCTTCCCTCTTCCTAGGAGGTTTTGTTTTTTGTTCATGGTGTGTCCTAGGAGATAATTGCTGTATTTTCAACTTCCTCTACTTGCCAAAGAGTTGAGCATCCTTGTTTGTCTTCTTTTCCTTCAGTCTTTTCCCTGTGGTGTCTGTTTTACTTATTCAAAGAACATATCTTGTCATTTCCATTTATCTTCATCTTATCCTTCTAAATGTGCTAAGAATTATATCCACGACTCATTCATGAGGAATACAGACTGGACAACGATTTTGGTATTAAACAACTGAAAAAAACCAACCAGATTAATTCAGAAAATATTTGAGTTCTTCAAAGTTTGGTGGTTTTGATTTGGCCTTGCAAAGTTGAGATTGTTTAGCTATTTAACTAGCCCAAATTCTGAGATGCTCGTATCAGTGGGTTTTGGTTGAGTTCCCCTTTTTTTGAAATCATCTGAAGCTGCCACAAAGGGTAGATGAGTCCTTACCATGAAAAACTGTGCCAGGGAAAATGTCTTTTAATGAGCAATAAAACCAGCAGAGAGAAACTGGGTAAAACTCTCACTGAGTTCTGTAAGAGCAGGATCAAGCCCTGAAGGTTATATAGAACCATCTTGTAGCAATATTCTGATTTTTATCACAACCACAAATATTTTAGTGTCAGACTATGGCCAAGCCACCTGCAAATGTTTATGATGGCCTTGCTCCAATGAAAACAGGGAACAGCAATGAAAGTCTTCATTTAGCCCCTGTTTGTAGGCTGTGCTCTAGTAACAGAGATGGGACCCACCTGTGCCCGCACACAGCTCGTTTCATGGTGAGGAGTGGGCGAGTTTGTAGCAGCTGACATTCCCAAGGGATGTAATTTTTCCCTACTTTTTTTTCCTCCTTCTCTTTCTTCTCCCTCTCCCTCTAACCTTCTCCCTCCCTCCACACCTCTCTTTTTCCCTATCCCCTACTCTGGGGGCTTGCATATAAAATGAGATATTGACACAAGGCATGGGAAAACATGACAGAATGTGCATTGCTGGGCAAGCCTTACTGGCACGGTGTACATCCACACATTGTTTCAGGTATTAAGCTTCAGCTACTACTGAACAGGCACCCAGCCAGATAAATCAGATAAAGGGAAGAGTGCGAAGGTTATTAACTTAAAAAATAAGACAGGGTGCAGTCCCACTTTCCTCCCACCGTGTTCCTTTCGTTGAGAACAAACAGCAGCATTACCATTCCAGGTAGCTGGCAGGTTGGTGTAAAGGTCCCAGATAGTCTTTATACGGTGAGGCAGTCTCTAACCTCCTTGCCATCCCTCCTCCCTGCCCGCCAAGCCTTCAGCATGTGGGAGGAATGCTGGAACTAGTAACTACTTGTGCTGATGAAAAATCAGTTGAGGAACACTTAGCAGTGAAGGGTGTCTTTGGCTGATTAATAGCACATCATTTCGAGATAAGATACATGGAAGAAAAGCAGTATGGCATATGGAGGAAGGCAAGAAAAAATGATATAAGACATACATTTGTCAAAGGTATAGAAAAGCAGATAAGCTGAATCAGCTCAAGATATGGGACTCTGAACTAGGCTGTACAACACCAGTGCTTGTCTTCTTTTAAAAATAGCTCCATTTTTTCTGTGACTGACTATACAGCAGTGTGTGAGAAAATTCTGGTCAGACAAATTGGTGACAACACAGCGTGCTGATTGCTCTATCTGGACACATCGTGGGCTAGGAAAGATGTGTTTTTCAGACTATCAAATACTGTAGGTAGCTGCAACCTAACAGCTCAGTGTTCACAGAAAAGGTAACCTGCATTCAAGCTCATTTTTCAAGCTAGTAGTGGACATAACTAGTAATCATTCCAGTTTGAAACTCACTGGTACAACTCTGCAGCTCATAAAGAACATGGGAGGATGGAGGATTGTAACAGATGCAGCAAGTTGTTAACATTGTACTAAATGGAGAGGGAGAGTGAGTCCAGTTTCAGTGAACTCAGGCTCCAAAGTGGACATAGAGCACTAACCATGTGATGTAGATTATCTGTTTTTAAAGTGTTGTAGAGCATTTTAATCGAGATAAGATGGTCTTCTGGCACAACATCAAAAGGGAGAAATTGCAACCACATTTGCAAGCAGGTAGGAGAAAGCAACAAAAGGGGTTTGGAAGATGCCTCTGGGTGCCTTGATGTACTGAAGAATCATGGTACCAGTGGGAGAACAGCCTTTCAGTCCCCACATTCAGCATTCATTTTAACACCTATGCATTGCCTTGCTGTTCCTCTCTCTTTCCTCTCATGATGCCACGTGTGTCTCTCTGGTTCCAGTTTATCATTTTTTCATGGGTTTGAATGCTTTCCAAACAGAGGAGCATGGGAAATGGAGAAGTCAGAAGAACTGACTACTCCATGCATGTAGTGGTACTAACAGAGGTTTGATGGCCTCGGCCATTTGGAAAATGAAAAAAAAACTTCTCAGTCTTAATCAGAGGGCCTCAGATGGCAGAAGGACAGACCTGATCTGGCAAGCACGGGAGTTTCACCACAGCACAAGCTATCTGAGACTGCAACTGCTGGTTGAATTCTCAGAGTATCCTGCTATCATCCTTTATAGCTTAAGGAAACAGAAAAGACTCCTGTAAGAGACAATCACAGGCAGAAACCCTTCCATAATGCGGCTAGTTCTGGAAGGCACTTGGAATAGGTGGGTGACTGAGAAGGGTCTTTGTACATCCAAGAGAAAGTCTCTCTTTAAGCTCTTACTAAGTTGGTGGAGTGTGTGGCATCAAAGAGGCCATGGAATGATGTGCTTTTATTAAATTCAAAGACTAGTTCCCTTTCCAGGAAATCTGTGACAAAAGCCTATTTTCCAGCTCATGTATTTGAATGGAAGTACCGCAGTACGTTGTGAGATGAGAAGAAATGAGCAGTGAGAGATGAAGTATCTAATGACCAGTCTGTCCCTTGATCAAGTCCATTCCATAGCCTTCGTTGTGCAGGATGTAAGAACATCAGTTAGATCACTAGAAGGGGAGGAAAAGGGAGAGGTGGGAAGAGAGAGCATCTGACAGTGTCATTCTGTCCAAATTTTATTTTTCCTGTCTTTGTACTAAAAGTTGGGCTTTAATTCCTGTTTAATGGTCCTGTTTCTTTTTCTTCTGTTTATGCTAAGACATGTTTTCTGTAGTCCCTTCTACCACACTGACCTGGGCCAACCTTGATGTGGAATCCCATCAAGCTACATGTGAGCAGCAGCCAGAAGTCTCTGGGAAGCTCAGAATTACTTCGGAAATGATTATAAGTGCGCCATTCCCAGAAACAAGTTGTCTCATAGCTCAGCTTAATAGAGAGGGTGATGAGGGAGAAAATGAGCTGGACCCTCTCAAGCTGTTCATCCCTTTTAGCAAGCTGCTGCCCAGGTCTGCACCCTGACCTGTGGGCCAAACTGTGCTGCTCTGTCTGTGATGTTTAGAAGCTCTGTCTGCTCTCCAACCTCCTCTGTTGTTGTTTGCATTGCACATTCAGGACTTGCTGACTCAATTTTTCCCCATAATGCTGAGTCAGGAAGAAAGAAAGCAAACAGCACCAGCCTGTGTGTCAGGCCCAGCACAAACAGGTGGTTGTTTGCAACATCTCTCTTCTATCCTCAAGAACATACTCTGCCTTACCAAAAACTTGCTGTAAGGTCTAGGAAGGGGCTGGAAAGTACTGACATGTATCAAGGTGACTTCTGTGGGACTGAAAGGAGGATCATTAACCAGGTACTAAACAGCCTGTCAACCTGAAATGAAGAGAGTTTAGTGTGTTTCTTACCTGACTTGAAGTCAACTATTATCCTGAAAGTTAAGCACTTGTTATACATGTTGGTTAAATTTATTAATGAACACAGTATTTTACACCTCATACTTTCTACATGACAGAAGTCCTAAGTTTGTTAGAAATGTTGCTTTCCCACGGCAAGAACGCCAAAACCAGGAAGTGTAAGGGATATTGTGCGACTTGCTGGCCACTGACTCTTACAAGGATTGTTGTCTTGAGTTATGAGAAGAAACCAGCCGTCTCTGTCTCCTGATGGTTGTTTGAGATAGGCAGTGAAACCATGCTCAAACCACTTCTCATACAAGTGATTTCTAAGAAATCGATCATGAAGTTTTTGTCCTGAAAGGCTTGTCCCATCCAAGAACCATAGGAAAACAAGGTCAGAATAGTGTACTGCACCCATAATTGTATCTGAACAGAAATACTGAGCTTTCATAGGCATTGGTTGGCTCTCACATCAGAGAAAGTCATAAACAGGACTTATATATGATATACAGAACTTGGAGAATCTAGCACTGATTCCTTAATTTTAGTGGTTGGTATCTCTTACATACCTCCCGTATATACATTATACACACTGTATAAATCTTCTTTAAAGGTGTCATCAAAATTTATGGGCAGAGCTTCTGATTTATGTGACTCTTTGAACTAAAACAGATGTAAAATCATTTTCGGATGGAAGAGGATCTCAGAATTGCAGTGGGTTTGATATGACAGATCAAGCTTCCCCTAGACCAGAGAAAGATCATTAGGGCTCTGCACAGCCGAATCACATAGCTCTGCTCTTCATCACAGGTTTGTGCTTAACATGCCCTGATGCATGATTCCAGTATGTGTTCTATCCAAGTGTCAGCCTGTTTGACAGGTAACTAAGCCGCAGTAAAACACTAACTCAAACAATACGGACTTTGTTTGGTGTAAGGCTTTTTTAAAAATTTCATTTGAGAGAATAATTTGCAGGTTCCAGAGAAGTAGCAAGCTTTGGGATGCTGTCTTACACCATGTCAGTTCAGAGAAGGGCTTAAAGGTTTGCTGGGGGTCCACAATGGCTATAATGAGCAAAAAGTGAAGACCTTCATGTGCAAAGAACTCTGAAAAAAGATTAGTTTCCCACTAAGACGTTATGTTTGTATCTGTTTCAATAAGAGAATTGGCACTGATGTGCTGAACAGAGAACACCTCGATTTTACATGGTTTGTCTTGCCAGTGTCTTTTTTGAACACTTTCAAAGGAATATAAAAGCATACTACAAGTTAATAAAGTGTTAACGCTTTGGGTTGGTTTTTTTCTTTTTCTTTTTTTTTTTAAGCTGGTACCTGGCTGCAAACCAACTACAATAGTTCAGAGGAAAGTGCCTGAGGGAAAACACAGGAATTACAGACTTTGTGTAAAGTGTATGGATCCTATTTTACCACCTGTAAAAGTAGGCCTCCTTATTAATTGATGAGTTGAGTTTTCAAAATCAATGGTACAGTATAGTCCCATGTAGGGCATATATATGGTTCTATTTATACTTATGGACAGGCCAAATATGCATTTGAAAAAGAAATACAACCAAACAAAAAAAAACCCAAAAACCCAAAACACCAACAATTTGAATCAAAGGCATGGATAAGTCTAAGATGACAACATCACCAAAATTAGTTCTTTACAAAAAAGAAATTGTGCTTGATTTAGAAGGAAGAAAGTAATTTAAATAAATCTGTCATTTTGGAGACCTTCTAACAAAGTTCCACGTGGTAAACCATAAATTTACATTCTCGTAGCAACGTTTAGTAAAAAATTGCTGAGTTGAACAAGGAACTGATGGCTAGACAGAACCTGCAGGTAGATTGAGAGTGCAGGAACAGTGTTCCTTGGAAGAAGGAACAAATTAGAGAGTGTGTTTTAGAAACATTTGCTGCTACGAGCATCTGTGTTCTGCCAACAGAGACGTTTATTCTGAGCTCACATAAATGAAGTGGAATTTTGCCAGTAAAAGAAGGGGCTGTGTTACTCTAGTCGTAGGATCCAGGTCCTAATTGGTTTATGAAATGAAGGGGGCAATCTTTGAGCTATTACCAGCTTCCTCTGCTGCAAGTGAAGTGAATCGCAGCTGTTCTGATAGGGTCCATAAAACTTGGTGAGGTAATAAAATGTTTGCAGTGAACAATTCTCAAAATGAGTGAAATCCAAATCCCTAGCTTATTTGACAGTATTAAGAGAATTGAATGTACTTCCTGGGGAATTCTGAATATTATGTTACTTTTATCTAGTTCTTTAACTATAAGATCCAGGCTCACCGGTGCTGTAAATGTAAGGGCTCAAAGTAACATTCTTCTTTTTTAACCCTACAGATTGAAATGCACTATGTACATATATATATATATGTGATAGAAGAAAAAGCTGCACTCGTTTGTTCATTTTCTAATATTTCTTGCTTTTACTTTTTACTTCTTTATACTTTTCTGTCCCCCCATCTCTTGCTCGATTTTGGTGAGATTTAAAAAAACCCCACAAACCAAAAAAGCAAACAACCCCCAATGGTTAGCATCAAATGATCCTATACAGATATACTGGTGGTGCTCCTTCCTATTCACATGATTTCTTTAATGAAAACAATAACTTTTGATCTTTTAAGTTTTCTTCAAGCAACTTAAAATTTTCTAGACCTGGTTAAAAGTCAGATATGTTAATTCTAACTTCTTAGCAGAGCAGTTGTTCTGAACCACTTGTTCAGTTCATAGCGGTTTTGACCTAAAGATCTTTGATGTGGGTTCAAGTACAAAGTGACACTTTTGGTATCATTGTATACACTGAGGAGTTCACAATTTTCCTTGAAAGCCAATTAGTGTTTGTCTAGAGTTCTGTTGTTCTTCTCACCAGTCCCAGAATTAAGCATTTTTATGTGTGGCTTGGATGTCTTTAAACTTCTTTTGTTTTTCCTCTTTTTTCTCCCCATTATAGAAATGTCTGTGATTTCCCAGACAAAGACAGGATGATTGCACCTTTGATAGTAAAATGACCTAAAAAGAATACAAATAGACAACATAATGAGAAATTTCTTGGAGTAATGAATTGGGTTTCCAGGTTGGTTAAGTCTCAGCTGGTTGGGCTTGCTGCTCACACTGCTGTGAGTATCCCCTTTCAGACCTGAACCTGGGCACTTAGACAACACAACATCGAAGCTTCCCCCTTTATATCGGTCCTTGTATGACAGATGTTGCTCATCATATCTCAGACAGGCTGTTGCCTCAGGTGTCTGGAGAGTGACCAGCCAGCACTTCAGCTGCAAGGTGCTGCTTGAAGGGCCTCTGATACTTTAAGCACTTTGGAAGGAAGTGCTGGCAACAGTGGAATATCTGGCTTCCTTTTCTGACAGGTGGTTGCTCATGCCGTATGTCCCTGGCTTGTAACATGCAGTAGGGTTGTCCCAGGTATTGCGTAGGAAGATGTGCAAGAGATGCACAGATCTGAATGGTGATGGTCTCCTGGAGCTTCTGGGCGAGTTGCATGCATGACATACACAGGGCTAAAGCTTGTATTGTCTGGAAGTGTTTTTGAGCTGTTATTAGAAACTGCCCCTGGAGAGATGAACTGCTGACTTAACGTGCCTGAAGGAATCTCTCTTTGGACATGCTGGACTTCATTGATTCATTATTGCTGTGACTTGTTGATGTAGCTTTTTTGGGCAGCAGATGTAAATTAACATAATGAAAGTGGGCAAAAGGCAGCAGTAGTTTTAAAATATTCGAACAAGAAGATCTGTTAAGCTCAGGCTGTTACGGACGACTAATTCTGGTTGAAATACAACTACAACATTTGAAGATGTGAACTGTAGCTGATAACCAAAGGAGATCAAATTTGAACTGATTTCGTATTATTTTGCTCAATTTGAGCTTGTTTCAAGTGGTTTTGTCCGAGATTATATGGCACAGGTTATACCAAATCCAGACTGACAATATGTAGTCTGTAGATGCCAACTGGAGCCCACCAATACATACACCAAATGGAAGAATTGTGTGGAAGACTTTACTTCTTTACAATTAATTTCCTTCTTATTCTGTTTTAATTTCTTCTTTCTCTGCAGTCTGTTCCAGGCCCACAGAGGAAAGAGACCTAGAGTGTTGTTGAATTTTTTCTGATCTGTAGGGAAATAAAATAAGAAGCAGAATAATATTTCTACTGTGAAGTAGCAAAGGAAGTTGAAAGAAAGCAGTCAGTGAGTTCCCTTTGTGCCATACTAAATGGATGTGGAGAAAGATATGGATTCTGGGCTCCATGACAGGGAAGAAAATCCATACTTTCTTCCAAATTTTCCCCTGGCCTCTATATTGTTCTATTGTTCCAATAAGAAATCTGTGACTCAGAGGATTTATTCAAAATCTATATAAAACATAATAGGCAAAGTTCATTCCAGAAGCCATCAAGTGAAACTATATTTCTCTGTGGGGAAAGCTGGGGTCCTTCCAGTCTGGTCTTTTTCTGTACACAGCCTGGTAGCATGGAGATTTTTGTTGCACATTAATGCAACATCAAGGGTTGTGGGGCCCTAAGTCCTGTAAAGCAAATGCTAGAAACAATATTGGACCCAAGCAGAACCCATAAATGCAGAGGGAAACAAAAAACCATATATAAAAGAAAACAGGGGTGGAGAACAAAAGCACAAAACCACATTTCAAGCCTCAAGGGAAAAAAAAAATCAGTTTTTTGTTTTGGAAGAAGCATCCTTGGAAATGTTCAATTTTCCTTATGACCAAGTTGGGAAGCTGTAAGCTGTGTCCTTGAAGACAGTGTAAATGACTCCAAGCCAAAAAAACTATTCCATGTTGACAATAAAACCCCACCACTGAGGTATACATTTCCTTCTTACTCCTCCTGCTTGCCCATTAGACGAACAGGAAAGCAGAGACGCCCCTGCCATGTTTACAGGCCTTGCCTTGTTATTTGTATGATGGACAGAGAGCTAAGAGCTGTATTGCCAACACTGCTTATTGGAAAAACCTGGAAATAATTAAGGGACCTCATTTGTTATTGCTCGTATGTTCACTGGTGGAAATTACTTGGGAGAACAGTTCTACTGGTACAGAACAGTGTTGGTAATAGAACTGTAGAAAAATGACAAAGACAAAAACAGCTTTGGGGAATGGGATGTAAAATATTATCCTAAAAAATTTTGCTACATTGGTTTTGAAAGGTTTTTTGTGTGTGCGTGTGTGTTTTCCAGTAGAGAAAATAGAATGTAATTTGCCTGAACTAGAGGATGACTTGTAATGTTTTTACTTGTTACTGATTTATTTACTTGAATGAAACTTATGAATTACAGTGGAAGTTTCAGTTGAGTAACATTCAATATTGTGTTATGTTATTTTATTACTGGGTCTGCTGAGTGTTCCTTTCTATGGTGTCTTCTTCCAAGAACTATGAGCACTTTTTCATGTTACTTTTTCAAAATCAAGGCTGTGCATTGCAAAACCAAGAAAACCAGCTACCCAGGCAAAGGGACTTCTAGTATTTCAGCACACTGCTCCTTTTCTACCTACATTTCTCCTGAGCTGTCTGCTTAATTCCACATCTGCTCCCACAAGCTGATACAGGTCTTTGTTTACAAGTCAGGTCATAGGATATGAGGTGAGTGTACCTGTTGTACAGTGCCTTTCTTGTTGTTGTTGGGATATGATGTGCTTTCCTGGGTGGGAAGTGGCAGTACTGTTGTTTCACTTGAGCAAGGCATATGGCAGAACACAGTGCAACAGAGAGGAGTGTTGGTGAGTGAATGATGAGTCATTAAGGCAAAGCAGTCTATTGTCAAAAGAAAAAAATCAACAATTCCAAATCAGCTTAAGATCATTATCTGAAGATTTCAGGCTTTGTTGGAATTTCTGTTTGCAGTTGCTTCTCTGCTATGTAGTGTGTGTTGGATGCATTCTCTGTTGTGACATTTGCTGTGATAGTGTGAGGCATACATATGTTTGCATGCTCATGCAGTTTTTCCAGGAGATGCGTGATCACTTAAGAGTTGCACCTACATGCTCTTGTTCCTTCCGCTCCTCTCGTTTTGCAGAGCTGCAAGGGCACACAGTATTTTACTATAAGTTGTGACACTTCTACTCCCAGTTCAGTGGTGGCTCCAGGGTTCAAACTTGCAGCCTAATAATGAACTGGGCTGAAGGGCTGTTACTGTCAAGAATAAAGCCATGTACTGTAACTGAGGGTAATCAGTTTGGATCGCGTTCGCAGATTCTTTGTATTAGCTTTATCAGGTCAGGCCATCAGAGAGCAGATAGACAGGTAAGACCAAAAGACCTCTGAACCCAATTAAAGTTGTACCACAAAGAAATCAAATTCATGTGGTTTACATTTCAGAAAGTTACATTTGGTGGGCTGTACTTACTTTTATTCTGTAACCTAATGCAGACCATGTGAACATTTGAAACGCTTTTAACAGTTAACCAGCTCAAATAACACAGAACCAGAGCAGCAATAAAGAATGAATTAAGACTGATTGTAACTACAGCCAATTTTTTTTCCCTCATAAAGAAATATAAATGGCTGATATATTTAAAAACTACCATATATATAGTAATTTTGTCTTCAGGTTTTAGCATGACAATAGCCATTCTCTTATCTTTTAAAATAAATGTTTGGTTTAAAAAGCAATCTTAAACCCACAGTCTTTTTTTTATTTGTAGTGTTTCGGGATGAGTTTGGATGTGCCATGGAACCACTGATAGTCCCATTGATGCACATAGTTTGGGAATTGGTCATACAGCTCTGAGATAATCTTGAGGACCTGGCATTTAAAATACTTGGCACAATAAGAGCATGAGCATGAGAGGATAAGAAAATAGGTGTTTTATTTGCTGTCCACTTTCTTAAACCCCATAGATGTGTGTGCAGCTTTTCATTCACAAACACTTCTTGCTTGCTGACATTAGATAGGCCTTATATGTGGAGCAAATAGAGGTTCAGCTGGTGCAGACTATGTGTTCAGTTTTCCTATTTGCTAAACAAAGAGTCTGAATGAAAGTCCTGAAGCCTCCAGGAGACTAAGCTAGAGGTGGACAGTGCTAAATGTGCCTGTGTCCTGCATCTAACTTCAGGAAAGTGACATGGTTTACATACAAATGGAAGAAAAGTGACTGGCTTTCTTAGCAGCAGAATCATTCAGTTGGATCTGTTTCCTCATTTATGCCTTGTAACAATGATTCTTCAGGACTTTGAGAGATCTTGGTTTTGGGGAAAGGGATCAGGCCCACAGCTCTTGTCTACATGTTACATTCTGTCCTCAAGAAAGAAATTCCTACAGCCCCAGCTCTTTCCTAGGGTCTCCCAAGACACTGAAATGCAAAGCTCATGCCATTCTGCTTTCTGGCACAGAGCCACCTGGCTATCAGCAACCGAGCCCAGCTTCCTGGCTCCCGAGCATGATTGCTATCCTGGGTGAATATAGTTCCTTTCCTTCAGCAGCTGTCCTGATGTGCCTGTGTACAACAGCTTTCCTCACTGCTCCTCGTGTGGAGCAGGCTGCTCTCCGGTCTTTGTCCCCTCTTTTCCCATAACCTTTTGGGGCTGATATGGCAGAGAGGACATTCAGGCATGGGGCTGTCAACTTGGCCAGATTGAAAGCTAAGGTTGTGTATCATCCAGACTCTTTTGTGGCCGCTGTTCTTCCCATGGGCCATAGAAGCTGTCCTTCTCTCCCTGGGCTGAGCACCTTGAAGATCTGTTGTCTCACAGACAAGTAGAGAGGAAAGGCCTGTGTGGATTTTTTCTCTTTCTTTTTTTTTTTTTTCTTTTAAATCTTAGTTAAATATGTAGCAAACAGCTTGTTTTCTGTGAAGGAATCTTCCTTGTATCACCATTTCCAAGCAGTGGGTGATGTACTGCTCGTGGAATGCAAGCTGTTTCAAAGTGTACGTGTGGGAAACTGGGGCTGCCATTGCTAATTCACAGAAGTGCTGGGACTGGAAGAAAATCTGCACCTCCACCAATGCACAGAGGCTGTTCTGCTGTGCACGGACCAGAACTGGTGGAATGTGAGGGAATACACTCCTTACTCTCTCTCACTTTTGTTAAGTACTGGGTTTGGCAGGGTAGTTTGAGATGCTTGCATGGAACTAGTAACAGAGGGATATGTCCTGGGAAGGTTAAATGGCTGCTGCTTCTAATGCTGCCCTGTCACTCAAAAATGAAAAAGCACAGAAGACTTTGTCAAGTTCTTTACAGAACAGAAACTTTAAAGGAGGAAAACATTTCAGTTCTGATTATGAGAACAACAGAAGATTCATCAAAGAATAGATCAAATCCAGTGGATGTTGGACTGAAAGCAGTGGCAGAAGTTATTAAAGTGCTAGTCTGGACCTAGGAAAGTTCACTTTGGTTACTTGTTACTTTGGTTACACTGATTTCTTTTGCTAAATTTCTTGGTCTCTCTCAGATTCAGTTCACCAACTATAAAATATGAAAAGAAATACTCCCTCACTTTACAGGAATGCTAAAATGAATTTAGGTATTAGGGGAGCAGAAGGTAAATAGGTTCCTCTGATACAATGTCTTGAACATTTGATGTAATTAAACATCAGGAATTTTAGTCTGTATAGTTCTTTGCCACAGAAATAGAGAAGAATTATGGTATTATGTAAACATGTCTAAAATAATGTGCTATTAATTTCCTCGAAGCTAAACTAAACTGCTGAAGATTCTTTAAACAGAGTGAGAAAAATGAGAATGCTTATACTAGACTTTCTCCAGGCATCATGTTAATCTAGTCCCCACCTATGGCAGAGGGGTTGGACAAGATAATGTTTAAAGAACCCTTCCAGTGCAAATTATTCTATGATTCTATATTTTGCAGAAAATAAACTGAAATGGAAGTTAATTATCAGACACATTTATTAAAAACAACAAATGCTAACACACACAAAAAATATAACCAAAAGTAATTTCCTTTAACTTTTCCAAATCAAGATAAGGCAAAACTAATAAACAAAGCTTCAAAGGTGTTCAACATATTGAAGTGTAGGAAGGCTTTTGTTTTCTTTCTCTTTCTTCTTTTTCAATTAAAATTTGAACTTTTTCATTAACTCTGTGAAAAAAACATCCTCTTAAATCTGACATTCACAAATCCTGTAAGCACTGATTTTTCTTTTGAAAAAGTATTATTCTTTGGTTATTTTTCCTTTTCTCATTCCAATTAATTAATTCTATTATAGTAGCCCTCAAAGACTCTAAACCAGACTCCATTATTTGCAAAATACTCAAAAAAAAGTGTTATGTCAAGAGAAGTACAAGCCTGAAATCCTCTCCGTTGTCTTCCATCTCTCTATTACAGGCTTTCTTCTATCTCTTTAGAAGGTATCCATTCATTCATCATCTTTTGTGTGTGTGTTTTCCTTGTTTTCCCTAGACTGGGCTGTGCAAACAGTCTTAGTGGCAGACAGACTCTGAGGAAGCTTTCCATCCTAATTTCTTTCCATTAATGAAAGTTACGAAGCACTGCCAGTGTGAATACTGCCTGTAAACAAGAAGTAAGTGAATTCAATGCACTTCCCTAACCCCTCTCCTCCACGGGGCGAGTCGGACACGCAACAGATAAAAGTGACGCTATGACAACAAACGTCGGAGGCATATCCATGCAGGCTATTTAAATGAGACAAAGCATTTTAGAAAAGAGGAGAATTAAGGTTTCCCATACATGCAAAGGAACTCCTTTTGCTTCCTCCCAATGGGAAGAGCCTTCTGAATTCCAGGAGTTCTTGCATTGCCTTCAATGGGCAGGGCAACTGGAAAGGTGATTAGAGAGTGCAGAAAAGCTCTGCATGCACTCTCATGCCAGCAAATGTGAGCTTCTCATTTGGGTATGAGAAGCAAGATAAAAGAATAGGAGAGGAAATCCAGTATTCTGTACCCTGAAAATATCCAGCTTCTATGAGCAGGGACACACTAAACACAAACACTGGACTATCCAGAAGCCCTTCAAAGTAAAAACTTTTCTAAAATAACTTCCACCTGGTGCACTCCTAGGCTCTCAGAACAGATTGTTTCAAGAACAATCAAGTCTTTTGGTTTTTTTCTAGCAAGATATTAACAGCAGATGAAGAATTACACCCTCCGAACAATTAATGCAGCCTACAGCGTAGCCAGAAAAATCATTATTTCCTAAAAGTCCTATTGACAGAATGCTGCAGCAGCCTTTCAAAGCTGCTCCTACATCGGACGACAACAACAATAAAACACTGTGCTATTTTTCTTACCTCATAAAGTTGTCATCTCAGCACAGCTAAACATCTTAGTTGCCACCCAGCCTGTAAACATCCTTATGTAGGGAAGGTTATCAAATAGGTCATGGAGAAGCAGCTCTCACATTATCTAGAGTATTATCTAGAGCCCTCAGATTTCCTGGAGCCCTTTCTGTCTGGTTTAAGACATGGTAATGTTACAAAGACACAGCTATTTCTTGGCCATTGCTAGTCTCTGATTTACTAGCTTCTACTAATGGATAAAGACTAAGTGCTCAATCTAATCTGACCTTTCAGGCGTGCTGGCTGTCAGAGTGCGTTTGCAGCCACCTCTTCTATTTTAACAGTGTCCTTCTAGGAAAGTCCAGCAATCTCAGAAGGAGAATTCATTCCCTTTGGGTTGCCAGCTTTAATTCTGTGCCCTTCACAACTTCTACTATTAAATGTGGTAGACTCAGCTGCTGCTTCTGGGAACGGGAGCAAGCACTCCACTGTCCTAATCCTTGTCTAGCAAGCCCCCTTTCAAAATGTCCTGCGTTGGATAGGTAGCATTCTGTGCAGTATTTACACCAGTTTGATAACCTTCTTTAGTATCTATTTGCCACGCCAGCCTTTAGACTGCTGGCTGCCAGGCGCTCCCTCCCCTGCTTTTGTCAGTGCTACTAAAACAAGGAGACTGCACTGTCCTCTTCTGCAGAGAGGTTCTGTAATCAAGTTTTCTGACATTAAAATTGAGATTACATGAAATATGGATGCCTCGAAGTATTAAAAAATAAAGCGGGCAGGAACACTATCTCTAAAGATCAGCTTTAGCCATTTAGAAGCAATGTATTCCCAGATTCTGGGTCCCCTTAAAGCCTTGTCTCTTTGCACAGCCAAGTGCCTGCACCTCATCAGCAAACAATGGAAAAGATTCAAGTAGCAGGATCCTGCCCAGTTCACATTTATTTAACCCTTTGTTGCCACTATATTTTTTTCACTAGCCTTCCTCTTTGTGTTTAAAACAGATGCTGAGATTGTTGGTGCCAGAGAGTTAATCTTATTAATAGTTTCTGTGTTTATTGTCAGAGGGACTTGGTTACACTCTCCTCTCTGGGCCGGTAGGTCAGGGGATTCAAGTTCCCCACTGAGGCTTGGAGCAAATCTCCATGCTGACTGTGCACCTTAGACTGGAAGAGGGGGAATATGCTGCACTGGTACAGACTTTTAATTTCCAGTAAGACATTAAAGCAAGGCCTGTCCTGTCTTTTTCAAATATATTCCACGTAGAAATTACTGAACCACTTCTGCAGCAGGGAATTTGATTGCACTTCACACACTTTACATGATGGGAAGATGTGAGTTTGTGTACCCCACACCACCAGATCTGGCTAATTTACTTCATTGCCACCCAGCAGGGACGTGTCCCCTTATATCCCTTAGGAAAGATGGTGGGGAAACAGTTTTAAGTGTCTGGGAGCAGAGCCTGTGCCCTTGAGGTACAGGGGTCTGGCACACTCGCTTCAGACCAGCAGTAAGTAACAGATATGTATTGGAAGTAGGAAAAAACTATGAGTCTAAACTCTCATAATATGGACTGATGACTGAGTTAAAAAAGGTGAAGGGAAATGAAGGGAAAAAAGCTGAGGAAGATGTTTTCTTTGGGCTTTCCTTGGAACTGTCCCTTTGTCTTCACTAAATGGGAACTTCAGGAGTTCATCTCCCTCTTTCACCCACCACTCCTCTGTGCTGGAAGAAAGCAGCAAAGGGGGTAAGAATGGAAAAGTGCTTGTGCTCAAGCGTTTCCAAATGTTTCACAGCCATAAGCATTTACTGGTTCTCACCCTCCACCCTATCACCACTCCCTCCATATAAAATCAGAGACTGAGCTCCGGCATCCAGGCAAGAAGGAAGCCTTCTTCTCCTTTTTAAAAACCTGCATGTCCCTTACGCAAAGCTTATAAGGCACTAGCGCTCAGCTAGGACAGCTTGCCAAAAGGCAATGTCAGAAAGTTGCTGAAAGAAATGTCGTTCAAAGATATCCCAGAGAGTCAGGTCATTTGGTGTGGAAAGCAGGCAATAGTTCTTTCTGGGCTCATGGATATAGGGAACTTCAGCTTGACTGAAATGAAGGATTAGCAAAATTATTCTCCCACCATATCCCCTGCCTTTTATACAAACCCAGCAGTTACTTTCCACTCCATTCTGTGTATAAAACAAGGCTGAAATATGATATTTAAATTATTCCCAAGGATGCATTTGCTGAAAAGGAAGGCATGAGCCAGATCCTCCCATGTGCTTGTTCTTTGTCACAGCGTTTTGAATTTTGGATCATTATACGGATGGAGAGAACATACTAATTCCTAACATTGCTAGTGTTTCAATGAGCACTGCTATCAATCATTTAGGTTCTCACTCTCTCTTAATATTTGGATAAGTAAAATTGCCAGTAGTGCAACAAAATCAACCACAGTCAGCCCACAGGAAAAAAAAAAACCCACTGCCAAACAATAGGATTGAATGTAGTCCATTGTCTATTTCTGTACAGAACAGAAATAGTAAACCAGCATGAGTGTGTGAGAAGAGCTTGTGCTTAGATGGAGCCGTGGCGCAGCAGATGAGGAGTTTGTAAATACGGGCTGCCATACTGCAGTTCCACTTCACTGCTGGCAACTTGAATGGCTGGGTGTCATGTGTTGCTCTGGGTCTGAACCCACCTTCACTGTAGATATTCTGTCTGCTTACACAGACACTGAGAAGAGACGTTTGTTGATATATCCAAGAATCAAACAGACTTTAGAAACGTTCACTCATGTCATGATTTTCAGAAAGAAAATTAACTGCTGCAAACTGCATTACAAAACGTGCGTTTTCTTCTTTACAATTAAGCCTGTTGCTGTTCCTTGTATTACCAATAAAGAGAACAATATTGGAATAGATAGTACATTGTCATATGCAAGATCTCAAAAAAAAAACCAACAAAAAAAGAGAATGTAGAGGTTCTAGAAAAACACCAGAGCTATGTGCCCAAAGTAGGGTACTCCTTGTCACGGCATTGCCCATGAGTGATTTCCTCACACATCTTGCAATTTGGGGTTCGGTTCATTTAATGAAGCACCAGCTTCCACATTTCTGCAACTCTAGGAGATGTGTATCTCCCATTTTCAAGACATTTCAAATTCTTACAGCTGGAGATAAATCTTGAAAACATGAGCCAACAACTATATAAGAAGAGCAAAAAAAAAAGTTTACTTCTTTTTAATCTTTTTGGCTCTAATCAAGAGTACGGCACAGACATTAATAAAATTGATAATAAAGTAGGTGTTCTTTTGCTTGACATCTGGTTTTTCATCCTGTGGAGGTATGTTGAGACATGCTTTCAAGTCATGCTTTTAAGGTTTTCTCTGTGTCCATGAGAGCTAGTAATGTTCCTTTTTAAATGGAGCATCAAAGTCTTCCAGAGCCAGTATTTGAAGAAAAGAAAGACACAGTGATGCTCTCAGTAATAATACTGACATTTGAACTGAAGTGATAATAATGGAAGGACAGAAAGGGTCTCTTATCATCTTGGCAGAATTCAATTACCTCTTTTCTCAACATCTGTCTTGGTACTGTGGTTACTTTCCAGCTCTACTTGTGTAGGTTTTCACGTCTTTTTCTCAAGTGGCAGAACCAAGTGAACTATTATATATGAATGATAGAGAAAAATATATTAAGCTGTTTGACCTAGCTCTGAGATTTCATGATGTCACTCTACAGAGTTGGTGTGGACCTTCCAGTGAAGTTTCTGGGTTCACTTTCCTGATGGTGGCAGCCACCTCCACTACGTGAGCTGTGCCCAGGAAAAGGGCTGCTGCCTGCATGTCTCTTTTCATCAGAAATTACTTACACATGAAGAAAATAATGGGGATTTTTGCTTGTGTTACAGAGAGGTGTATGTATTTAGTTTGCATTTTATAGTGGTAAGCTGCATTTGTGGGGAGAGGGAAGTGTAAATGACGTTAGCTACTGTCAAAGCCTTTGGCACATCCCTGGAATCCTGGCTGATGCCTATATGGTTGTGAGAGGTAGATCACATTGTAATGGTGTGCTTGCTTTTTGTTGTTGCTGCTGCCTATCCCAATTAAGAAGCTTTCCACCCACAGGAGATGACTGACTAAAAGGGATGGGGACCCTGCTTTAACATCTGCTCTTTTAAATAAAAAGGAAAAAAAAAAAGCCGGTAAATAGTCCTTGCCCCAGTGCAGGGATGGCTGGATCACAGCTGCAGCTGAGCACAGCCCGGCCCTCTGGGCAGGGAGGGATGGGTCTGGCTGACACGCTGGCACTGGCAGACTGCTGAGGGACCCATGTCCAACCTCCTTGGCTGGAGGGGAGTTGACTGGGAGAATCATTAGGCCTTTGGGGAGGGAGGGAGGGAGGGAGAGAGGAACAACCTGCTAGCTAACACATGGTAAAAGGCTTCCACCTCTCAGCTTTGGAAGTCTTAAAGCACAAAGTCCCATATGTGTGGCATTCACATAGTAATGCACTAATAAAGCTTAAAAAAAATATTAGCCAGGACAGAAATTGATACTTCTTTTAAAATGAATGTGTATGTCAAAACTCATAAGGAGAGTTTGGAGAATAACTGATGTAGATCTAATAAATACCTCACTGTTTTGAAATGATTTAGAAATCAACTTCTTCAGCTGGTACTTAGTCCCAGTGAAGGTACTGGCAAAACTTTAATTGGTTTCAGCATAGCTAAAACTTCTCTGTTACACACTACATCCTTTTTGGGGAGCAATCCAGCATAATTAAATCTACCAAGACTATCCATTTTTGTGAGAACTGAGCACTGGCATCTGCATTTAAAAGGAAGTGCACCTAGGAAGATAATTTTGTGCTGAAAAAATTAATTTTTTCTTTCTCATGTTGGTTTAGTAGCACTACCACAATATTTTTTTTCAAACCTGTCTCTTTCTGGTCTATTCTACAGAATGTGCTCTGTGAAACACAAAATAGCACAGGACACAGGACTTTCTGGGCTATGTCACTGGTCAAGAGAATTGGTTATCAGTTCTGACACAGGGGCATAGATATTTTCGTATATTTTTTCATCTTGTCCTAGTCAGATTTCCCCAAACCTCCTCTGCTTTTCTTCTCCATTCATGTTTGCCTTTCCTCTCTATCTGAAATCAGGATTTCTTTCAAGTGCCTTTAATGTTCTTTTTTCCTTTTGTTTTGTTCTTGTTGCTTCTTAAATGGTTGATAAGTCTGAAAATTAGAAGAGATGAAAATATGAGGATTAAGCTGTGTTATCCCAAGCAGAATGAAGCTCAATTTATTGGTTTAAATTTTGGAAAATGGAAGATGAAGTCTAGAAAATTTCTTAAATAGTGACTTTGATAAATGCTGACAGATCTGGGAAAAAAATAAAAACACATCTTAAAGAACTGTATTTTTGCTAAAGAACTGCTTTTAAACTGTGGTTGAGTTTGCCACAGCTGACTTCTTCCTCTCAAATCATATTTCAGATGTACTTACTCTTCCCCTTCCACGAAGCCTGAGCCAAGGAGTGACACATGTGGTGCCTGCTGCAGTATCAGGTCCTATGTCTGAAGATTGAGACAAAGCCAGTATAGCACTTCATTCTCCCAAGTTCACCACCACTGCTCATTTAACACCTTTTCTCTAGCCATGGCCATGACCACTATTTTGCCTTGAAATCCCTAAATGGACACATTGGTTTTGTTTTGTGTCTGGCTTGTCAAAATCTCGGTGAAAGAATTTTGTCGTGGGCTAAAACTTGTTAGGAAAAGGGGAACAAGAGTAAACTGGTGTAATATTTAAGTCAAAACTATTCTGAGGCTGTTGCAAAGTTTTTTCACAGGGCTTTTTTCTCTTCAGGCATTCCCAGAGCTATGTCCATGTCCAAATCTGAGGCAGCTGAAAGTTGCTGTTTTCAGCTTCAGGACATCCAGCCAGGACACTGTAAATACTTAGGGATGTGCAAACTTCACACATTCTGCTGATTTTGCAGCACTACTTACCTGCTTGCAGTGAAGCCCAAGCTGAAATAACTTACTGCCTCAAAGCTGTATTGTACTGTTTTGCAAGAACTTACACTGTACAAACTTACTTGTCAGTAGTCTCACCGCCTGAGGTCATTCAAAACACTGAATTGAAGGATATTCTTGAGGTGTTTGACAGTGTTTTAAAGAAGTTTTTTAATTTCATTGAAAATTAATTAGCTGTATTCCTAAACAACTTCTGAAAATGAATTTACTTACGTTTACTGAGCCATAACACTAACCCTGCATTTACCTAATTTGATGTTCATGTAGTCACATCTACTTCCACATGAACAAACTTAATGCAGTTGAAATCACTGTGACTATAGAACTGAATTTAAATCACTCAGCTGCTTACCTGCTGTCCTTAACCAGGGTATCTGCAGTAAAGATGAAGAAAGAAAAATCTGCTGCCTCCTGTTGCAAGGGACCTCCCCCTGACATGTCAGTGGGTCTGGTACCAAGTGCCCACGATGACAGCCAGCTGCTGCAGAGCACGCTGCCTTGTGCTGGCAGTGCTCTCCTCCCTCTGTACTGCCCTTGCTTTTGTGATAACTCAGGCAGGCTATCACTGCGCAGCATACCTTATCTCGCTCTATCAGTGCCAGCTCCATAGTGCTCTCTGACCTTTTCCAGTCCTGATGTGTGTGAGCTGATAGCAGCTTAGGACTATCTTGTGCCAAGATTTTTTTTTTTGTTCTGTGATGATGGATGAAACATGATGTAGCTCAGCCTTGTTCTGTGTTCTTCTGATCTGCACAGTGAATGACACTGAACTTGTCAGAGTTCTAAGAGTATTGAATTGACTTGTAAATAATGGGAGCAGTTACTAACAGCCATTAAACACTTTCTTTTCTGCAGTTCTGTCATCTTTTTTTATTCCATTTTTTTCTCTGCTCAAAGGCAGAAACTGGTAAACAAGTAAAACTGCAGGTTTCTGCATCATCACTTTAGTCAATTTAAAATCCAGTACTTGAATTTAACAATCTGTAAGGGCTTGGATGCCATATTTCAGTTTAAGGTGTCTACCGAATTTCTTTTAAACATAATCTGTCTTGAAACGACACTTCTCTCTGCATGCCTTGCCTCTGTCAGGAGCCCAGCTGTGGAGCACCAGCGCTGGTTTGGTCTTCCACACCAGCTACTTCTGTTGTGCCATACCCCACCATACCCGTCAGCCCCAAGCCACATTCGCTGCATGCCCCAGCCTGCTCTTGGGGAGTTTGAGCTCTTGGGGTGGAACGGGGGTGCCAGGGTGGGTGCCAGTGAGGGGTGGTCACGGGCAGAGGGGGCAGACTATTGGGAGGACGCTGCTGCCAGTAGCAGAAGAGCTCCGTCATACGGCAGGAATCTCTGCCCTGGGTGACGGACAACAAGATTAGAAAAAGGCTAAATGTCAACATTGTTCTGAACTGGTAACTGGCAATTTTCCAAGAGCATTTTAGACATGAGACTTTGGAGATTTTCTCCTCTCAGGCTGCTCTCCCTTCTCCTCCTCCTCCTCCTCCTCCTTCTCCTTCTCCTCATCGTCCTCCTCCTCCTTCCCCCTCTAACCACTGTAACTCATTCTGTCAAGAACTGAGTGCTGTCCCTTCAGACCTTCAGATAAATCCTTTACAGCAACAATTTTAAAAGCTGCCGTAGTGTCTCTTTCTGTCTGTCTGTCTTTCCTTCTTGCCTTCCTCCTTACCAATTTATTTTGTGGCGAGGGGAAGGTGGCCCTGTGAGCAAGGTGGGGGTGGTGCAGAGCAGAGGGGTGACAGCCATGTTTTGACACATGTGGCTTTCCATTTTTGCAGAGGTCATTAGCACTCTGCTTAGTGACCAGCAGTTGATTACAAACACCGTGTAGCAGCGATGCTTTGCCAAAACACTTGGAGGGGAGATCTGCGCTTATGCTCCCGTCGTCCAATTCGTTTTAAAATATATTATTACCAAAAGATTTAAGGAAAAATTTATTGCTTGCAAAGAGGGACCCAAATCCCCAGGGCAGAATAAATAAAATAAAAACATGAGAAGTGCATTTATAGTCCTCCTGAAAACAAGCGTGCAGTCTTAAAAAGGTTTCCTTAAAATGAAAAATGAATGACTGAGTCGCCAACTGCTACTAATCTAAAAGTTAGTGCTTTTGATAGTGATGACTGTGCTGCTAACTCTTCGTTAGCAAGGGTATTTAGTTGTAGAATAAGAGTGCTTTATAGAACATTTGCTCCCCTGTGGTTTAGAAATTAGCCTGTATATGGAATAAGTGAGCAAAGATGGAACGTATTTTCCATTGCCCTAGTTATTCCTATTCATGTGTGTGTGTTGGTGTGCTTTTGCATGTGTGTGTCTGCACTAATAGCTTTGTGGTGATGATGGAGATGATCAAGATGATACAGAATGGAAATAGTGTGTGATTTTCTGGAGTCAGCCTTTTAGGACTCCCTTTAAATGGGAAAGGCAGTAATTTCTGGAAAGCAGGTTTGCCAGCAGGCTGCACTTAAGATCCTTAGATGGTATTTACTGCAGAAATGTACATTACTGTGATGTGTTTGAATCTGGAAATAATTTTTCCCACAAGGGAGAAAACACCTTGTCATAAAATATAGTGTATTTTACTTGTTTATTCAGTGTTATGTTTTTCTAATAAATTGTGGACTTAGCCTTGTTTTCATTTATGTTAGTGGAAGATTTTCACCTGCATTCAATCTAGTAATATTGCCTGTATCTAGCTCTGATGCTCAGTGTGAGGTTTGCTTTCCAAAGCTTATACTGGCATTTCTGAGGGTCAGAAGCTGCAGCTGTTCCTCAAGCCATCAACAGCAATGCGAGCCCCAGCAGAAAACCTGTAAAACCTTTTTCTCATACACGCAGTTCATATGTTTTCAGCCCCTATCATACTTTGGCTGAGGACCCTATCCTCCACCCTCCAGTGGTCTCTGGGCAGAAGGAGCAGAGACACTGAGGAAGAAGTACACTGGTATTTTCCTCCAAGTGTGGCAGAAAAGCAACGTGCGCTGGTGGGGTAAGAGCCAGGGAACTACATGGGCAGAACTTTCAGTTCAGCTGCCAGGTCTGTTTTTTAAGAGCAGCTGGTAATGGGGAAATGAGTCCTTCAAACTGACTAGAGTCTTGCTTGTACTCTAGAAAATTAGCCTATTTTCTTCTGTCTACAGTCTACTGAAGGGAGTACTGTTCTCTGCTCTTTCCTGGAAAAAGACCTAGGAGAAATCCCATTTTTCCGTATTGTTTGTTGAGCTGCCCTCTCTGCAGGTGAAGTCAAGCCTTTCCCTATGCCACTGTACACTTAACCTCATCACCTTTTTGTCAATTGGTTACAGTGTTGAACTGATAAATGGCTTGTGCCCTGGGGCAATGTCAGTGCAATTAATAACAATCCTTTAAGCAAAATTTATATTTGTTTAAATTGAAAGTGCTGATAGCAATAAGCAAACCTCCCCTTAGGACCCATGGTGGTGAAAAACCTTGGAGGCAAGAGAAGGAGGTCTCTTGGAGAGACTGTACGTACAGTATCACGTCGGCAGCCTGAGCTGATTCCAGTTATTCCGCCTCAGCGCAGCGCTGGACGTCCTTGGCAGAGTGACAGCCAGGCCTTATTCGTTGAAACCCTTCCCGGCGCTGTGGCCACGAGAACACCCCAAGTATTTTAAGTTAGCTACGTAGGTCCTATTCTTAACTTTTCATCTCATCAGATACTTTTCTTATTAGAACTTGAGAGCCTTCCCTCTAAGGTAATGATGATGTACATTAAACATCCGTGATCAAGTCCTAGCTTGTGTGTTTCTAATGTGTTATGACTGTGATCTGTGCAATAGCTGTGCTCCAGCCTTGCTGGGCCGTGTGACATAATGGCGTTTTTAATTTCCTCCTTCCAGTACGATTGTCTGTTCGCATGTAGGAAATTACTTTGTTTTTCGTGTTAATTGGTAGCGTGACCTGTTTCAGCAATTCACCATCTCAAAGGTATGTCTGAGATCTCCAAATGACTCACTGACATAAACGCAGATGAGCTAAAGCCACTTGTGTTACAGAAGGGCCGAAAGCCAAAGCAGAGTATCTTGATATCCGAGATAGCCTTTTAGCCTGCAGGACCGTGAGCCCGTGGCCCACTTTGTTAATGACTGCATTGAAGTCTAGTGGCAAATGGTAGGTTGTAAGAGGCAGCCTGCAGAAGCAGTCATGTTAAATTCATGGCCTCTAGCTCACTTGATCAATTGCAAGCTGGTAGACATTTATTTAAAATTTATACCACATGAATGTCTGAGGTAATAGGTGAATACTGTAAAGGGTTTATTTAAAAGAATATTTGACCAGTAGGGTCTTTGGAGATCAAATATTTCATTTTCAAGGGTGTCCTGCGTATTTGTAGAGGAGGAGGGGGAAGCAAAGAGGGATTTGGATAATGCGAAATACCACAGAAAGCAAGATTTTCCAAGGAAAACACCAGGAAGCTTGGTATGAGCATTTAATGTATGCTGAAGTTTTTAAAAGGAAACATTAATGGTGAAACATGCCCTCAAAGGACAAGCCAGCAATAAATTTTGTGTCACAAAATTACCTGTCAGTGAGATTATGTTTAAATAAAGTAGAATTGTTCCTGCTTCTTGAGGGGTTGGGAGAAACTTCACGGGAGATTGTTCAAAGTATTCAGAATTATGTGCACAAATCCCATTAACAATAATGGGATTTGTGTGTTCAACCCTGCTCAAATGGCATTGAAAAATGCGGCTGTTGGTTGTTCTTCCCCAAAGCACAGATGTAGCAAGGGAGCAATGAAATCCAAAATATTTTCTCTCAAGATTTTTTTTTTTTATTACCTTCCAGACGTGGAGTGTCTGACTAGCAGCCCGTGTGTACTGCATTATGATTAAAGCTTACAGGCAATTCTCCTTTTCCCTGGGTCAGGGGTGGGGTGGGAATTAACAGCAACAGCAAAAAATCCCACCAAACAGATTTGACATGTCAGCGTTCCCATTATCTGTGTCAATGGGGAACGTTATTACATAAAAGATCAGCAGGACCATGAACATTTTGAATGAGTGGACTCCAGTAAAAGGGGTTTGGTGTGGGGTTTTTTTTTCTCTAATGTCCTTACTTGAAAAAATCATAGTCTTTGTTTTGATGTATTGTAGATGAGACCAAGTTCTTATAAATTATAGTATAAGGCAGAGAATGCTCCAAAGGTGGAAGACAGAGGAAGAAAGGGGAAAATATACAATTAAGTCAACTATGACTGAACATGTTGCCATGGGATTTGATCTTATCCTATTTACAAGAGAAAACTTATGACTCATGGGTTCTAAATGATCCAGTCATTACTCATTTATGGAGTAAAAAAAATGGATACCTTTTATGGGATTTTTATAAATAATGATTACTTCCCCATATTTGTGAATACTGAGCAAAGACATGCTGCACTCATAAAGCTCTCTGCATGCATGGCTTCTGTGCAGACTTTTTGAGAAGTATTTAGTGTTAAGTGATTGTTTCTGTTTTCAAGCTTTATTCTCCATGGGGTTCTGCTCATTGCCTGTGCTGAGTTGTAACCCTTATTTCACAAAATCACAAAGAGAAAGCAGGACAGGTTTTGTCAAAATCCAGACAGATGATACCTAAAGACCCTGTAGTGCAGTTCAGGATGGACATGTAAAGGATATCTTTTTTTAAACTGTTTTCTTTCCACCTAAGCCTGGGAGGGCTTTGCAGGATTCCAGCAGTGCTGGTTGCCAGTGGTCTGTTGTGATGGTCATGATGCTGCTTACCATGTACTTTTGCCTAGTCAAGATTTTTCAGCTGTTCCTGAGGAGCTTAAAAGACTTTAGCCTGGCCCTGCACCCTTTCTGGACACTGCTGAGTTGTGGCTTATCACCCTGTGGCTGTCTGGTCCAGCTTTAGCGCTGTTTTCTTCTGCTGGTCTTTGTTAGGTACAGTTAATGCTTTCTTTTATCTCTACCACTGCCCTCACTCACAGGGTTATTAAAAGGGTAACCATTATGATCTGGTTTTGAACTCTGTCGTTTTGCCCCAGGAGGGATCCATGCTGTTATCACTGTGCACGTGAAGTGTTGGCCTCTTGTGCTGCTAACCTTCCTATATAGGTTTGAAGAAGTACACGTAACCATTAATAGGAAAGAGATCTCTGCATATTAGATTAGAATCTGATTTGGTGTGAGAGAAGTCTGTTTAAGAGCTTGTGTAATGTAGACAGTCACAGAAAAACTAATCTCTTTTTGAAATTTTGATGTATGACAGCTGGGTAGATACATTAGGAAAATGGATTTTTCAAGGGGAGCAATTGTAGTTTTAAATTTTATTGTGTGATGTGCAGCCTTTGCAGTAACGTTTCTCCTTGGGTGGGCAGTAATTTTATGATGGCCACAACTGGCTTCTGACTGAGTTCAACTCTGGAGTGCTCCGGATCCTAGAGATCAAGCCCAGTTATAAATTTTGCATTTGAAGTTATGCATGTTTTCCTGAGGGAGAGTATGTGAAGAGGAGAGGATGTGGGAGCAGTGAATGCCACATTCAAATCTTGGGTTACAGTCTACCTATAATATCTTTCCAGTTGTGTTTGTGTATCCATTTTTTTTCATATCCATGAAAGTATCTCTCTCTGAAAATCAGACAGATTTCTACAGAGAATTCATAGATGTGGATTCTTAAAGCAGCTGGCCATGGTATTGAGATAAGCTTCCAAGGCTTTACTTGATTCTCTGGAGAAAAGAAACAATTGGAGGAGAAGCATAAAATGAGTATGCTCATACAGCAAAGACATCCCATGGATGTAGAGATTGGAAAACCTTTGTTCGTATTCATTTCTACCACCTGTCTAGTTGTGTATCTTTCTTGTTAATTCTGTTTCTGTGATAAACTCTGTGTTTGTGGGAGATTATGGCTTTTAACGTACTGGGCAGTAAAATCTAGTATTTGTCTTACTGTGATTCTATCTGGGCTATGACGTGTTAAGTGTTACAATACATTCACATATTTTAGTGGTTGCTCCTACAACCAGTCAAAGAGTTGCCCTTGACATGGTAACACTGTCCCAGGAAAAAATGAGAATTAGAATTTTATATTTTCCCCTCTTTTCTATATATATACCTGTACCACTGAATTGCAATCTGTAGGGAATCCTTTGAAGAAAATGGAAATTACTACTTATGGGAAACAATGCACAAAAGACAACACATTTGTAGAGACAAAAAGAGAGGATACTTGCAGCCTGTCTGGAATAGCAAAAGCTTTTTTGTTCTAGTATTCTTTTAATTTGCACTACCCGGTGCTCAGAGACACTTTCTGTAAGTTAAAAGAAGCATTAAAACTTCCCACATGCTTTAACTTGAGGATGTGGAGAGAATTCTGGATGGCCCTATTGTTCCTGTGAGCAAAGCCAATAAACTATTATACAAATCATTTTCTGCTTTGGTGTCAGACCAGGAGATCAGCCAAAATGCTGGACTTATCTGGCGTGTATTGGGTGTCAGTTATGAACAAAATCTTGGTTCCAGCTACCAGAGTCATATCTCAGAGCTGCTCTCAACAAGTTAGACCAAGAAAGCTGTTGGGTTTTTAAAAAAACATTCTGCTCTGTGCAAGTGAACTAATGTCAGTTGTGTTCTGGACGGCTGTTGGATGTCACAGCTGTAACAACAAAAAGTAAGATTTTCTTTTTAACATCATACTTCAAAAGTTAAATTAAAAATTCTCTTGCAAAAATAACTCCATAATAAATAGAGTATGCACCAATAAATGTACCAAGGACGGGCAATCTGCACCTGATATAATAAAAATATTTTTCATGAATTTTCTGTTCAAAGAAGTGGAGCATTTAGTTGCAATGGGTGACTTCTCTACAGAATTTTAGAATTCACTTATGGGGTGGAATTTCTGTTATAACAATGTCCTATTTACACCATTTTGGCTTCATAAGAGGTACTTAAATATATATGAAAATCTGTCTATAGAACATTTTGTGCTTTGAGAAGAATTCTTTATTAAATTTTACATGTTGCCACAGTTTTCAGGTACTTTTCTGTGGAGGAAAAGAGAAATTTTAATAATTGTTAGTGTAAATATGGTAGGCATGTGTGACTTTAATTTGCAGCAAAGCATTCAACACTTCCTGTTTTAGACTTGCACTTAAGCTCAGGCTAAATTTGTGCTTACAACAGCACAGAAAGATGCTGAATTGTCCTGAAAACACTTAGCAGCATTCAAACTATATAAAACCTAAATCCTGCTCTGGCCTGTTGGACAGAGGTGATTCTTCTGGCAAACTTTTTTGGCTTGTAAATACTTAGAATGTGGTAAAATCACTGCTTGATTGAGAACTGTACTTGAGAGGAAGGTCTCTGACCTTGCACCAAGTTGGTGTTTTAAGCTGTTTTTTATTTTCTCTCTCTCTTTTGGTCCCCTGTGGGATTCTGTTTTGAATTCCACCTGTTGATCTTGCTGTGCCTTAAATCATTCCTCCCCTGCTGGGGGAGGACTTCTGAGTCCTTGCCTGGATTTTGGTTAATTAACGGACATTCAGCCTTCTCTGCTCTCAGATAGTTTATTAAGTCTTATCAGAAAAGTTAGAAGTACAGCAGAGGGACGTGCATGCTGAGGAAAATGCGCAGAATGCCGCTGAAATCAAGATAACCTAGCGTTTTTATAGCTAAACAATCCAATCAGTGTTTGAAACGACAGATATTTTCACTTTTCTACCAATATTCAACAAATGTTTTTAAAACGTCCACAGGAACTGCGGAATTTTCTATCCAATAACTTTAAACAATTTTGTTGCATTAAATGGAGTAGTATGAAGAACAAGAAGGAGGTTATAAAACAACAACAATCCTCCATTTTGGAGTTTTTTGCTTTTTATCTATTTGCTACTTTAACAAACCCAACACCTTTATATTTTCACCCTGTGCTACCTTACATAATATTCTATCACCTAGTTCACACCGCAGTGCGTTCAAGTTCTTCCCAGAGAGTTGGCAGTTTTCCCCATGGACGAAGGTCAAAAACAGTGCTGTCCAGGGGGGTAAAACTCCTTAAAACAGGCAGAGAAATATTCCCCGCACTCTGGATTCCCACAGTCCCCCATTGTGGTTTTCCAAATACTTGTATATAGCTCTTCAACTACAGACAATAATATTATAATCATATTCCAGTATTTGAAAAACACCCTAGATTTATCCTACAGGTCATATATGCACACAACTGGCAATGTTGCATGAAGCTTCCAATAACCTTATTTATTGAGAAATTAGATTTTTTCTTACAAGTGAATACACCCATATTATTTTTAGTATAATAGTATATTAACTATTGTGACACAGTCTGATGTGAACTAACTTCAGATGTTCATGTTATGTGACCTGAAAAAATATCTGTGTGGAGCTGGATTTTGAAAGTACACATGATTCTGCAAACTGAACCCAGTGATCTAGCACACTTTAATCAAGAGCCATTTCAAAATCACCCTGTTGTGGTGTACCATAGTGTTTCCTGTTACAGAAATAAAATATGATGATAAACAGAGATAGGTTTTTAATTTGTTTTAGAAACAAGATGTGCCTTGATAACAGAAATGACTTGCTGAATGTCACAAGATTTAGTTTCCATACATTAAACCAAAAACGTGAAGAACTAGGGCCTCTTAATACTGGTATAAGTGGCAAAATGGAAGTGCCTGATCTCTGCTCCTTGTACTGGAATGATGCCCCAGGAAAGGCGTAAAAAGGTGTGAGGTTCTGCAAGCATAAACTAGGTTATACACATGCTGCCAATCTCTTCAGGTGCTTCAAATCCTGCTTGCACACATTACTACCCACTTTGAACAGGGATCATTTGAGGAGAGGGAAATCTTTCACAGTCTAACACCAAGAAATAAAATAAAAGATGATGAGGAGCTGTAGCTTGGTGTCAAAATTGGAGAGAATGCCCCTGCTGTCTCCCATGGCTCCTGCCTCATAAATGCACCTCTATGGTTATTATATCACAGCTCCTGACACTGCATCACTTCTGTTCATCACTTTCTCTTCAGTTCCAACTAAATTTAAAGAACTTTTGATTTATTAGCTATTATTCTAATTTCTCATTTTTGTTATATTTTTCTATTATTGCTGCATTTTCATCACAGAAGAGCAAGATGTTGCTCTGGGGTGCTGTTTTCCCCCCTTCACTTAAGGATTTCTCTGTCCTTTTTCCCTCTCCTTCATGTCCCCCGATTGTTACACTGTGAAAATTTGTCTGTTCTGTCTACTAGTGATAGCCTTTAGATCAGGGTATTGTTTACTTCATAGCCTAAAAATGGCTCTTACTCCTTGATCTGACTCACTGTTTTACAGTACAGTTACTTACAGATCAGTTTGGTTTCAAATTCTCAAAGAAACAGATTCTATGGGGATTATTTTTTTCTGATCAAGGGATGGTACCAAACTAAAATACATTGCTGGAGGGAATATCCTTTCAACTTGGCCCTGAATATAAAGACCCTCTGACAGTTGTTTCATGACATTTGAATGTCTGTTTCACCCTTCTTCAAACTTTTTGGGATCAATTTAAGGAAAAAAATGGAGAAATGCAGACACTCCCATGTCCCGTGAGGCATGTGAGTTATTGTTTACTGCTTTTTTTCCCAAGATACATAGGTAATTTCTTTGTGGATGGAAGATTTTGCTCCTATTTGCTCTATGAATTTTCTTTTTCTAAGAGTGGAAATGGGTGTGGGGGGAAAGAATCGGAATCAAACCCCTCATTGTCATACAATTGTCACTCAGTGTTTGAAGTAACTGTTTAGCAGTTTTGAAGATGGTTTTCTTCATGTTTTTTAGCTCAGAAGTGGAAGGGTTGGGAGCACTGTGGAACATTGTGTGCTCACTCAGTCCTACCTGATGGAAGTGGTTAACTAATGGTTCTTTACTTACTACCTGAAATTTCTTGGTTTTTCAGAAGACTGGTAAATACTGCAGAGAGTTTATATCAGTGTATCATCACTACCTGACATACTCCTCTTAATATTAGTTCGGTTTTTTAAAATTTTTTTTGTCTTTTGCATTTTTAAAGAAATGATTAATGAAAAGATATTAGCCTGCATGGCAAAGTTACAATATACTGTCTGTAAGAAAGGAGGGAGTCCCTGGACCTACATACTGCAGACCTCTAACATGCAGCCAAGCCCCATCCAGATGCTGATACGTGATTGAATGTTTCTGTCTGCTGAATCCCAGACAAGCAATGAAAAGATCATGCTGTGCAGTAGATCCACTAGGGAGAAAACACATGTACACATCTAATTAAAAAAAGAAATCCACCCCAACCCTGAGTACAGCCCTGTGATGTCCTCTCTATTTTAGCTGAGGGTGTCATCCTATTGAAGGGTGTGAGGAATGCTCTAACAGTTTTTGGTAGTACCATTCTTCTGTAAGGCACCTGCTTGCTTCAGATGAAGTTGTTATCCTAGGTTGTGTTACTTACAAGTAAAATGTAAGGATAATTTCTTGAATCCTTGCAGTGTTCTAATTATTATTCTCACAAGGTAATGTTAGATTTAAAATGTTATTCTCAGTATGTTAACATCTACAAGTTTGCTTACAGGTCTTCCTTTAATTATGTGAAGGAGAGAACATAGGGATTTGCATTCTTGTATACCAGCCTTTTGCAATCCCTCTGGCTCTTGCAGACACTACTCCCTTTTATTTGACTTGGTATTAAGCACCTGAATGTCTGGATTGAGGACCATGCTGGGGTCTGCCTTATGCTGACAAGCAGTCAGCGAGGTGAGAATGAAGCACTTGGGCATCATGCAACACGTGTTCCACAGATAACCTAGAAGGAATTTTGGCTGAGTTAGGGTTGTCCTTAGGCTATCCCAATAGCTTACTCCCAATGCTCTTGTCAGCTAATTGTAAGAGATAATGCTCTCTCCAGGCTTTTAGGTTTTTTGTGTATCCCCACAAGAGAATCTAATTAATGCCTATTATAGCATTGAGTCTGTGAGAAGTCATTTAAATGAGGCTATCAATCTGCTGTCCAGCTGTTACAGATCCAAGTGGAATTTGAATTGACAGCAGAGCCTGAGAGGAGCTGTTTTATCTCTTTACCGTTTTTGGATGCATCACTTTAAAAGTGCATGGCAATAGATAGGGTTCCCAAGTCTGTATTTTGGGACCTGACTTCCAAAGGAGGTGAATACCTGCATCTTTAATTGAGTTGTGCTGAAATTGCAGATGATGCCTCTGCAGATCAGGCTCCCTGGAATTCTTAAAACAATTTCAGATGTGTGGTCTGTGGGCAACTACATCCAAGGATCCTTCTTGATCACCATTGCTTCTCACACATACCAGCAGGGCTACCACAACCACCTCCTTCCCTCCACATGAGTGAAAATGGGAACTGAGATCCCTCAACAAGCAATTCAGCTTCCCCTTCAGATGACTAAAGCTTCCTTGATACAATGGCTGACACTCATAGAAGAGAGTGACCACCTTCCTTCCTGCCCACACTTCATCAAGGCCTCCTGTTGCATAATTTTTGAGTTACAGGGAAAATCACAGCGGTTTAATGGGGGTCAAGGCAATAAGCCAGCAACTTCAGTAAATGTAACTCTAAACAAGGGCACTGGAAAGGAGATGCACTAGGATGTGAGAAATAACCAAGCAAACAAAAGCCCTTTAAAGTTTGAAAGAAGTTAATGCATTTACAGTGTTGTCTGTATTTTGGGCTCTAGGCAGCAGGAGATGGGAGTGGAGGAAAGGGAAGGGAGGAAGTTCATTAATTCTTTAAAGATTTTGTTCTTTCCTAGAATGTGGTATTTTTCAAAGGCCAAAGTTCAGTTAGCACCCGTGTGCTACCACTTCAAGCATATAACTTTGTCTTTGTCTTTTACAGTGATCTGTTTAATAAAATTTGTGATCCTTTTCTGTCAGTGATGCACTTCTAGAGTACCACCAGTAGGCTTTGGGACTTGATAGGAAAAAAGACCTTTCACATCTTCAAACGGTGGACAGCGTTTGAAGTGGTGGTGGTGGTAAAGTCCTATTACTTTGGCTGTGATCTAAAGCCTGTTGAAGTGAATGGGAGTCTTTCCACTTACTTCAATAGCCTTTAGATCCATATCCCTCCCTGTAAGCACAGCTAAGTCTAAACCATTTAATATTTGGAAGAAGACAGCAACCCAGATTACATTTCCTGGCTCTGGCGTTTCCTTTGTGTTGTCCTCAGGTCAAAACTTGTCTTCAAATTCTGTCTCTGCAATGTTTATTCTCACAAAAGGAGATAAAGGTCTTTGTTCCTCTAGAAGTCCCTAGATGACTAGATTGAACAAACAGAGCAGTAGTGTTCTCACTGTTTTCCATCACCTACTAAAGAGCAGAACCTTCTCCCTCCCCCAGTGTTTCCATTTCCTCTACTTCCTGTCTTTGCAGATTGGGTAACAAATGCTGAATATTTCCTGAAGTTGACTAATGACAGGACATTGGTGTCTGCAGCTGAGCAGTCTGGTTAGTGCTGGGTTGAATTCTTGACTGCAAGGAGGTGCTACAGCTGTGTTTATGGAGTCGTCGTGTCACGCCTCTGCCCCAGTATGCTTCTGTCTTTTTAATACCTTAGGGTATGGTATCAGCCTAGTCTAAGCACCCTGTGGGAAACAGACTTCAAATTACTTTTAATTTTATTGCACTATTATTATTCCCTCGACAAAAAGATTATTATAGGCCAAACTGAGATACAGTGTTTATATGGGTTTTTTCTACATTTTGCTCAACCAAGTCCATTAATGATTGGGGAAATCCATTAGCTGAAATGAATGGTTGTATTTGGTTTGTGCAGGTTTTGGTAGCAGGGCTGGCTACAGTGGTGACTTCTGTGAGAAGCTACTAGAAGGGCTCCCCTGTATCAGAGCCAATGCCAGCTCGCTCCAAGATGGAGAGCCAAGTCTGACACCATCAGTGATGGTGGTAGTGCCTCCAGAATAACAGATATAAGATGGAAAAAAAGTTATTGCTCAGAAATTATTACATCCAGAGAAGGTAGGAGTGAGAATGTATGAGAGTAACAACTCTGCAGACACCAAGGTCAGTGCAGTAGGAGGGGGAAGAGATGTTCCAGGTGCTGGAGCTGAGATTCCTCTGCAGCCCATGGTAAAGACCCTGGTGAGACAGGCTGTCCCCTGCAGCCCGTGGAGGTCCATGGTGGGAGTAGAGATTCACCTGCAGCTCATGGAGGAGACCCACGCTGGAGCAGATGGATGCTGGAAGAAGGCTGTGACCCTGTGAGAAGGCCATGTTGGAGCAGGCTTCTGGCAGGAGCTGTGGACCCATTGAGAGGGGAGCCCACACTGCAGGTTTGCTAGCAAGACTTGTGACCCCATGGGGGACCCACACAGGACAGTCTGTTTCTGAGGACAGCATCCCATGGATGGGATCCTATGCTGGAGCAGTTTGTGAAGATCTGCAGCCTGTGGGAAGGACTCATGTTGGAGGAGTCCATGGAGGAAGGTCTCCAATGGGAGGGACCCCACGCTGGAGCAGGGGAAGAGTGTGAGCAGTCCTTCCCATGGGGAAGAAGAAGCGGCAGAGACAACACGTGATGAACTGACCACAGCCCCCATTCTCCAAGCCCCTGTGCTGCTAAAGAAGGGGAGATAGAGAAATCAGGAGTAAAGTTGAGCCCAGGAAGAAGAGAGGGGTGGGGAGGAGGTGTGTTAAGATTTGATTTTATTTCTCATTATCCTACTCTGATTTGATTGGCAATAAATCAAATTATTTTTTCCTTGAGTCTGTTTTGCCTGTGATGACAACTGATGAGCATCCTCTCCCTGTCCTTATTTTGACCCATGAGCCCTTTGTTGTATTTTCTCTCCCCTGTCCAGCTGAGGAGGGGAGGGACAGAGTGGCTTTGGTGGGCACTTGGCATTCAGCCAGGGTCAATGCAGCACAATGGCCTTAAAAATTAAGAGGAAGAGAAGATAAGATCTTCCACAGGTGGAAATCACATTGGTTTTGGTTTACAGAAAGTTTGGTTACACGCTCCCGAAACTGAGAATGTTTAGAACTGAGTTTCTTAGGTCTCCCAGCTATCCTTTATACTGAGACTGTAACTGCTGAGAGGGAAAGGAATTTTATTTTATAGCCTAGGCTTTTCCTCTGAGATGGTTAGACTGTCTCTCCTTTTGTCTGGGGGATTTCTTTCTCATTATGTCATTAAAACTTCAATTGCTCCATTTCTTTTGTGCTGACTGAAATGCATAGATCTGTGTTTCTGCATGTATCAAATTTTATGATCTTCTATGAGAAAAAAAATCAAATATCCATGTGTCCCTTGACCTGATTAGTAATGGCATTGATGTGAGCAGAGAGTCCAGTGGCAAAGAAAAACAGATTATTTCCTTAACTGGCATGCAATGGCTGTTGATTCCAGTGTCCTAAAGTGATACCATATATGCTTGCTTTGGAGCTGGAAGCACCTCTTCAAAGACAGACAAAGATCAGCAACCAAAACAGTGGGCAACACAAAAATTTAAACTCCTAAACAAGGAAGGTAGAAAGACAGGATAGAAAAAGGTTGTGCAGTGATATGAGGGTTAAGATAAACAAGGAATTACAAGGAATCTTTCCCATGCGGCGGCAATGTTCATGGATCTTTGATCTAGAACCAGATTGTTCCTAATGAATGGAATTCACACCCTGATACCTGCTGGCAAATATAGCTGTGAAAAAAATCTTAAAATGAGTGGGCTCAACTCCTGGCATACTACAAAAAACTATTTCTTTAACACATGTGCTTACTTTGGTGACACTGGCTTATTCTTGACTTAAATAGGATTTTAGCCTTGTTTAGTAATTGAAAGTAGAAGACATATTTGGGTTTTTGCATTAGTTGAGAAAGATTAAAGTAATCTAAATTTAGGATATACATAGAACACTTGTGACTACCTCTGGGGCATGTTTTTACTTGCTCTAACCGTTTGTCCTTTTTCAAATTGAATATCTTTGCTTTCATATAAATGTTTGTATGTTGGCTATAACAAATGTAGGAAAAACGTACAGTTCAGTAAAAAGCCCACACACCATCAAGTCCACAACCCTTTTCTTCCTTTTCTCCATCTTCTCCATAACTGTTATTAATTTTTTTCCTCTGCTACGTTCTGATTCTCCAGTGTAGAGACTTTCAAATGAAAGTTAACAGATGCTCTTCCACACAGTCTGACTGCTCCTGAGGGGAGCTTGTTCCCACCAGACGTTTTACAACATCTGTTTGAACCTAACTTCACGCTCCTTCTGTTCCATCTCAAACTGGAAGCCCTGACGAGAAGAGATGAGAAGGTACGAGCACAGAGGCAGGGCTTTGATCCGCGATGCCACACACTGACTGACATTTCCACTTACATTGAAACATGCTGCTCTCTGATACGTGGTAATAAACAGGACTGTTCAGCTGGCTAACAGAGATGGTGTTGAGACAGCAGGGAAAAAATTTCACCTTTGTTAGCAGAAAGGTTTTTTTTTATCTAAACCTTGGAAATATATTACATTGTTTATACAGTCTGGTAATTTTTTTTTGTTTGGTTTATTCACCTACAGCATGAAATTTTGTGTATTTTTTGATAAGCTAGCACACTTTTTCTACTGGGTTTGCTGGGGTTTGCAGGCAGAACTTCAGGACTTTTTTTCCCTATACCAAATTTTGTCACTTCAAATTTCTGCTGCTGTAGTGTGCAAATATAATTTTTTTCTCCATTAGAGCAATGCAAACTTCTTTGTTCATATTAAGCTTCTCTCATTCCAACTATTTTGTCTTTCTGTTCTTAATTAAAATTAGTTGCCTTTGAAATTATAGCCTTCAATGCTGTCTCTTTAAGAAAATAGGGAAACGAAGATACACATTTTTCAGAGGGGGAAGGATATTGCAAAATTGTTTTCACAGTTCTTCAATACATCTAAAAATATAACACTGCTGAAACAAAGAAATTATTTCATTTCAGTGCCATAATGCAAACAGTTCTGAAGTCAACTGAAAACTTTTCCACTAGTACTGATGAACAGAGTTTTCTAGAGGTCTTTCTTTTTTAACATGTTATCTTTTGAATGCTGGCCTGTGAGAATAAAGAAATTTTATGCAGCATTTAAAAAACTTTGATAAGATATATCTTATTTTCCTTTTTTGAAAACTGCATGTTTTGTTATTTTAATCTATAGCCTGAATGCCATTGAAAAATGGTGAAAATCTTAATTTATTCTGGGAATTTTGCATAAAGGTTCTGGAGCAGCCTAAAAGCATATGTATTTTGAAAGTTAATAGTAATTTTACCAAAAATTCTCCCTGCCCAGTGATCTCTCATTCTGTTCTGGCTCCTCAAGTTTTCACGAGCTGTTTAATCCCTAGTCCTCTGAGACAGGAATTTGGGAATAAATTGGGTCATCTTTCAAAACAGTAGTGTTGACTTAGTAATAATTTTAATAATATTTCATTCATCCTTCATGTATTGCTATGGTCTGTTCCAGTCCTTCTAATAAGTCATCTTCCGGACTTACCTACTTCATTGTGTTGTGTCAGTGGCTGCTGGAAACGGGGATGGCCAATGATGCAGCAACCCTGCCATGCCTGCGAGAGTCACAGAACTGTCCAGACTCAGTATTTGAACTGCTTTTCATTGAAAAATCTCTTTGAAATTGTCTCCACAAATTTCTGAGCGTATCTTCAAGAGTTCCCTGTTGCTTATATAGGATATTGCATGCATCACGTAACAGAGGTGGACTGAGTGTCTGCTTGAAGATCATCACATGGTCTCACTGTGGTGGACTCCGAGACACAAAGGAAATCCAGAGAACTCTCTTACTTTGTTCTTCTGCAAACTAATTAGCTTGGACCAGTGGTATCTCCCAAGATCAGTAGTGCCAAATCAGTAAGCCAAATCAGTAAGGGGGAAGTTTCTCCAAGATGTGAGAACCCAGTACAGGAATTTCTAATACTTTAGGCTATTTGGATTTGATTGAAGCTGGTTTTTGAAAGTACTGAGAACCTTCGCTGAAGTATCTGACAGGATTGAGGCCCAAGTGAATTTCCCGATCTCCTTCCAGATCTTTTGTGAATTACCATGTCATGGCAGAGAGACAGTGTGGTATTATCTTGAGATTCAACCTCCAAATCCACAGCTCCTTCCCTTCCTAGATGGTTGACTCCAAGAAAGATTGGAGGTTTAGATAGTCTGGTCACATCACTTCAGATTCATGCTGGTAGATCTAGCAGCAGTGACATGAATGAATGATTTCAATAAAATACAGTGGAATAGCATCTTCCACAAACCTATTTGTACCATATGTCATGCTTCCAAATGCTGCTTTTGTAGAACCCACAACCTTGGGGCCTTCTGCTTGTTATTAGTAACATTTGCTTTGAGTTGCTCACCATTTTTTGTGGTGGTGGTGTGGTGGTGGCGTGGCATGGCGTGGCGTGGTGTGTGAGGGGGAGCAAGGAGTATCTGAAAACAGTAACTCTTACTCTATTCATTGACATAAACCGGCTGTCAGTTCCTTGTGGGACCCAGGCTGATAAAAAACAGGGAAAAACCATTTTATTTGCAATGTGAGGAATTTCAGCCTGTGGAGATTTTTAGTTCAACAGCAGTAAAGGTAGGGACAGCAACCAGTGAGGCAGTTAAAGGTTACATTCTCTCCCACCCTCTCTTTTTTCCCAGTCCCTTGAGTCATAATTAAAACTCCAGAAAGTGAGAAGCTGTTACTAATGCTAACATACAGTTTGGCACAACAGAATCATGCATTTACTGACTTGTGGTTTTTATTTAATTTCATTTTTTATAGGTCAGGCTGAAATTTTACTTTACTATTTGGTTTACAAAGGGCTTTTTTTCTGAATCTGAAACTTTTAATTTGATTTGAGAGTTTCCCAGGTATAACAATTATGGAAACAAACACCTTGTTCAGCAGCCTGACAATAATTATCTCCTAATGGAACAATTAGGCATTTTAATCAGATGTGACTTTAGTGCTCTCAAGTTGAAAATGCTGGAGATGGTCTCTTGTGCTTTTTACTTCTTAGGATTTCTTCCAAGAGCTTAGCTGGACACAGAGATGAATTAGTTACCCTTTGAACCTTTTTGAGAGCTGTTCAGATTTGAAGGAGGCGTTTCATAATAATGATATGTATATACTATCTTTCCCAGGACTGAAACACTATACAGGGTTACTTAGAAGGCCCCTACTCAGACAAGACTTTGTGAATATGGTGGGTAAAGTCTGAGAAAGAGTTTAGGATTTTGTAATGCTGCTTTCAGCCATTTCCTTGATGCGCCAAAATGCTTTGTGACTCATTCATAAGAAAGACTCCCTGTCAACGCAGGATTCCTTTGAGTACCTGTTGGACAGGTTTATTTACAAGTCTTTATGACTATTCATGTCTGAAGTTAACTACTGACAGGTCTCAGAAAGCTATTCCTCAGTAGAAGGTGATTATTTTTCTAAGACAAACTAAAGTGGCAGGGTGCTCAAACCTGAGACTCGTATAGGAGCTTATACTTCCCATGTACAAATATCACTGAGGCAATTTAAACTGGTCAGTGAGATTCTTGGAAAATCTCAAAGTGAAGGAGAAAGAGTTATTGGCACCTGTTGGATCACCATTGCCATTTCTTAAAATATATAGCCCCTTTTAAGGTCATCTGTTAAACTACTGGCCACCCCTGACCTTGCAGTCTGGTGTGAATTCACCTCAAGGTAATATGAACTACTAGATTTAAAAAAAAGTCTCCCTCCTGCTCCAGATACATTTCAGTGCTTAACAGCCATTTAAGTTTTCTTTTTTCCCTTTCTTGTCTACGGGATAAGATACCTTTGGTCTCAGAAAGCCTGGAAAGCCTTGGACTGCAGTTTACCTGATGGCATACTGTTCACAATAGATCCCAATTTTTCTTGTGTATGGAGAACACAAAGTTTAGGTCAGCCATTCCCTGTTTCCTGATTTGGCATTGCTGTGCAGGATATGGCAAACTGCGGGGCACACATTTTCATGGATTTACTGCAAGACCCCAGACATGCAGATGCAAAAAACAACAGTGTCTCTTGAAATGCAGTCATAATCCTTGAAGAGTACTCCAGCTGCCATCCTCATTTTCATATTATTTCCTGATGCTGCCATCTCTCCAGTGTGACATGAGAAATGTGAATTGTGGGGAAAGCTTGCCTTGTTTTCGTTCCAAGGATAGTACATGAGGATTAGGTCTTCTCTATAGATTGCCAGTAACCAGTCTGTTAGATTAAGCTGCTTGCAGAGAACAAGATGTTGCAAACTGTGAAATCAGAGTACTTCCCCTCTAGTTGTTTAGATAGCATATCAAAGTGTATCTGCTGCCGTATTTAATAAGGCAGAATTGAAATTCTGCATTCAATTATGAGCTTGAAGCCTAAATATAAGTGTTTTTTACCTGCTAAGGTAGGAAAAGAGAGTAGAATTGCTTGATAAGCTTACCTGTGCTGCTGCTGCTGCTTGGAGTACTATTTTGTAGTGCTTATTTTCTACAAATAGCCATTCATCCATTTTTAATAAGAGTGAGTCTCAGACCAGGATACCAATTTCCACATGCATTTTTGCTATCCTGGTGAGTGTTTATTTTCATTTTGAAACAAAGTGAACTTTACTATCACAGAATATTTTAAATTAAAACAAAAAATCTCAAATTATGTATTGATACAGTGCACTTGTTTCTAAACCTCAGAAGAAGCCAAATAAGGATCCACACTGAGTAAACAGAGTATCTGCTTTTTAAGTATTTTTAGCTTCTGGTACTGCTCCTGGTTTGATCTCTGGCTTCTTGATTATTGAATCCTGAGGGTAGGGTCAAAGAGCCAGATGTTCTCTCTCTTGTTTTAGGTCAGGAGTTAGGAATACTTCTTTCATGTCTTCATGGTTTGTAACCTGTAGACACTACCATAATATAAGTAATAATAAACACACTGATGTGTGCCTGGTGGAACTCGTCTGAAGCCAATGGGTTATGTTAGTATAAGGTAAAAATTAGGCTGATTATTTGCCTTAGAGGCATCCTACACTTTATGTATCTGTAAAAACTATTAACAATTACTCTCTGGGTAGCATTTACAGCTATGGTGCAGCTGCATGAAGTTTTTCTGAAGGTTTTCATCTTTGTGTCAACAATACTTAAATACATGCTGTCATGGAGAATTATGAGTGCATCCCTTATATTGCTGATCACCTTCTTATTCTGATATGGAGCAGCATCATAAGTGGCAGTCTGTAGTGCCCTTTACAGTAGTATATCCCAGGCTCCCAGGACTCTTCGTCTACATGCCATGACAGGAGATGGCACTTGGATTGACATTCCAACACCTTTCTTGCCCACACAGCGAAGCTCCAGCATTGCCAGCTGACACTTTCTTTTCACACTGGAATTCAGTAGTTATAACTCAGTCTGTTTGCATGTCTCAACTTCTATTTTTAAGCACCGCTAATCCTTAGCTAAGGGCCAGCCTTCATCTGGCCTTACAAGGGTGCACAGTGGTGAGGGAGGTGGCGAGGAAGAACTTTCCCAGACCTTGTGCGATTGTCCTTGAGAGCCAGGCACAACTGCTACCTTAAAAGCACAGACAGACAAGATGCTCTTGCCTTGTCTCCCCATTGAACACAGAAATGGCAGCACTTGGAGGAGCTGTGCCCCACCACATCCCATATGGCCCAGAGAAAGAACGTTCCCTCTCTGAAGGACACTCCGCAAATGGCAATGCGAATCTAGTGCTCTCTTCTGTTGTGAGAGTGGTCTGCAGAGTGCAGCTGGGCTTTGAGGTGGTTGGATATGTATTTTTTTTAAACTGTGAAGGTCTTCATTTTGTGTACTTTCCCTCAGGTTCACAGAGTTGTAGAATGCTTTGAATTGGAAGGGACCTTAAGGGATCATCGCATTCCAATCCCCCTGCCATGGGCCAGGGACACCTTCTGCTGGACCAGGTTGCTCAAAGCCTCATCCAATCTGGCCTTGAACACTTCCAGGGATGGGGCACACACAACTTCTCTGGGCAACGTGTTCCAGTGCCTCATCACCCTTACAGTAAAGAGTTTCTTCCCAATAGCTAATCTAAACCTACTTTCAGTTTAAGCCACCACCCCTTGTCTTATCAAGGTTAACAGTTGTCAGTTCACTCAAGGAAGTTAGGTCTGTAGTCTGTGCAGGCCTGTCCTTGCATTTGTTGCATGTTTTCCTAAACAACAGGAAAGTAGAGATAATAGAGTGGAAGTCATGTTGCGAACTGAGCAAGCAGCCTGTGTGCTGCTAAAATGGGTAAGGAAACTCTTCTGTCTGTCAGGGAGATATTGTTTCTGCTGGAAAACTCTGTTGGGAAGGAGTAGGGCACCAAAAAGGCAGCACTTAAACAAACAAATAATTGTTTGCTGAGAGAACCCTAGTCTTGTTTTTTTCTGTGTGGTTTTGCAATCCGTCTCCTCCAGCAGCCCAGTGAGGATGATGTAGAAGGTGACTTTCCTGCCGCAGACTTTTCTGACTACCTAGCTGCTGTTGCATCCAAATAGACCGTGGAGAGTGGAGAGCTGATTTTATAGTCTTTGAAATAGCTGGCTTATTGAAGCAAGGAAGGATCAAGCCTGCTCTCTTTTGTCTTCTGGGAATGTTGAAGATAGGGAATACAGATAGGGAATTATGTTACGCTTTCCAAAGTAAAGAAAACATGCTATCGCTATCTTGGCAAAGGCTCTTGTTTGTTAAGTGGCCAGAAGGAATTTAACTGCTAAAGCTTGAAGAAGATACGGTTTCAGCGTGCTTTTGCAATCAAAGTAGCTGAGAATGATGTGGTCTCTTGGAACTTTTATTCACGTTCTATTTCCTTGATATCCTTTTTAGTCAGATGTTGAAAATCGTGTCCTGCAATGTCTTAAGTAGCCCATCTAAGTCTGGAGCAGTGGGTTTTTTTTAGCAGGGCAAGGCCTTGGCTCATCAGCTGGAAGAAGGACGGTGATTTGGAGGGCATGCATAAAGATCTCATCAGTACTGATATCAAAGGATGTCAGCCAAGCCAGAGTTTCCACGAGGTATAGAGAGAACCTCAATGCCTCTAGGTTTAAAAGCATGTATCCATTAACATTAACCTTTTGTGACAAAGTAAAACACATTCAATTAACTTTTTGCTTCAAGTCAGACCTTGCAATTAAAGGTTTGTTCATCCAGGCACAAGATGGACCTTTCCATCTTGTGCTGGGATCCCTGATATTAAGGGCCAGCTGGGCAAGTCTGTCACAATCCAAACTCATCTGCCGTGTGTTACATTCAAAGCCTAAGAGAGACGGGCCATACATCCCGTGCAAATTAAGTAACTTTAATTTCCAATAGGTATCTTTCTACTCCTGCCAAGCAAGTATCTTGAGACTCACCAATTTTTCCATTACTCACTTGCACTGATGTTAAGCAGGATGCTAAAGGCTGTCGAATTTGTAGTGCACTTTTACTGATATTGTTCTGCTTTATTTACTAACTTCAGTTATGATATTTCCTTGAGTGATGGTAAACTAGTATGAAATTGTCCAAGTCTGGACCTGAATGAAATGTGCTCACTGGTATCTGCCTGAAATCTTATTCAGTGGTGAGTAGCACTCAGTGTTCTGAAAGCACCAATTATTGAAACTTCATTTTTAAATTTTTAACAGTAGAAATAAGAAAAGGAAATAATTGGCACTCTGTGTATGAAGAAGCTATTAACAATACTTTTCTGTTTATTATTTTACTTTTTTATTAGGGAAACAAAATATACTATACATTTTGTTTTGCCTGAAATTATACGGGCAGTAAAAGTTTGTGAACGAAGAAACACATTTTGCACTAATACCACAGCACTTCTATTTCATTTTATGATTTTTTTTATTTCACTTCTGAGAGTACTTCTACTGAATTCAGGGAACAGTAGGAAACCCACCCACTGGCTAATTTAACCTTTAAAATTTGTCTTTCTTCAAGTGAAAAAAAAAAGTAGCCTGCTGACTATTTTATATATCTAATTTCTGCTTCCAAGATTGTTCATTCATATCCTGCTGAACTTTGATTTTGGTTTTTTGGTTTGTTGTTTTTCTTGTGTTTTGTTTGTTTGGTTTATTTTTTGTTTGGTTTGGTTTGTTGTTGTTGATGTTTGGATGGGTTTTTTCCTCCATTCATTTCATAATTTATTTCTGCTATTAATCTAAACTAAGAAAAAAGAGCCAAATTAGATATGTGCTTAGAAATTCAATCAACAAATGTTCAAAAAAGATGAGCTATATCTATAGATGCAGAATGTATTAAAAAAAAAGAAGGAAAAAAGGCCAGCTTTTTTCCTGGTGAAATAAAACAAGACAAAACCAGACTGGAGGTGGGTTTCTATGAAGAAAAGCATTCTAAAAGGAAGACATGCAAACATTTAACCCCATTTTTGTATGGTTAGTCTCAATATAGTTTATATAGTGAACCTTTACGGTTGCCTGCTTCTCTAGGTAAGACAACTTTATATGGCTTATTTGCCCTATTACCAGTTGTCTTTTAAACTCCCATGTGGAACATTTTTGATCATCTGTTATGATCCTGTTTGATGCTTATCTGAAAGCATTTCTTCTCATTTAAAAAGTCTAACTGGAATATGTCTGCAGTCTTTTATTTTACTTCACAATTATTTTACTGAAATGTTGGAGTTACTTTTTCAGAGCATGGTTTTCTTTCAGCCATTTTCTTCCTGCAGTCACTGTAGATTCTGCTAATCAGATAATCACAACTATGGAGTTATAGAGTGAACTTTGAATACAGAAGAGAATAAGGATTTGAGTTTTACATTTAGTAGACATCTTTACACATCCCTTTTCTATTACTGTGCTTTAGTCCGTGATTCCAGCTCATATAATTTATCATAAGAAAAAAAATATTTCCATGTTCTGCTCCTCTTACAGACACATGCATTCAAAAGACTTTGAGCCATCATGTTCCTTCCCATTATTTATGACCCGCAGAAAACATGCTTATTTAGAAAGTTATGTGACTTAGCCAACAAACGCTGTTCAGTGTCCAAAAAATAAGCTGTGGAAACAAAAGAACTTTTATTTAAGAAAGAACTTATTTGATGGGATATTGTACTGAATTCCTGGAAAATTCTGCTTTTTGGGTTAAATTAAAATTTTTTAAAAGTTTGTGACTGCATGTGGCATAAGTGTATGTGAAAATGCACAAGTAATCTACATATGCAGTCCCCTCAACCCTGCCTACTGGGCCCCACCTGTGCTTGAAATTAAACGAGGAATCAGTGAGCCTGTGTGTAGCACTGCATGTGCAACAGGTGGGGTTTGACCCAGTCAATTACATGTGATGTTAATACAAGTTGGGCTGTGCATCGACCTCCTTACAGGAATAGGAGGCTTATACTTCTGACAAAGATGCATTTTAGGGTGAATTATGGCATGGTTACTGCCGAGGTTTTACTCTTTGCTTTTATTGTGTGTCAGACTGCTGCCTTTTGCACTCCAGGACAGCCTGGAGTGTATAGCTGGTGCCGCTGCTTTTTCCAACCATACGAGTAAAAGTTGATGTTTTGTTGTTGGTCGAGCATCTGGCCTGGGTCGTGAGGCTGAAAAGAATGGTATTATCTCATTTTTCCCAGCTCTCTGCCCTTGGTTTGGGTCAAGGTAAGCTTAGCTTAATAGCAAAGGAGCCTTGCAGGAGAGCAGTCTGAAGGCTGCTATGGAAAGCAAAGACACTCTGCTATTCAAACACCATAGAGCAATGGGTGGTTTCATGTGTAAATTTTTGCTGTCCCCTCCAACTGATGTGCGGATCTCTTCTCTTTTTCCCCACAATTCTTTTTCAGTCCTTTCCATTCTTTAGTATTTTATCAAGCAAGCCTTTTGTCACTACTCCATGGTGCAGCAGATCGTCAGCCAGCCAGCATTAACAGTTCAAAATCTGTGATTAAGGGGACTACTCTACCTAACTTATCTACACAGAGGCTCTGTGATGATAAAAAATTATTTGAATTGGTACTTATGATTGAGAATAAAGTGCTAAGCATAAGTCTTATGAAAAATGACGGGGGATGAGCATAATTGCTTCTCTAAGTGGTGTGGACTTCAAATGTAATCGTGCATAGCCCTGCCAAAAAGCTCCTAATGCCAATACAAGGATTTGACTTGTAGTTAATTGACACTCAGCCAGTTTTGACTTAGAGGGTAGAGTGCTACTGGCTGAATTGTTAACACTGAGCAGTTCCTAGGAGGCCACTAAGCCAAAAATGTAATCTTGCACAGCAATGCAGTACCTAATGAAACATGATGAAATTGTAATTTCATATGCTGTGATCTCCCTGAGGCTGATAACAACAAGACTTAGGTGGCCGTCAGATCTGGGCTAATGAACTAGACTTTCTAGGATATGAACTGTGATGACTGCAAGGTTTGCTTTTCCACTGTTTGCAGCTGTTGTCCAGCTATGACTGTTACCTGTGAGCTGTGAACATCCATTCTGTGGTTTGTGTAACTTTAAAGAGGCTGGCTGTGCTCCTGTCATCCCTGCAGGCTGTGCCACATGGAGGGTAAGGGAGTTTTCCATATTGACCTCTTTACTGTGGACCTCAGGCCTGTGCTGCTTACAGAGCCTGACCTACACAGCATCAAGCTGACTCCACATACTCTGTGAGTTACAGTCAGCACAGCAGAGACTTGATCCAAGCCCGTGGTGAGAACTACTTGGATCCATCCCAAACCCAAAGGAATACGAGTTTGGCATCAGTGTAGCTTTTTACCTTGAAATATTTAGTTTTAAACCCAAGTTCCTTGTCACATCTAAGGTATTCCCTTACTGTCATTTTACAGCATGGCTTTTCAGCCAGCAGTGCACGTCAAGTTCATGTTTGTGTTTTCTGTACTGACACATATTCAATATCTCTTTCTTTATAATGATTCCCTGTCATTGCCATGAAACCTGTTTGGCAGCCCAGGCGCTTTTCCATACCCTGCAGAATAAATGACTAGTATGATCAGTGGAACACTAATCTTTAAATACAGTTCACCAGATTAATATGTAAATGATCTCAAATAGAGCCTCAGTTCATACCTCCTACTATTTGACCCTCTGCATCTGGAGGTGTGATTAAGACTGTGTGTCTGTCTCAAGTTACACTGATGGTGGGATAGTTTGTTGTTATTTGAGGCTCTGAGTTTTTCCTTGAATAATTCATTTTGCAAAATCCTAGCTGATCAGTCTCTTGTGTAATATAGTGGAACCTATCAGCCGTCTTAAACTGGCTGGTTAGATATATGGTATAGCTGTTAGTGTAGTCACATCCTCATTCACTGAAAAATTCTGAGAGATGTTTTCAGTGCTTTATTATGTTTGTAAATCTCTTCATGCACACTGAACACTGATTGAGCAGAATGATCAACTGCTAGTTATAATTTCCAGGCCGTTTACTGAGCAGGTATAATAGCCCAGCTTATGACTCTTTCATGGTTTTCAATCAGCTGCTGCTGACATTGTTCACTCTGCACCTATCACCTCTAATGAATAGGCACAAAATAACATATGTGGACAAGACCATGTCTTAGGCCGCTTGAGCACTGCTGGTAGTTACTGATAGTGAAATAATAGAAGGTGATGCCAATCTTCTGACTTGCCTCCGTCCATCCATCCATCCATCCATCCATCCATCCATCCATCCATCCATGCATGTAGTTGTCCAACTGCACGCTTCCCTTTACTGAGCTATATTAATTATCTCATGTTCTAGGAGTGCAAAAGTAAGCCCCATTTCAGGCTTCACCAGAGCATTTTACAGCCATTGATAACAGTGGCTGCTAATTTCTGTACTTTTGGAAACACTTTCAAATGTGCCATCTTGAACTGCCTGGCCCTGACCACTTTTTGCTCTGCACCTAGCCCTTGTAATGTAGCTTTTAGTTTTCCCTCCTCTGTATCTTCTTTCTGAAAGATCACTCAGATCTCACAGCTGTGCTGGAGGGCACTGGCATGCACCAAAAAGAGCATGTCTGCACTAATTCACACAGAAATGGAGAAGACAGTATCAGATAGACAGCTAGATGAGGTCTAGCCCACTGGCCCACAGGCAGCTCATAGTGCTCCCAGGAGGACTTAGACTGGGTTTCTCAGGCTCCAAGCTGATTAAAACAAGAGGTAATGTAAAGGCCATATCGAGTCTCGATTCTGGGGCTGGGGAAGAAGCTGACAGCTGTCTTGCAACTGGAGGTAAAAGGCACACAGATAGCAGCCACAAGTATGGGAAAATCAACTGTAGGAACTGATAGTCAAGAGCAAATTAAATTCTGGTATGCATGTGTTTTTCTTCAGGGTATGCCTATATTCACAAAGGAGTCATTACTTTTCTGTGTAGACTTTGGGGTTTAAAAGTATGCACCAAGCTCTGTGCTTACTGTCTCTTAGAGCAGTTCTGGTTAACAAATTTTAAATGTAAATATTGCTAATTTACTAAACACCATGAGTGTGTAGTATTGTAGAAAACACATGATGTAGACAGCCCCTATCCTAAAGACCCCGTAACATATGCCGTGTCTGACACAAAACCAACAGAACTCAGTGGGAATAATTAGCATACATTCTTAGCATGTTGGTGTTTATGTATCTTATAGTTGTGATGAGCATTGTCACAGGAGATGCTTTTGAAGAAAGTAGTCTGCATGGTTTGTCCTCGGGCATCACGTGAAAGTATCACTTCTTTCTGAGTCACAGAGTTAAAAAGAGGCAACATGTTAGGAAGGCAAAAGCAGGTATGGTTTGGGGAACTACAGAGATGCTTGTAGGCAAAGCGGGGTATCGGTGCTGTTGGCATATCATAAAACTAGAGATAATTATCACTGTAGAAACATAGGCATACTGTTAAAATAAATATGTTCAGGTCTTTTTGCCTTATAAACATACAAGTTGTAGGAAACTCAAATCTGAAAATTTACTGAGTATGGCATGGAGGGTTTGTAATTGCATTTCTTCCCTACAGCTTTTCTCCTAAAATATCATTGCTACATCTCAGAGTGTCTGAGAACATTTACCAAAGCTCTGGTCAGATTTTTAAAGCAGGTACCAAGGCCCATTGAAAATGTATGAATGACATTTTCTGCTCAGTTTAGCTCATGTTACGTCCTGTAGGGTGAGAAACTTTTTTGAGAACTTGTAGTGCTGAATCTGAGAAATGTATGAAGTTCAGAGGACTTGCAGAAAGGATTTTGATTCTATAATGCCTGGGGTGTGAGGCTATCAAATCTTATTGTCAAACTTGTGATTCTGTCTAGACGTCTCATCAGTGACTTCAGTCAATAGCACCTACACAGAAAGTTAAGCATCTCTGAATTTGATCTCTTAGATTTTTTTGCTTCTGAAAAAGCTGGTGCCTAACTTACATTCTTATGACTCCTCCAAAAAATACAATTAATTAAGTGTAGTGATAAATAGCCAAAGACCTACCCATTTTCTCAAAGCATTCTTTCCTAACTGACTTGCCACTGTCCTTTAAATTTTCTGCTGTGAAGATTGTTTTTATAGGTAAATTCAAGATTGTGTGGCTTCAGTGAGATTATTGTACAGTTTGAAGTTGAGGATGGGCTGAAGTCACTTTTGCTGTATCCTGGGTTTAACTCATCACCCACACAATCCAGGCTGAACTGCCAGAATATTGAGCAATGTGCTGCATACCACGTCATCTACTTAATTACTTTACCTGGTCCTTCAGCTGACTAAATAATGAAAAAGAGGAAGAATATTGACTGCCACCTCTTTCCACTAACCTCTTGCTCCTTGGCTACTTATTCTTTATAATATGAAGTGTCTCAAGCTGCTGAAAATGACCACCACAGCTTGAATGTCTTTTGTAGCAGGCAGATAAGTAGCTGCTCTGTCAGGCTGCAGGGACACAGAAAGGTCTATAAAACACTTCTTTCTCCATTCTGTAGTTCACTAAAATCATAGTGAACTCTAGAATCATTCCACCAGTAATTAAGCAAGCTTTATGTCAGCCCTTTTAAAAATAAATGCATTTAAAAAAACCCCACCATAATCAAACCATCAGATGTAAAGATTACTTGCTAGTGTAATGGATTGCAGATATTAAAAGAAAAAAATTATTTTGGCTGATTCGAGTGCAAATTTCTACTCTACTTTTAATGTACTCGTATTATATACTTCAGGTATCTAAATACTTTTCAAAATGCAGCTTAGCTTTGCATGGTTAATGTAAGATCTCTTTGACACTGAAATATGAGCAATTTTTTGCTGCAAGCCCTGCAATAGTATCGCTATTAGCATCCCAAATGCTCCAAAGGAGCATACATGGCAGATAACAGTGTACTCAAGTAATAGCTAATAGAAATTTCAGGAGAACTTATTCCAGAGAGCATAGTTTCCTGAGCTGGATCGAAGCTGTGGTATCAGCCAGGCTGTCTCAGGAGGGTGGGGTAACCATGGGATTTATTTCTAATAAAAAAAAAAATTTTGCTCAGGAATAAAATCAAGCCAAAAATTTCAGTGGGGAATATGTGACTTCTCATTCAACACCCAACAGTTTTGCAGTGTCAGTTTCCTGTCGGGCTGGGGAAATATATCAGGATGTTCTTGCGGAAAGCAAACTTTTTGTTTGAAAATGGGAATGTACAAAACTTCTAGTTTTTCAAAGGTTCTTTCCTCCCCCCAAAATTCAGTAAAATGTTTTTAACCATCCCTTACCCACACTGTTATAAATATTGGCATGGGTTCTTTAGAGATCAGAGACAGTCTCCATGGTGTCTAGTGGACAGTGAGGATGAAATGCTTGTTTTTCTAGCTTAATATCTCTTTCTGATAACTTAGTATCTTTGCTGATAAAATGCTCAGTAAGCACAACAAATGGTTTTGCCTAGTCTATGCATGTATGAGGCTGATTGATGTGGCTGGGATTTCTTTCAGAAGCAGATGTGAGGAATGGGAAACACTGCTGATGAGAAATGTTGCCTGAAGGGATGGGGTGTACATATTATGAGGATAAAGGAGTGGCTAAGCTGCTTCCTTAAAAGGGAAATTTACCCTAAAGTGATTTTTAAAAGCTGTCATCCTGAAAGGAGTCATGCCTTATTTAGGAAATAGAACTTAAGGAGCAAGGAACATGTAAAGTATATACCTTGGACTTCACGGAGTATTAAAGAAGCTGAAACAGAGCTGAGAGATTGAACGTTGCTTTGAAGAGCCTGGGAGTTGTCGCTGGTGGAGCTTTTGTAGAGGCTGAAATGGATCTTTCTTCTGTGAAAATGTGGTGCTACAAATGTGTTACTACAAATGTGGTGTTACAAATGCTAGTTATTTAGTTAGCCAGACTCTGAGTATAAGGAAGACCTTTCTCTTTTCCAAGTTGCACACTGACATGGCGTATGTTTGGGAGTAAGTAATTGCAGTCACGTCATGCTCTGGGTGTAACTTCACTGCAGAGTGCAGTGGGAAAGGGTGGTACCTCTTTCTTGAAAAACCAGTGAGTACAAGAATGTTGGAGTTGAAAAAAAAGGTGGGTTTTTTTTGTTTTTGGTTTTTTTTAACAGAGACATCATATATTGAAGTATGGAAACACAGTCATTGATTTGTCAGTATACAGTTGGTCTTACACATCTGTCTTAGACATTTCATCTGTGTGCAAGCAATTTAGGCACGTGCCCCATTCACATCTGGAGAAGGAGCAGGCAGTGTTGTTCCTGTGTGTGGACTCCACCAGTGCTTGCACGACTGACTGTTCACACAACCACAGGAGTACCAGGGGCGTGCACGCCTTCCTGGCTGCTTCGGAGTCTTTAAAACTATTTCCACGGATTTAGTCTGACTTTCTACGAGGCAGTTCTCAAAGTGCACGTTCTGGTGTTCTTTTGGCTTATTTTGAGGATTTTTTCCCCCCATCCCTGGAAGGGTAAAGATATTCTGCAGGACAAATTGCATACATTTTGAGAGGGAGGAAATTAGTTCAAGGGCGCATAAACAACAGAATATTACTGCAGTGAGTTTGGGTTTATAAAAACTGCAAGAATTTGCCTTGCACTCTTCTCATTATTTTGTTACATTAAAAACCAAATAATCAATCTATTTTTCTGATCACAGAAAACTGACTGGACTTTATTCTTTTCTCTAACATGGCAGCACATGTCATATATTTCTGTTGTTATTTTTGATTTGCTACCTATTTTATATTATGAGCTTTCAAAAATGTGTTATAAGATAAGCCATTTTTATTAAAACCACGGCAAGAATCCCGCATGCCTATACATGCATATAAAATACGGTGAAAAAAAAGAAAATTATGAGTAAATTATAGTTGTCCCTGAAACAACAGGCAAACCAGCCAGCTGTGAAGGAAACTAACATGATGTACTAAAGCAGAAACACAATATAATGGGGAAATGCAGTTCTTTGTTCAGATCCGTTTCCTATTAACAGTTATAATGTTATGCTTGTGCATGCCATCCCCTGAGGACCACTTGGTCAGCCTTAAATGAATAACAGTGGAATATGTAAAAACTGCTAGATGCATAAAACTTCTGTGCACCCCTAGTCTGTTGTGTGTATGTGTTCCTTTTAAAGGAAATCTGAGCTATTTATTGCATGGAAGTTTGAGTTAAAATGCTGTTGTGTTGCCAGGGGCCAACCACTAGCAGTAATTTTAAAGGGTGAGAGCAGAGGAGATTAGGGCAATTTGAGCATGATACTTAAGGTCTCTCTGGCTATTAGTGAAGGAGAATGTTTCAGCATTGAAGGAGGGGAAGTGTAATGCCACTCGGCTGGGCTGAGAGCAGTGAGAGAGGCTTCTGTGAGGATCTGCAAGACTGATGCCCTGTCGAAGTTATCTGTGTCTTTGCTCTGTAGGGTACTGAAGCAGATGCTAGTCAGGTGTGTGATGGAGGTTCATGGGGAAGGCTGCTGTGAAACACACTGTCCTGCTGATTTGAAGCTGAAGATTTAAAATAACTGTCCATATATCTGATCTTACATTCTCTGCCTAATTTGGGGATAGATGTTGAAGTCAAGGGAGTAAACATTTCTCATTTACAAAAATGAGTTTGTTTGAGGGAGAGTGGCACGGATGCAAAAAGAAGATAATGTGGATAAATGTAGGAATACTTGTTTTATTGACTGCTTTAGTTGCAGAACTTCCCCCTGGTATAAAGACCTCACCATTTCAGGTATTTGAGCATCTAGCATCCATTAGAAGTTTAACACTGTATACAGTCTCACTGAAAATAATTCTGAGAGAATCTGAATGTAACAACCTAAGCTATAATTGACACAGGAGCTGACATGTATATTCTGAAAAATAAGTGAGTTTGTTATCTGATACATGGGTTGCCAACCCGAGATGATGTTCCTCTGAATGCAGACTGTCTCCTAAACTGTTTGGTGTTTTAAGGACTGTCCCACTCAGAGCTTCATCAATGCTGCTTGATCCGGAGCTGTGGTCTTCCCTGAAGGGCTCTCTGATCAGCACTAGAGGATATGATACCCACGGTTTGAATGTAAACTGTTACTAAGAAGAGAGCATTTTTCTGTGTTAGCTGTCTGGCTTACTTAGAAGAATAATTGCTGGCCTTCCTTCTAGGGAAAAAATGAATTTATAATATATTCAAATAATAAAATAACATTTTGCTATTTAGTCCTATTCTAATGAGGAGAAAAAAGGCGTTAAAAATAAAACAAGCCCTTTTAAGTGTAACAAAATTGGGATCTCAGAGTCTACAAAGGCAAAAGAAGTGCATTTTGTGTCTCAGCTTGTTAACTACCTTATTTATATCAGTCCCAAAAGCACAGCTTCAATATGTCTGTAATTAAGCAGAATTACTCCTCTAAAACTGGCTTACCACAAGACATTCTCTCAGTGTCTCCCTGTGCAATACTTCTGAACACTCATCATGTCCATTCCTCCACCCTGAGGTCTGACTAGTTGAGACTGATGAAGTCTGAACACAGACTTTGAGGGATTTCTAATGGTATAATCAGGAGGTGGCTGTTGATCTTCAGAACGTGTCATTTTCAGGCTTCAGTGTTTGTTTTAAATCGTAAAGGGCACCTTAGGTTTCCTAAAAGATTAGTGAACACAGCCTCCCAAATCTGTGCGAATGCTTTTCTTGGTTGTTTTGGTTTTTGTTTTTTTTTTACAAAATTGACAGCATAGTCAAGAACCTGTTAGGTAAAGGAGATAAATATAATGTAAGAGCAAACAGTGGGAAAAGAGAGGACTTGTGTGATAACATATCCTTTCTGGATGTCATAGACCATGTGCAAATAATGAGCACACCGAAAGGAAGGCAGAACCTGGTTAAGTACTGTGTCAGGAGAGCCTGTGATCTCAGGCTATTAAATACTACAGCGCTCCTTCAGAGCATCATAATTCAAAAGGAAGGTGACAGTGTGGTACCCGTGAGCTGCTGCCTGGCATCGGGCTGGAAGGAAGGGGGGGAGCAAGATCAGAGCAGGCTTTGGGATGAAAGGAGGTTATCTCATTTTCATAGGGAAGATTGCTGGAATACCTGCTTTGACCTCTTGTGTTAGAGCATGAATTTCAATGAAGGGATAAATGGTGACATCTCACCCCTTTGCCAGTTTTTGAGGATCGAGCTGTGTTACATTAAATCGTGCTTGGAAATCTCTGGTTAATACATTTAGAGAAACAGCTCTCAGGAACATCTACCTCCCTTCCTTCCTCCTTAAAACAGTAATGAATCCAAATTGCTAATAAAATATAAGAGCTCAAAGATGTTGTACACAGACCATGTTTCTGGGCTGACTATTTTTTTAATGTCAGTTTTCCCACAGCTGTTAAAATGTTACAGTCATTAAGGTATCAAAACTGTCTAGCCAAGAAGAGACACTTTTCTTTCTTTACACTCTTGAATTGTTTGAATATTTTGTTTAGAAGACCTCCATTCTTTGTTTCATTCTGTGGAGAAAGTAAACTTGTAATCTGTCTGTACTGTAAATCTTAGTTAAGAGCCATTCATTGAAGAATAAACTATGCTTTCTCCTGAGAGGCTATTTCTCTAACAAATAAGATTACATGCCTACAAACTAACAAAGGAGATCAGCAGATACACGTTGTCATATATGCATTTTGAAACTGTTTTCCTAAATCGTAGAAAAAACTCATTTTAAGGTTATGTTTATTAAAAGAAAAAAAAAATTACTGACATTTAGGATTTATTTCTGCTTTGCCATGGGTTGCCAAGCAAAACCAGGGAGGCTGTGCTGTAGTTGGGAATTAGAAAAGGACTTGTTGAAGGGATCAGGAATATTCTGAAGTGTATGTATTTATTGCAGGAAATTAGGTCCTTTTCGCATGAGCATGGGGAGCAATCAAAGGACCAAGGATGTCTTCCCTTCTGCAGCCGCAGACCCCTGTACTCAGCATCCCAACCCAAAAGCATGTTTTTTCTCAGGGCCACATGCCAGTACTGCTCAGGCTGTGTTAAACCTTTCTTCTTACTACGTTTACATGCTGCCTCTTCATCTCCCTCCAGTGTGACAGCAATCAACCCACACGGCTTTCCCTGCAAAATAACTTGGCAAAAACTTTTTCCCTAGATGATCCTTATTACTGAGTAGCTTTTTACTTTTTCTGTCTTTGTTCAAAAGAGAACAAAAAAGCATCAACAGAGAAGGGAAGGATAGTTTCAAGGTAGTTCAGCCTGGACTTTAGCAATATATTTTCCGGGACTATGTTCATCCTTAGCTTTTTTAATGCAGGGTGCAAGAGACCCCATCAGCTGAAAGGGTTATCAGCTAACACCAGCACCGTAATTTATGCTCCAGGAGGGAGACCCAAACTGCCCTGAACTCAGCAGCTAAACAAGTACCAACTGATGAGAAAACCTCCAGGAAAAGTTGGTGTGTTTCTTGAGGTCATACATAAACATTGGGGAATGTCTTCCTTTTCCCCTTTCCCCCTACTTTCCCCTTTTTCTTCTTTAAATAAAAAAGGATCTGACACTTCCACAAGCATTAATAAATTTTTCATCGTTTGTGCATTGTTTATTGAGGTAGATGTGAAACTCAGATCTTCTATGTGGCTTTTTGAGGAAAGAATGATGGAAAACTCTGGTTACATCTATGTAAAAAAACAAACAAGTGAGCAAGATCACAAAACTGATTTTGCTAAGAAATCTTAAGAATGGGTCATTTTTGCAGTCATCCCCCTAAAACCATGGCACAGTTTCCTAAGCCTATTTAATGTCATGTGTTTTAGGGTTTTTTTTGGTGGGGTGGAATTATTGTTTTAAAGTTAATATAAATAGGAAGAAATCTGTAATCCCAAAGCTATAAATCTTTTGCTTTCATAAAAATTATGGAGTCATTGAGCTATATGGCTGGAGGGAATTTCAAGTGTTCATCCAGTGCTCTGCCCAAAGTAGGATTAAGTAACATCTACATCATTTCTGACAGAAATATCTTTAATGTGTTTTTGACAACCTCCAGAAATGCAGAGCACACATCCTATTGCTGTGCTTAACTCTGTTCACTTTGAGACAAGTTTTTCTTTCAGGCTAACCCAAACCCTCCCTGATGCAGAAGCAAAAGTTGCTTTTATTTTTGATTCTACTTAATATAGAAATGGAGAGAGATATTATTTCTTCTTTCTGTCTTTGGCAGCCTGTTGTGTATTTACAAAACGCATTATGTCCACCCTCTGCCTTGTCTTCAATAGAACAACCAGGTTGCTCAGTCCATCCTTAGTCATCTTCTAGACTTCAAGGTATTTCTCCAGCTGCCCAAAGGCTTCTCCTCTGCCTGATCCCCCTTTAGCTAGGAACAGTACCTAAAAGTGGATGTAGTACTTCCAATGGGACATACTGAAGCAGAGGAAAGGATTCATTCACCTATATTCAAAAATTTGGGTAGGAAATAAAAAATTCACTTGCTGTTGGTGAAGACCATGAAGTCCAGTGACACTTACAGATGGTTCCCATTCGAAACGCAATATTTGCCACTGAAAAAGCTGGAAATAAATTCTTTCAGCTTATCCAAACGAAGGGAACTCTGCAGAGATGATTGCTCAGCAGCAACAACTTCTTTGTTTTTAATTGCAGAATCCATAGCATCACTAATAAATCCTGACAGTGTGACAAATGACCCGTCTCAGCTGAGGATCCTCCCTGAAATCCCATTTGGTTAATGGTGTTGCACCTACCAAGGTTTCCGCTGGAGTCGTTGGTTCAGAGCTGACTCCAGGGGAAGTGTGCCACCTACTGAATCACCAGCTCTGCTTCCTGAAGCACCCTGGGATTTCCTTGGAGGGCTCCCAAATGCATTTGGCCAAGACCAGCCCTGTTTAGCTTGTGAGAGCAGACCAGATCACAGCCTGAGGCTGTTATGGCTGCTGGCCATATTACTCATTGGGGATGTTTAGTCATGTATCTCTGTGAAGGGAGACCATATTGCATTAAATGTCTCAAGTTAGTTCTGCATATATTGTTTGTAAATTGCTTTGTGAGCCTTTCTGAGTGGAAAGAGCTGCATATGTATAAAATATTAAGACTTAATGGAGTGCATATAACATGTATGTATACTTTGAGGTAATTTTTATAATAACCATTCACGTATAGCTGTGTTATTGAAAATGTAATAAAACAGAGCAGGAAAACAGCCTCTCTTAAGTTCTGCTGTTTCAGTTCTGAATTACTCTGATTTAACTGTTGAAAGTCTGACTTTGATACTTAAATGTTGCTAAATTTCAGCAACATGGTTGTTTAAATCTAACAGAAGTGAGTACTAGGATAAACACTGTACAGCTAACATTAATTGGAATGCAATTGCACTTGACTGCAGTAAGTCCTTATTGATATTTTATTATTAATAAATTCACAAATGGTAGATGTCTTTGCATTAGCACACCTCATTTTCTAATTCTAAGCAGCATGCCCCCCTTCCAGTAGGTAGCTTACGGCAGTACTGTACAAGTCTTCCAATATTAGGAAGAGTTATAATCTTAAGAGAATGGATGCTGCTACATTGTATGAGGTATTTTCTCCCTCTCTCTAACTTTGCAGGGGATAAGAGTTTGGCAAAACAGGCACTGGTAGCTGAGTATCCTCATTATAGGGTGGACTATTACAGTCGGTCTGGTTTCAAAAGTACAGATAAACCCCAAACAATTACAAACTAGCATGCTTTATACCTCTGTCCAAATTACTAAACTTGACATTAATATTTTTTTTTGTTGTCTTCTTTGAAAGGTACTAGTATAGGTAATAGCCCTAATACATGTCTTGTTTTCTATCTGATCCTGATCTGATCTGATCAGTCTCTGATCCTGGCATTAATACCCCTTATGACTTCCCTGTCTGCAGTCTTTGCCTCATTGTACCCCTGCTTTGAGTGTATACAGCAGCAATTGAAAATAAAAAGGCATTAAAGAACTGCTGGCACCTTGTGGTAAATGTTTGAAAAACATTTTTAGCAACAGTTTAAACTGTAAAACATATGAATTTTATCAGTCATTAAAACTATTCTGATGAAAAAGGGATCCATGTTATTTTTTTCTGTTTGCCTCCCTTCTATGACCCTTCAGTCCATTTTCTGCCCGCTGCCTACAATGCTACCTGGCACATGCTAAAAATAAGCTTTTTTAAAAAGCACCTTGTGAAGTTACAGTGGGCCTGGCTGCTTCCAAATGTTATAATTTTGTTTGCAAGGCTACTGAGTGAGAGGCAAGACTACTGAGCCAGAGCAGATTTGTATGCAGGAAAGAAAGCTTAGCTCAATGGAAATATGTTTAGGCAGAGAAGATAACTCAGATGTTTCCTTGAGCTGGTTTTGCTTCTTATTAACTCAGTGCAGAGAGGCAATATGAAAGACGTGACTTGGGTGGGATTTGTAAAAAGCAGAGCAGTGGTTTGGTGAACTAAGTTGGGAAGTTTTGCTCAGGAAAAAGAAGAATGAGACTTCAAGGAGCCTTATTTCAAGAGAAGAGATGCGGTGGAAGGGAGCAGAAGGACTACGAAGGTCACAAATGTAGCCTAGAGTAAGAGAGAACAGGAAGAATAAAATTGGTATCATAGGCCAGGGGAGCCAACAGATTAGATCAAGTATATGTGTGAAGAAGACAAAACAGAAAGCTCTTATATGACAATATTTCTTGGGAATGAGCTGAGCTGTGTTTCAGACAGTATATCAGTCTGTCTCTCACCCGTGCTTTTTTCTAAATTCACTAGCACTCTGCACTTTACAGACCTTTCTCTTTCTATAAATTTTTTATAGAAGCCAGGTTAGCTGAAATGAAAAATGGGGTTGTTTTTCTTAGGTGCGTGATTTCAAGCGTAGTGAGAAAACTTGGGGAAAATATAATTGGCCTGAACAAAACAAAACTTCAAAGGGCTTCACCAAATAAAATCTAATTTTTATCAATGCCCTTTTAAGCATTTTTTTAGTGGACTGCTTTCATGGCAAAATTCAACTTTGTTCCCAGGATTTCTGACTGTACAACTTTTTACACGTTTTGCTACCCTCATAAAAGACAGACAAAATGATTTAAGGAAATGTTTTTAAAAATATTCATTATCTGGCAAAGACCAGGCCTGCGGGATTTCAGCCTAAAAAGGCAAAGTTTTGGAAGTTTTTTAAAGTAGCTAAAAAAGGGAGATAGAATGAAAATGAAGATACAACTGTCAACATAAGTTTTCATGTCATTCATCCTGCATCTTTTAAAAAAGTCAGCTTTATCTTTTCACATAATCACATTTATTATATGTGCATGATGTTTTCTGTATGATAATATATGTTATCCAGGTGTGTGTTTGTGAGAGATATGCCCCTACATATGGGTATTATAAGCAAAGCAGTGAGGCAGGTGAAATAAAAGCAGTCACAACCTAGAATTTATCCTGGTTTTGCTTTGTGTTTACCTGATTGGCTCTCAATTGACTAAATCCTTGGAGCTGCTTTTTGGTAGCTGCAGCTTGCATTTCTTTTACAGTACTTGCAAGTATTTAATATGTTTTTGTTTGAGCACTATGGAAATGCTGACCAGCTAAGGAATGAGATGCAACTCAATAGAGATTTTCTGACCTGACTCCAAAATATAGAGGATCAAGAATCCTATAAGCTGTCCTGGGTAAAAGTTAGATGATGGCTGTGAGGGCTGCCCACGTTTACGTCTCTTTAGGCTGGGGACACAGAATAGCCAACACGGATAATCAAAGCAAAATAAAAACACGAGAAAGTGAAGACGTATTAACTGACCAATAAAAACAATAACATTCATGATAATCAAGCAACCAGACTGTAGTTTGTGCTCTGAACCTTGCCAAATTTGGGGCTGCTGGCAAGCCACCAAGAATAGCACATCCAACAGACAAGGGCCCCTCATCTGAGAGAGCCTCGCTGCGGTCTCCAGAGGGCTTTGCCCTACGAACCAACAGCAAGAGCATCCCAGCCGGTCTGAGCAAACGGCATGAGATCGCTGGGAAGGGAGACTCAGCTAAACTTGTGTTCTGTGTGAACTGAGACCAAATGAAGGGACTCAGTTGTTATTTAGTAAAAACAGTTTCCTAGGTTACCTTGGAGTAATTTTTACTGAGTTGGTATGATGTAATCAGCCGGTTTAATGTTTAAAGCTAGTAAAATACGTGCATATAATTTTTTTTAAAAAAAGATGTGCCTAATCACTTTCATTTTGCACCCACTTAGCTCAATGTTAATTGTTTGCATTGGCTGAGGATTTACAAACAGGCTTAGGAGTGTAATAATCTAGATTTCTACATCTGATGGCCTGAAAGTTAGAGGGAGTGAAGAGTTTTGTCAGACTCCTAGATCTTTCCTCCCACACATGCTGGCCACCAGATAAATCATGTGTATGAGTTTATAGTGGAGTCAGTGCTGGATGTTAAGCAACACCCAGAAGTGAAGTTCTTGAAATAATTTCCTGTGAAAGCAACAGTAGACAGATTTGTAATCACAGATCACGACATTAATCAAGTAAACAAACCATCCATTTTTTCCTGTGACATTACTGAAATCCCTTTTAGGAACACTGAAAATTGTACATAATGATACTGCCTAATAACAAGCATAACTGGAGCAAAATGGTATGCGGTGCAGGCAGCTTCTCAGGACTGTGGAGCACAGATGTAAAATTCCTCTCTAAAACGTGCTGAGTGCCAGCAGACGTCTGAAATACTGCTTAAATATTCTAGTAGCATTAATGCAACTACTTATCTCTGTTGTAATTAAAACATTTTTCCTCTTTAAAACTTTACAAAAAGTTGCTTATCGCACTCTGTCAGCCAAGAGAAATTTCAGGCAGGGCTGAGACTGAACCCGTAAATAAGGGTAAACTTTGTCCTGCACTCTTATTCACTCTGACGAGTTCTCACTCCGTATAAGCTGCTGACAGCCGCAGACTGCTCAACAACTACAGCTAATGTGGAGGAGTCTGTCCTAGGAAATAGGACAGGTAGGTTTCACTCAATGTGCTTAAAAACAAGGTTTGCTGGAGGGGAGAGAACTGGGTGGTGTTGAAAGGGAAAGTGCCAGGTGGGGGGAGGCTGCTCGTGGGGCTACACAGTGTCCAGAATAGTCCTGATTTGGTTTGGTGTTATCATTGATGATGGTAGTGAAAGTATAACGAGTAGTGCTGGTGACGCAGGGTTTGGAGACATTGGCAATACTGGGACGGACCTGGATATCATACAGAAGAAAAAAAAGAAAAACCAACCCAAAAAACACAGATGAGCTTTGAGTACTGAAGTAATGGCAATGGAATGAAATTCAGTATTAAAAAATGCAAGGCTGTGCCTGGGGGGACTAATAAAAATTTCTAGAAGCAGAAGAAGAAGCTGGGAGATCATCATCTGGAAATGTCTGTGTAGGAGGAGGGCTCATGGATCGTGATAAGTGGTCACGGAGTGGCAGCAAGCTTCTGTGGTGATCTGCTCATTTCCTAGGAACTAGTACTTGTAAATAACACTGCATCGAGAACATGGCTTTCCAGAGGGGATGGGAGGTATTAGACTGGCATGGTGGAATCATCTGGAGCTAACTTTTAACACTGATATAAACATCCTAGGGAAGGTGGGGGAAGGTTGCAGTAGGAAAACGTAGGTGATTAAAGGATACACAGAGAGGGTTGGCATGTTCAGCAGAAAGGGCTGGGAGAAAGGTCCTTGCAGCAGGAGTCTGGGCAGATATGAAAGAGGTACAATTACACTGGCAAAAGCCAGAGAAAATGATGTTGCAACTATTGACGTGCAGGGTGGTGAGACATATGTTCCGGTTATGAAGCAATTACAAGAATATATAAGCTCTGAAGTGTGTTCAAGCTAAATTCAGGTTGGCATTCCATGCAGAATAATTAAAAAACAAAAGCTTGAACATAAAGAATGAAGACAGTAGAAAAATTCTAAATCCCAAGAACTTAAATTCATGCTACTCGGAAGGAGGAAAGAAAGGGACAGTTTTGGGCAGACAAGAGAGAAAGAGTAAAGGCTAAGAGTTTGGAAGGTTAAAAACTGAAGGGACAGACCCCACCTAAGAGGAGAAACTGACTGAAGGGCTGCTTCTCTTGCATCAAAACTATTCATTTATAATCACAGAACTGTTCACTTACATTCTGTCTTGGGCTGTGAGTGAACTCTGCAGGTTCTCAAATGAGTTAGTCGTCATTGTTTTAATCTGTTTATCCTGTTTCCATAATAAATATATTTTTTTCCTTTAAAAAACTTTAAAGTCTGGATTGTTTGTTGTTTGTTTTTCTTTAAATTAAGTTGTGGATTATTTTTCAACACAGTCCACTTTTTCCAATACAGAATTTACAGAAGTGCCTTACTGGCATGGGCTGCAGTCACTAAGGACAAGCATGACCATTTGGGTTTGTACAGCAGCAGGAACAACCTAGTGCTAGAGGGTATCCAAGCAGAAGACTGTGTAAATCTAGTTGAAACAGGTTGTGTGGAATGTGTACTTACTCATCGTGTACTTCAGAGTACATGCATGTTTTGTACAGATACTTTTTTATTCCGGAGTTTGTTTGGGGTTTTTTATGCAAGAATGGAAAAGCTATTTGTTTTGATTCATAGAAACTGATGTTGAAACTAAAGCAGCATCCTGCACCACAGAATGTGAAAGTAAAGTTAAGAAATTATTTCTCTTTCATTTATCATCACAGTAAAACTAGTGGTGTAACTCTGACTCTGATGTCAGTAAAATGCAGATGCTTTCCAGTCAGTCCTGGAAGGATTTATCTGAGTGTCTGCGAGATATCTGTTTGGTTTTAATATGTTTGGAGTTAATAGATAGCCACACTTTTTCAGAAGAAAAGCATTGGAAGACTAAAAAACGATGTAAATCCTAAAACCATAAGTGCGTACAGATGGACCTTGCTTGCTTTCAGAAAGGATCTATCATATAATGAATCTGTGGCTGGAGAAGTTCCTATGAAGGAAACTGAAATGGGATTTCCTGCTTAACTCCTATTACAAAAAAAAAAAAAGAAAAATACATTAATTATTTAAAAATATCTAGTCATGTAATGCCTTTATGCTAGCAACTACGGAGTTTTAATTCTTATGGCTGACTTATGAACTGGAAACTTTACATCACATTATGTTTCAACAAGAGTCACTGCAAATAGGGAATTGCAGGCTGGCCCTTGGTTGTGGCTGCACCTCAGTTTCTGTGCTGAGACCTGTGCAGTTTTTAAGAAACATTAAAAAATTCTAATTCACACAAAAAGAGGCTGGCATTTTGGTGTCGAGATTCTGGATGTAAACTAAATTCAGGTTCTTGGATAAAGCCAAGTTACAAATGGTACCTCCTGGATCATGAATTTTCATCATCCTGATAGTGACTGAATGCTGTAAAGCCTGTGTGTGAGGATGAGCCAGGATCAACAGAATTACTTGGCTACTTGTAATTCATGGAACTCCAAAGCTTAAGTCAGTTTGTTCAGCAAGAGCCCAGAAAAGATTTCCTAGTGGACGGTTATAGCTGTTCATTTTCAAGGAGGAAATATTGCACTATCAGCTGGAGTACTAACAAAAGAGGGCGTATCTTTAAAAACAAGTTATCTTGTGTATGTTTTTATCAGATAGCACTATGAATTTGTCCTGCTGTAATGAGGTTGATCTGAGTCCGAGCACTCTCCTCTTCCAGTTGGAACTGAGTTCCAGATACTTGCCTGTTTTAAAAAGAAAAAGTTTCATTAGAATATTAGTTATTGTTATCATGCTGAAAAATAAAGATGAAAGCTAACAAAAATGCATGGAGTTCACAGTTTAGGGGAAGAATAAAATTTGGTTCAGTGCTAAAATTTGTTTTAGAGCTGTACTATTTATTTTCCAGTGCTTAAGATACTGTACTTCAGAGCACATATTTTTAATTAATTTACATATTTTTAATGCAGATATATGTGATAAAGTTTTCACTGTGTCCAAGACAAAGCCTGTAGAGTTTTGACTAAAGATTAATATATTTGAGCTCTAGGGTCAAAATATTTAGTGTAGATGTATGGCAAAGCTTCTTCTAGCAATTCTAAAAAGAGCAGTGGCTCCACATTTTAACCAGCACATACTAATTATCTGTTAGAGTAATCAGAATCACAGTGGGGGAAGGGAACCTCCTATTCACTATGCATGAATATTAAAGATTACAGGATGGTTTTTACCTAATTGCAGCTGTTTGCTTCTGTCCTTAGTCAACATCTCCCCTCTGCACTCCTGTGCCATTGGCTGGCTGGCTGCGATCTCCCGTGTTGGGGTAATTGCACCACGTGGCTTTCAGTGGCTGGCCTGCAAGATGCTTTGGGATCTTTCAGGGTAAAAGGTTCTACTGAAATGTGAAACATTATTAATTATTTGGCATAAGTTGCTACATTATTTGTCTTAGGTATTTGTGGTTTACAGCTCCAATAAAGAGGAGGCTGCTCACACTGCATGACTCAGTTACATGTAACTGGATATAAAGCTCTTCACTTCCAGGTCAGCCACTTGCCACTGGTCCATGGCTATTTGTAGGCAATTCTATTTCCTAGTAGTTGAGTGTTCCCAGCACAAAACCTCCATGATCCCAAGTGGCCTTAACGTGCTTAACGGGAAAGCGTTTCTTATCTTGAGATCGTTCTTGAAGATTCATTGCCAAAATATTTTGGGGAAGTCTGCTGGCCATCGTGCCCATTGCACATTTCTGTCTCCAGAGAAGCTGGACCCAAATTTTGGCAGTTCTTCTTCCTTAAATATTTTCAGTGAGGTGTTTCTAGTGTAGCAGCACGTTTGAGCATGTGTGTGAAAGTGGGAGATCTTTCTTCCAGGTTTCATTTAGATTTCATCCAATCCAGTGTCTGAGAGTGCTTACATTCAAGAAATCTGGGGCGCTTCTCACAAAAGATATTTCCAGATATTTTATGTCATTACAATTTGGAGAGTTCATAGGAAAACCTTTGATACAGCTCATTGCTGAATGCTTTGATCTGAGTCTCCTTAAACAAAGAATGTCTTTTACTGAAGCACCAAAGTGACTTGGGAACATGTGCACCATTTTCTTATGGGTAACTTGAAGAATCCACTCTTAACACTGCTTTCCTTTAGTTTCTTCTGAAATCGTGGCTATTTACTTTCTTATGTCCTTGCTAGTGACAGCTGGCCTGCTCAGACAGCCTCCCCGTGCAGACACTTCTGCAGACAGTCCCTCTGTCCACTACAAAAACATGGGACACCCAAGTTGAACTAAATGCTGAATACCACCACATGGGTTTGCAGTGGTCTGTAACTGAAAAGGTTCACTGGAAGCAATTTGCAAAGAAATCCTTAGGAAACCACCTGGATGGTTATTTTAAATTAAAAAAGGAAGAGATGCCACTTTAAAAAAATAATTTTTAATACTGGGTTTAAGGTTCCATACATGTGATAGTCATTAAAGCTTATTTAACCCTGAAATTATCTGGCCTCTTTAATTCCATGGGGACTGTAAGGCTCTTGGGTTAGAAATGAAAAATAATGTCAGAATGAAAATGAGACTTTCCTGAGTGCAGGAGCATTATTACAGAATATTTTCTTAATCAAGTCTCTTTAAGAGCCATGCAGTGGAGGAAAAAAATAATCAGGTTATACTGCTTTCATCCACAAGGTCTTTACTGATGCTTTGGGCCAATGATTGACATAGGCAAAAGTCAGTCCCAAGGGCTGGATGAGACACACTCACCTAAAATGGATGTAAGACCTGTGATTTGTCCATCCACAATCTCAACTGCAGTACACCCAGTTCCTTGTTACAATATGCATTTTGGATAATCCCAGTGCACTCTGACGTTTGGGCTCTTAAAAGTCGGAGCTTTCTGGTTGTTGAGACTGGAAACTTTCAGCAGAGGCAGTGATTTTTGTCAAGTTTCAGTTACACCAAACATCTGTGGTGTGCCCCACCACCCTTTCCCCAAGGATGAAACATTCTGCAGGGAGGGTGTTGCAAGAATTCCTGAGCTAGACAGCTAAGCTGGAGTCATAACTGTCCTGGCCAGGGCCCTAGTTTGAAGAAGGCTCCCATTAGAATTAAAACATCCCATAACTCTCATCACAACAGCCCTATTCTTGATGAACATGGAAATTTAAGGCTGGGGTTGGAATGGGGGGAGAATGAAAAGACAGACAAGTAAACAGATAAAGAGGGAGCTCTTGCATGCAAGTGGAATTTCCTCTGAGCACAGGACATTCTTTATCATTAACTGGTCTGTCACAGGAAGGAAAAGTGGAAAACAGTGTTTCCTGTTAGAGGGAAGAAAAAATCAATAGGCTTTGGAAATACCTGCCTGGAAAGAACTTTTTGTTTTCCCATTAGCAAGAACAAATAAGTTTTTAACTCCTTTGGAGCATGATGTCTGTTTTAAAACAGTTTATTTCTTGAAATAGGACTTCAGTGTAAATATGTAATTTAGAAATTATCAGCCATTCAGACTGCTTTGATCTTTCTTGTTCATTTCAGAAAATCCTCTTACTCCTGGAAATATCTTGTATAAGACACTGTTTTGAAAGCAGTGTCTATGAATTTGTGTCTGAATTTGTGTCTATGAAAGTAGTAATAATTAAAAGGGCTGTTTGCCATACACATGCAGTCATTCCTGTGATATTATGGTTAAGATGCTCACAGATGGGCAATGGATCTGCTATTGCTTCTTGTGAACAAGATTTTCTTTTGGAAAGAGCACAGTTGCCAGGCAAGTGTTCAAAGCCTCAGGATGACAATGAACTACCCTGCAGCTCCTGCATCATCTCTTTGGTTGTGTTTTGCTTTTAAGACCTACGGTGGTAGAAGGGTGGGTTTTTCAGAAGAGTGAGAAGAGGCCCGAAGACTGCAGGAATGGATGTATATGCACAAGCAGACCCATAGCAACCTGAGTTGCTCAGGGTAATCTTTTTAGGTGGCAGCTTCCTTTTTTGCAAAGCTGGACCTGGGGATTTAAAGTCATGCCTCGGTTGTAGCCACATTCCCATGTTCTGAGCCCGGGATCTGTCCTGGGCCCATGACAAAGTTTATAGCAATGTCAGTGGCATAACTGGATGAGCAGAAGCTATGTAATCCAGCAGTGTAAATGTAAGAAGACAAAATAAAAAGAAGGAATGAGGGAAGACGACCTCTTAGACATGCACAGAAAAAGGGGTGGAAGTTGCATTTTTTTAAATGGAGAGGGAGAAGGGGGGTAAACTTAAAAATGAAACTATCAGCAAGGCTGGAATTAAAAGAGGGCTTTAGGAATGATCTAACTTTTATTTTATTACATGACAGAAGACAAAAAATCAATAGCTGGTAATTCAGACATAAATGAGTTATACAGGCCATTGACACAATGGACCAAACTTTATAACAACCACATCTGATGCTGTCAAGCCACAGGCTTCAGTGGCGCCAGTAATAATTACGGCTGATCACCTCTAATTCAGAGCTGCCTTGCTTGATAAAGGTGTCACTCTGAGTGGCTGCAGCATCAATATCAATTGAGGATGTCATCCAGCAGGTCAGGCTGCTGTGGAGAACTGGGTTTTTTTAATTGAATAGGAAAAACCCTTAGTTTTCTCCTCCTCTCATTCCGTCTGTAAAAATCATACATATCTTAAACAAAAAATCATTTGAATTCATGACAGAATCTATTTGAATTCAGGACCAAACCATGACAGAAGCTAATAGTGTTGATCCACAGAAATACGTTCTAAAGATAATTAAAAACCATAGGAATGTCCTCCTATGGAGGAGGAGACTTTGGTACTTTAGAATAATCTCTCTTGCATTGCTGCTGTGATCAATTAAAGAACCCACCCCAAAAAAACCCCAGAGTGGTTAAATGCTGCTAGGCAATAGAAATTGATTTTCCATAGACTCACATCATCATAAAGAAGAAAAGAAAGCACATTGACTTTGCTGTTTTCCTACTGTTTTCTAAATTTGGGGGGCATAAGTGCATCCACTGAGTGTGGAAAACTGAGTTTCACTCTGAGATGTGAAGTGGCTTTGTGAAATAGTTATCAATCTATAAAGAAAGGAGACATTTTAAAATATCTCTACAGTGTTTCTCGTGCCATTAATATTTACATCTGCAGTTTGATGTTGAAACTATTAGTCTTTGGATTGCTCAGGGATGCTATGTGTGCTTAGACATTTTAGTTTATTATTATTATTGTTGTTATTATTACTTAGGCTTTGCATTCTTTTGTGGACCAAGTGCTTGGTACTGCATTGACTACAGTCAGCTGGGAGTGATGAACAGTGAGAAAGCTCTCTGTGAGGGAGGACACGAGAGGTATTTCAGCCACAGCCACTGTAGCATTTAACATCGGGAGCACTTTGCACCACAATAGCTTATCCCTGCATGCGTGAAAGTTGATTATAAGTTCCATTTAGAAGCATTTTCTATGCTTAAAAAAGCCAGACTTGGAAGAGAAACACCGGAAAGGCAATAAGAGCAGCACGGCAGTGAGTTAGTTATAAGCTTGCTGTGCTGTATGGCTTTTCTGGTACTTTTTTCTGTTGAGGGGTAAAGAAGGTGTCTTGCACCTGTGTGTTTGCATACGGAGGAATACGGTGCAAGAAACAGCCCCGTCGATTTCCTTCAAAAACCTGGGGCTCAATTCCAGCTGTGCTCTGCTGAGGCAGAGAAATCCCAGTTTAAGACATAACATGCAAAGCAGCGCTATCCATCTCCCAGACACACACACACACACACACACGCTGCTCCCCGGCTTCTCCGCTGCCCTCCTCAACTCAGGCTCGGTCTCCTCCTTTTCCAATGGCCGGACCTTCCCGAAGCGCGGACCGTGCGGGCGCTCGGGAGCGATGCGGGATCTTCTGGTGATCCCCGGTCAATCGTGGCAGCCCCGTCCCTGGTCCCAGGGTTTTCCTGCGCTCCGGCAGGCAGCTGCGCAGGCCCTTCACAGGCAGCACTGTTTCTTTCTCTGTTTACTCGTTTCCAATGGCAATTGCACCACCGAGTCTCAGTACGTCTGGAACTTGGCCTGGGGCTGTTTTGGTTACATTGAAGTTTTTGCTTCAGCGCTGCCAGATTTAAATGGTGACTTCACCAGCACTGAGCTAAAAAGGAGAAAAGGGGAGGAGGGAGGTAGTGCAGCGAGCGGGAGCGAGGGAGAGGGCCAGGGCATTACATCATCGCTTGGACGGGAATCAAATGGGAAGGATATGACTCACTCGGGCTAGTTAAGCTTTGGCTCAAGTTCTACATACACTCATTCCAGGGCTCTCATGTTCTGCACCTCAGCAGGGAATTCAGGCTCAGTGATGTCCATGAGGTTTGTTTTTAATTTTCTTTTCCTTTTCTGATTTCTATATAGTTTCCCCCCCTCCTCGCCTTCCTCCTCCTCCTCTCCTCCTCCCCTCCCGAGTCCCCCTTTCCCACTCTTTTCCACTTCTACAGAGTTTGTTTTCTGGTGCGTGTAACCTCAGCTCTTAGGAGCAGAAGCTGTTTTTTCGACCAAACCAAACCCAAACAAGGAGCACAAACTTGAGAGAAGTTTGGTAGTTTGTTGTGGTTTGGTGTCCCCCCCCTCCATCATTATGTTGTTCCTAATCGGAGGAGACAGGGAGAGAGTTAAAATGCAGGAACCAATCGCTTGGACGGTGATGTAATGCTGGAACTGCAGGGTTGTTAAGTAATGTGAGAGGAAGGGGGTCAGGGTTGCAAAGCATTTACCTGCTGTCAAGGGGCTTTAAGTTTATTATCAATTGCAGTGACTGTAACTGGCTTCAGACTGCACTCTCTAATTATTCACAGACTCCCCTTTTTTATCTTTTATTATTAAAAGTAAAACTATATTACGGTATTTTAAAAAATGTGGTATTATCACAGCTGCGAATTATTTTCCACCGGGGTTTTTTGATATTTTTTAAATGGCTTGAAACTGGATGTCTCTTTCACAAAAAGCCCGGAGAGAGCAAAAAGAAAAGAGAAAGGCAAAAAGGGGTGGTTCTTCGAGCGTGGCTGGTGAATTTGAAACTGTTTGAAGAAAGCAGTCCAGCCTCTGCCTAGCAGAGCGAGTAAAAGCTTCTACTGTTGGAAATCCGCTGTAGAAAATAAAGCGTTTAAGAGAGGCAGCTTGCAGAGCTCGTCCCAACGAGCCTCAGCTTTTCATCCCTAACACTTGTCAGCAGTATTGTGATCCCTAGCTCACCCCGGGCTCGTGGCTGTCTTGCTTTCGCTGGGACTGTGGAGGTCCCGACCCTGCTCAGCAGATCCGCTCCTGTCACGGTTCTGCTCTCTAGAGCTGCCAGGGTCTTGTGGCACCTGCCTACATGGATTTCCTTTGCAGGACAGAGCACTGTGCTTGTCTTACTAAGTCTGGCAGTCTCCCTATAGACCTTTTAGTCTTTTTTCCACGTAGCTAACTGTCTCTAGATCTGGTGTGGAGGGAGAAAAGGTACCTCTTCCCCGAGTTCACTGTGAGTACATTGCCCTTAGGGTGGGCCGCAGAGTTTAACACTAAGCGTGCTCAGGCATTGGTTGTGTTTAGATGTGGGATGAATGCGAGCTATCAGGTGCGTGCTGGTGTCCTGAGGATACCCGTTCTGCTTGGAGGAGCTCTGCATCAGGTTTCTGTGTCAAGAGCTGTCTGCTCTTAAGCTATGACTTTCAGAAGTGCCTCTTTCAAAGGCAATTTTTGTCTCTCAGGGAAGCACTGTATTGGTATCCACTGGAATTGCAGTGTACGACAGATTTGCTTGGTTAATTAAAGATAGCCTTAAGCATGCTGTTGGGGGTTCGGTGATATTTTTTTTTTTTCCTTACAACCTGTATTGGGGATCGACTGAGCCAAATAACAGTGTTGTTCTGCATTTGGTGGCAAAACCTCCTGCTCTCTTCCTGAACAAGACAAGACCCTGTGACCAGCTTCTGCCTTCCCTTCCCTCTCGTAGCCCTCTGCAAAGTTGTCTTATGTCTACCTGTTATGTTCCTGCACTTTATTCACAGATTTCCCCTAAGTGCCCTGATTTTCGAGCTCCTCAGTCAACTGCTCAAGCACAAACAATTGCTCAAGGGCCAAACTTTTATCATTTGAGAGCCCAACGTAAAGCCGCACCCGGCCCTGGCCCACGTTGCAGTGCAGATATACCATATGGATTGGACTGCGCAGTGCTCTGTTGAGGAGGTGTGGGTTGAGGAGGGAGCTGTGCTGCTGCAGGAGTTCCCGTAGGATTTCTGACTCATACTTTCTCCTAGAAATGTTGGGAAGTGCAGCTCCACGGACCATCAGAATAAAGCATAGTAGATTCTTTCCTTTGCCTGCCTGCTTTAGATGCTGGGATGGACTTGTCTTCACTCTTTCCCTTCCTGCCTTTTCTGGCTGGAGACTTTGCTCAGGAAAAGTCCGTCAGTGTTGTCCTAATATAGTGTCTAGCCATGCTGGCAAGATGCTGGGCAGAGGATAACAGGCTGTCACACTCCATCTCTCCTCTGCAGAAACACATCCCTGCTATTTCTTTTATAAAAACACGTGTAAAATACGCTGTGCAGCATGTCCTGAAAGTCTCTGGGTATTGGATTCCATTCCACAGGGGATCAGAGTCTCACTTGTCTGGTACCAGCTATTAACATGTCACCTGTCTGGGAGGGCAGCAAAAGAGAACATCTTGGTGCTCTAGACGGTGTGGACTGGCTGATGACCCTGCTGTGTACTCAAACTTTCACAAATTATCCACCGTGCTGATTCACGCTCGGTGAAGTTAGGTAGAAGGTGTAAAGATGTAAATCCTTCTTGCCTTTCAGAAGTGCACTGCAACTCTAAGTTGCAATTTACTGCTGCTACTTCACTGATTTCAACACAGCACCACAGGAAAAACAGTTGTAAAGGCTTCTTTCAAAAAGCCACAGTTGTGAATTCCGTATGCATGCACACACAGGTGTGTGTGTGTATGTATGCGTATTGGTTGTTGAAGCAACAAAACATATAATTAATTAATGAAGTATAACTGTCCAGATGAGAGTCAGAGAGCTCTGGTTGTAGTTGACAGGTGCTTTTGAAATGCACATTCTTTTTGGACAACAAAAAAAGAGGAAACTAGCTGCCCATTTGGATTCCTCTGCTGCTAGTTGCTGGGACCCAGTGGTTTGCCAGTGGACTTGCAGCTTCATGGTCAGAGGTCAACAGCCCTGACAGTCAAGTTCCACACATTCGAAGCTGGGTCTTTTGGCAAGCGGATTTTCTTATTGAAGGATGATATCTTTAGGGACCTAATTTTTAAACAGCAGCCAAGAGAAATGTTAACAGTGCTCTGAAAATGAGCATCAGAAGATATATTCAGAAGCACATGTAACCTGTCAAACAAACCAGAGGCCAAACACACCAGAGCTTGGGAGTGATGTTTGCACTGGAGAGCCAACTGTGCGTGGTCGGCCTGTGAAGAAAGGCAATCTGCTCCGAGCAAAGCCTGGCTGGACGAGTCCCAGTAAATTTTTCCCACCAAGATCCCAAGTAACATTTCCACCTGCATTGCTGAATGTGTGCATTGGCAGAATATCTGCTCTATAAGCTGTGTGATTTTAAGCCATAATTTGGTGCTCCTTAGCTGGTCTCTGCATGCACAAAAGAATTGGCTCCGTAGTTGCAGTACAAAAGGAAGAGGTAAATATCAGACAGCTTGTTTTTATTTCACTGAATGTGATCCCTCTGTTCCTGAATTCCTCAGTTTTCCTAGCTCTAACTTGAGACCTTTCCCTTAGCCTTTTTGGAAGACTTGGTTGATGTTTATGAAGCCCAGCAAAGCTTTCAGAGCTGGTGTTATGAGTGCTGGTATCAGAGCAGGTCAGGTGTTGGACAGAGGGGGTGGCAGGGCTGGCAGCTCATGGAGTTTTGGATGCAGCAGGCAGGAAGACCAAGTTGTTTCCCGCACTTGGGTGGGGTTGGTGGGGCAAAGCAGCCTCCTGTGCCCTTCCCCATCTCTCTCTACTCTCACCTTCCCACCCTTCTTTTGTTCGTCCTGCACATGCCTGGGGCGTGTTCAGCCCAAACTGTTGAGATCAGCTTTGCTGAAAATTACACTTCAGATCAAAATGTGAGTTAGGTTCCTCCAGTGTGAAGTGAATGCTGAGTCTTTCTCTGCAGCTACAGATAAACTAGATAGGAAGGTAATTACATCTCATTCCTATCTGACTCCCTTATTTACCATAATCTCTTTTAATCCCTTTGATACTCATCGTAATAATGTTAATCTTAATGAACTCATTTGGTATTAATGCGGATGTGATTTGTAAGTTCAGAGCAGGCTTGCCATCCTTGTTTAGCGTTCATTAATATCCACTTAACTCTGTTTATGCTCTCTTTCTCCTGCAAATGGACTTGCATATCTTTGTCTTCCACCTAGATGATGTGGCTTCTCATAGTGGAACTCTCTTTCCACACTCAGGTTTGTATTTCCTTTCTATTTTTCTTCCTACTTTAAAGATCCCAGAGCAAAGAGCTGTTGGAAACACTGCATCCATCTACTAGTGGCTTTCTGTACCCTGTTGCTTAGTCATTTCTTCCACTTCCGACATCAAAATTGAAGGAACCCTTATCCTCTTATTTCTCATTCATGTGGCATTCCTTCTTAGATTGCTTCAGAGATATTACTTTACTATAGCCCTCATTTTATTGTCTCAGAGGGTGAATAAGTGAGAGACACAACCCCTAGTCTTGGCAAAGAGACAAATTATTTGTTGCTTACTACCGTACTCTCCCCAAACGCTCTGTTTATGGGTGGGGTACCTTGCCCAAACAGTTTCCAGTGTGGCCAGCCAATTTTAGTGAGTGAGGACTACATTTGGATGTTGAGCCTGATCCAAAGCTTATTGCAGTGAATGGGAGAGCTGAGTTGATGGGCTCGGGATAAAATCTGTGGAACTATCCTCTTTTCAGTCCTTTGAGCACCCACGTATTTGTCAACATCTCTAGCTTTGGAATGTGCCCTCTTGAAAAACTACTTGTTTAGCCACAGTGATCCCAGAGACTGATGAACCTTGGATCTCTATTAATGTGTGATTTCCTCTCTACGTGGGTGCTTGTGTTTGTTTTTAAACGTGGCATGGAATTTCTGTGTTGTGGTGCTTGCTCCCACTCGATTTCCTCCAAACACGTTTTTAAAGCCTTGATTGTCAAATAGCATGAATTATTTTTCAGTCCCAGTGACACACATTTTGCTTTTTAGGTCTTTTGAATCCTGGCAGAGCCAGAAAAGTATCATTTACTTAACAGAACACTGTTTATTCCATCCTCTCTTCCATTCTTTATTTTATGGCCTGATGTTTCCTTGTAGCATCAACTTCCAGTGTTAAAATGAGTATCTCCATTGAAAACATACAACTTTCAATTTACTGAAAGATTTCTGCACATTATAATAAAACTAGCCATTCTCTTGGTAAAAACTACTAATTGAGAGTGAGATTTGTAGTCTCTCAGTTCAGCATAAGCTGTATTTCTGTGGTGGTCTTTACTTTAACATCATTTCATTCAAGAGCATTGCAGGATTTTGGAAAATTGCAACCATTAGTCAAACATATTAAAGCTCTTTATTAGTATGAGTACAAGACATATTCATGTAAATAACAAGATAGAGAGTTTTACTGCAGATATCTGCCACTCTCGTGCTGCCCCATGACCATAAAGAATATGGGCAATGTGGTTCAGATGGTCATTATTTTCTACAGATAATAAATCTGTGCCCATTAGCTGCAGCAAAATAATAACTATAATAATAGAAGTTCAATATCACAAGCCTTGTCAAAAGTAATGTCAGTTGAATATTTTACCACACTGGAAAAGCCCATCAGCACCAGTAATTTTATATGTCAGATTTAACACGAGCTAGTTTTTTCCAAATGAAGTCTTACAAACCAGAACAGAAAAAATGTGCTAGACCAGATTCTTCCTTGACCTCAGCTTAAGGCAACTCAGTATCATGTCAGAAAAGTTCCAGTACCGTGTTCTTTGTTATCATTTGGTTTCCAGGTCAAAATGAACTTTTCTTTCACTGCAGCTAAGGACATGAGCTGTATTTCTCTTGTATCACAGAACTGCAGGAATTCTCATTGCTCTGAATACTTTTCAGTTTTCTGATACACTTTGAGTAAGTGAGTTTCTTTAGAAAACTCGTGTAGAAATAAGATTGGCTGAAAAATCAAAACAAACACTAAATTAAGGTTCAGTTTGCAGTTTGCCTGAACCACCAGATTCCTTGCCATTGGAATCCAGTGTTGACAAGTATCTCCTGTGGCCATTTGTACGAAAGAGGGATGTGTTGCACCAAGTGCAGATTGGTACACAGATCTCTGGTGTGTGTCTGTCCCCATCTTTGAGGCTTCAAGGCAAAATTAACTTCTGCTATTCCTAAGCAATCATACCAGAAGGAATTTACCACCTGAATAAGATTTCAAATTGCATGACTTAAGATGGTGATATTGGTATATAAATTTGATTGGTGGTTTCTTTCTTTTTGAAATTGACACTCTATTAGCACTCCTCAGGTCTCCCTCACATTTCAAGCTTTTCTTTAAGAATGAGAAATCAAATTTAGGGCAAAAATTTAAGCAACAGTTAAAGGGGGACATTGCTGTGCATCGCTAAGTGTTCAGTGTGGCTTTTTACTTACTAATCTTGTGCAGTATAGAACTTTTCCCAGCTGCTGCAATTCAGTAGATATTCTAATATTTAGTAATTAATTAAGTCATTTTTTCATTTAAACTATTTTGACAAGACCTTGTAGTGCCCTATAAAAAACCTGCAGTACATACTTCAGGAAAAGTACAAAACCTTACCAGCAATGTTTTTAAAAATGTGCAAAAATAAGTGAATGTTATAGGGAAAAAAATGAGCATAGAGATAGCTGGAAAAGCATGAATTTATAAAGGTCTTCTTAGAAGAGCAAAGTGTGGCTGATTGAAAAGTTTCCAATGAGACTCAGTAACTGTTAAAATTCGGGCTTTTGACAACAATTTTTTCACGAGAAATTGGGAATTGTTTTTGCTGCAAAACACCTTTTTTGTTAATTAAGAAAGGTCTTGAAAAAGAGTAAGTTTCTCACTTGCTATACACTGAAAGATGATTAAGCTTTGTACATTTTATTTGCTGTTTGATATTCAGTGTCACTTCTAAATGGTTCTGTTACTTCTGATTTATTTCTATGGGCAAATGCCCAGAAAGTGGGAAGAGTAGCAAATGATAAAACAGGCAATAATACTCTGGCATCTGCGTGTGTTACATTCCAGAGTTTTAAACTTTGGTCTCACCTGGTCTTGCCCAGGACAAGTTCTTGACTGAAAGCACAGAGAGCTGCAACTCCAATACCTCCTTTTTCCTCCTTAATAGGCAGTTCTTTATCTCAGGGAGACTTATTTTAAAGATGCAATGCTCCAATAACAGGATGTTTTGGAGTGTAGGTCAGATTGAGCTGGATGTAGGAAGGGTCTGTTTCTTCCCCGTGTAGCACTGAGGAGCACTGAATTCCAGCGACACATCCGCCCTGCTGTGTGTCTCTTGTGCAGAGGAATTATCAAATAGGACAAACATTAGATATAATAATTAACTGATTGGCTCAGAGTCAGATATTTGGGTTTGCCCAAACAATCCTTAGAGGACTTAGAAAGATCTCTGTTTTGAGGGGAATACAAAATTTCTGCACTCAGCCTAAGTCTGGGGCAGTTTTGGGTGAAATCTTCTTGGACTGTTGAATAACTCCAGGCAAATGGGCACCCCAAAACTGCACACATGCTCTTGTGTGAGTCTGCAGTGACTTACTGGAAGGTGGGTCAGCTGCACGGAGGACAGATGGCACTATGGACGTGTTCCCTAAGCTGAAGGGAGAGAGTAGCCAGGGGAGCAGAGAGCGGGGGAACTTGGTTTATTCAGCCTGAAGAGATGGCTACCAGGGGATCTGACTGCAGTCTTTAGCTACTTACAGGGTAGTTACAGAGGAGACAGGGTCTGCCCCACTTTGCAGCATGAAGACGGAAGACAGCAGGCACAAGTTTCAGTGAGAGAAAGTTCCATGAGACCTAAAGAAAGAAAGGTTCCAGCAGGTGAACTGTGGCAAGGCACAGCAACTGGCTGGAGTCAGTCTCTGCTGCTGTAGATTTTCACACTCTGTCTAAAAAAAGGCCCCCAGCAGCCTGCTCTGATACTGCATTTAGTCCTGGTTGGAGCAGGAGGCTGGACAAGGTGACCCTCTGAGGTGTCTTCTGGCTGAACCTATTCTCTGGACCTGCACTGGGCAATGATGGCAGCACCGGCTGTCTGTACAGGGGGTGGAAGCAGGAAGAATTTTGATGAGCAAAAAGCAGTAAGAAAAGCAAAAGCTGAGATAAGAACGTAATGTCATCTAAAGCATATCCTGTGCCTGCTTGTGTCCACCTTGAGAAATAAACAATACATGCACTTCACGTAACACTAAATGTGGACTCTGAATTGCTCTGTGCTTCAAGGTGCTTAATTTCCTAACTTTCCCATCATGCTGTAAGTGATGGACACTCAAGTTTTAGTAGATGCCTGATAAACATGCAAAGATACAACAGTAATAATGAAAAACAGCCATTTTTTGGCTGACATGTGAGACAAAATACAGCCAAATATGTTTTCAGTTTATAAACAGCTAAAGAGATCTTGTTCCCTCCTTGACTAAGCATCTGAAGTTTTTGCTTGTAGTGAAGAATTGCAAGAGAATTCTAAAATCCTGTGAGAAAATCCATCTCTGATTTCCAAACTAGCCAGCTGTTTAAAAGAGCCCTTCCCTGCNCCCCCGCCCCCCCCCAGTTTTCTTTTATTTTAACAAAAGTAAGGGAATTAAACTATAACCAATAAAACTTTGGAAGCCCCCCCCCCATGGTAATTTTCAGCATGTTTTGCAAAACTAGGAGACAAGCTTTGTCCAAAACCATGTGAGGGATCCATTTGCTAATATCCCTGTAAGCTCAAATGTATGTATTACAGGAACTTAGCTAGCAAAACTGTTCCCACTATAAAAGTAATGGCACATTAATGCCTTTTTGCAGTGATCTCCCTGTGTACCTTATCCTGCGTTCATGTTTGTCCATTAACTAATGACTATCCAATATGCTGCCACTACTATCACATGTAAAATCATGCATGCTCAGTTATTTTATTATTGCAAAATTAATAATTTATTATTGAATAGAACATAAAGACTGAGGATCAGTCCCTGTGTATGAATCTTCACTGGCAAAAGCTTCTGGAGTGACACTGACTCAATCTTATATTTGTCTTGAGCTAAAAGGCTCAGAGAAGTATGTTGTTCATATTTATGAAGTTTCTAAAAGTGCAGTCTTAGAGTGTACAGCCCTGTTCTCACTATGCCACTGGCACCTTCTTTTTTGTCATGCATTCACCTTGTTTGCAAACTCCTTTCTTGTGATCAAGACAAGCTTTGTCCTTTTAAAGTGCTGCGCCTGACGCTTTGGTAAATGTCAAAGATGATTTTGCACCGCTATTGAATGCAGAGCAAATCACGGAATCTGGACGTGTGGTAAAAACTTCCTGGCTGGAAGAGCTAATCCCCTTGGAAAACAAAACAAAAAGTCCCATACTTTCCTGTAGAATATTGCATTTTCCCTTGAAACCAGCATTCCTACCGAGTTAATTTATTACTGAATCTAATCTATCTTTAAGATAGCTTTGAAATACCAGTGTTAGCTCTGTTTTTCATTAATACATTGATATTGATGTTCAGGTTTCTAACTAGCTGTTAAAATCAATTAGGAAAAATCTAGGAAAGAAGACATAAAAGAGAGGAATGAGTTGGAATATTGGGTTGTTTTTAATAGAGCAAGAAATGAAGAAAAACTGAGAGATTTAAGGTTTCTTTTGTGTCATTGGTGTGCTTCAGGCAGGTGAGCTGTAATGGTAACCAGTTTTATGTGAATAACAAGCTTGTTGACTTAGGGGCTGAAATTAAAAATAGTAATTTAGGTTAAGTCAATGTGATTTAATTTTTTAATTATTCTGTGCAAATAAAGAACAAAGACATTCTCAGGTTTTCAAGACAATTACATTTTTAAAATAACTAGGTAGATTTCCAGAATAATATGGCATTTCAAACTGGAATGTTTAAATGCTAAAAATTTCTGCTTTTCCAAATATTCTATTCTTCTCCACTTCCAAGATTTATTAAATACATTTTGTGAGTGAATTTAATAATTTTGGTCAACCTGAAAGTGCTGCTCTATCTTTTGAGCTTGGCCGCAATTTTCTGCATAAATCACAGCAGTTACAGTGCAAGTGAATTCACTGTGATAGCGTATATTTAATTTGCACATACTCTATAGATAATTGAAGTCTCTATCCTCATGTAACTTCAGGGGTTTGAGTTGATATCAGGAGCCTCTAGAAAAAGCTTTCTGTCATTTCTAACACAAGCACGGCACCGTTCTCATGATGAAAAGTAAGGGGATTGGAGCTGAAAAGGCTTTTGCAACTTAATTTTTTCCAGTATATCTTTGTCCTCGCCCAGTGTCGGTTTCAGGGCCAGCAATGCATTGTGCTATACTTTCGTCATCTCTTCCCTCGGTAAAACTAGCTACAAGTAAGTGTGGCTGAAGAAATCTTGCAAGGTTTGTAAAACTGAGGAATATTAAAGGAGGGCATGTAAATTCATGTAGCTAGATGATTGCAGGATTGGAGACTAGATGTCCATAGAAGACGATTGAAAAAAACTTGGTTTTTTACGAGTGACAGATTAAAAATAACTCTTCACTTTTAGCAGCATTCCCAATCTTTCAAGACCTCTGGGAAAGAGCTTCTTTTTGTGGAAACCTAGTGACATAGAGAGTTAAATAGAGAGTTAAATCTTCTCTTAGGTGCCTTTCTTCCCTGGAGTTTCAGTGACTTGTTTTTTTGTCTGTCTGGGGTTTTGATGATTGAAATACCAAAGGGCCCTGGAAGGGTTTTCGCTTTCACAGAGTCATAAGGACTGGTGGTCAGTAGGGCAGGTGTGACTGGATGCCCACAATGATCATTGCACTTTAAAATAATGTTTTGTTCCAATGGGGTATTCCTCAATTATTTTTTCTTCTTCAGGTAAGAGTCGGAAGTTAATGAGGAAGCCCATAAAACTCCATTTTAAGATTGCATTCTTTAAGTCGTAAAATGAAGGTCCTTTGGGTGAAACAAAATGTACTAAATATTAAACACATAATTCAGAATGCCTATTTTTATTTAATGGCCTTTTTTCTCAGAAAAGAGCACAAACGAAAAATATGTAATCCTATGTCTAAGAGGAAATCTATCAAAACCTGCCAAGTTTTCAGGGTTTTTGTTTTTGGTGGATAGCAAGGTTTGGCTATGATATATTTTCAGTTCGTGTACTTTTTATCCCATAATGTGGAGCTTTCATTTTGTTATTTCTCTTTGCACTGATCCTTGATATGCTGCTTAAAAAAAAGTCCGAGCAGTTAAACCGTATGTTTATAGCTCCTAATGTCAAAATTTTAATTGATTTTCCCATATTCAGGGTTAGGAGGGGGCTGTATCATGTTCCACTACGTCATAAAAACAAAAATATTTAAAATATGTTTCAAATAAAATGAAGGGGGAGAAGAAAAAATGCTTAACTTAGAAAAGATGTGGGATTCATTAACAAAGGAAAATACTGGCCACGGACCAACGGCAAGCCAAATGTTTTGCCAGCAGTTTGCAGTTCACAGTCATCATTGCATGTCACTCCGCCTGCTGCACCAGCCCCTCCAACCATATAGGCCTTCCTTTTAAAGAGAAACCTGTCTGGTTTGAGTTGAATAAATTAATTTGGGTTTACTTAGTTTAAAAACAAAAATATAGAGGGCCCAATTTTATTTCATTATGCCCGTGGGTAAAGCAGTCCAAGGTAATTACAACCACAGTGCTGGTTGCTCTATCTTAATTAAAGAGGGTTTTTTTGCACAGAGGTTTTTGCACAACATAATAAAATACTTTGTGGTCTGGCTAGCCTCAGTATCACAAGAGTGCACTCACTTGAGAAATTGTCCAGCTTTTCCAAAAGCTGAGGCCCTTCCATTGGAGAGGAAGCATGGAGCTGCTCAGCAGAGCACAGGTAGTTTACAGTAAGGGCACCATCGTAAATCATGCAGCAAACAACCTTTCATATGGTCTCGTTCACTAAGTGGCAGGCTTGTCAGCAGCAATGAATCTGGCCTTCAGTAGGTCTTTAAGCAATAATGTGCTCTGCAATGTGCAACACTGGTTACACACCTGTGACCAAACCTTTTACTTTTCCAAACTTCCCTGGTAGTGTTTTGGGTTGGGTTTTGATTTTGTTTTTCTTTTCTTTCTTTTTCTGGGGGTGGGAGGGCAGGGGGGTGTGTGTCCTTTGCAAATAAATATGACTTATTGCTTAGCAAATAATTTTAAAGAAAAGGCATCAAAGACATTTAAATAATGTACTTGGCATGTTAATTAAAAAATCTCTGAACTCAAATCCCAACAAGCACGGCTGAGATGGCTTGTTATTAGAAAAGTCAAAGGAGGCATGTTTGCTGGTTGAATAAATCAAGCAGTGTTGTAAAAACACTGTCTCAGGGATGATTAAGGGAAAGTGATTTTCATTACTAAGTTAAGTTCTCCGTTCTGTTGTGGTGCTCTTTATATCACATCAAGCTTAGCTATTTACTTATGCTGCTCTAAAGAGCCCCAGCCCCTCACTTACTTAAATCGTGACCCAGTCCATCGATTCAGAAAGACAGCAACCCAAGCTAGCTTGACTTAATGCTCAGGAACCTGACACAGGTCCTTCCTTTGTGTGCTTCTCCCTCATACGGTTGGTAAAACTGACTTAAGTTTTGCAAATACCAGTGGACCAGAGTGACTCAAGTCAGTAAAATTTCACTTCTTTCAACAAGTTCTGCTCTGTAACTGATGCTAGTGGTTTCCTTCAAGTGGCACAATTTTCCCTTTTCTTAGATCTGAATACGCTGGTATTTAGGGTCACCAATTGTCCTGAGCCAGATCATAGTTGTGCTCCCTTGCACACTGGCAAGGGCACGGTTCACAAATATTTATGGAAGTAGCAGGAAGGGTCTCAAGGTTGGCATAAGGAACAGGACCCTGGATGTCTTGCTCAGTGAGTGACTGCAGTGGATTTTGTTTCTTTCTGTTGGGGACATGGATTCTCCTACGGAGGGACAAGTGAGTGTAGCTTCAACTGCTTGAACTGGCACAGTTTCACCTGAGCTTGCATTTATGGAGAAGGAAATGCCAACAGGATGTGCATTGTATCCCAAGGCAGAACTCCAGCCAAGGGGAGGGCAGCCCTCAGCTGCATTTGGGCTGCTCTGAAGCACCACTAGCAGCGGCTGCCTGCAGGACAAGGAGAGATGGAACATGTGGTGTTTGACAAAGCTGAAGTATATTGCAGCCTCCTTAGGCATGGCTCAGGTCCTTGGCAGCACTGGCTACATAGGTCTGGGAGTGTGATTATAGACAGCTGGGCTTCCTAGAAGTCTTCAAGCCTAGAATTAGGCATGTGTAAATGGGGAGAATTAGCCTAGAGGTGGACCAGAGAGACTTCCATCCCCCGCTCTTAAGTTCAGAACATGAAAATACCTGGCTTACTTTCCACTCTGTGTGGCAAGGCTGAAGCAACAACATCCAAATATGCTTCTAGGATGCAGCTGCCAAAGAAACGTTTCACAACGAACGCAGAGGGGCATCCCTGTGGCAGCCTCAGCTGAGGTGCTAATGATTTCATAACCTGTTCCTTATTATGCAAGCTATAATACCTGCTGAGACTGTTCAGCACGGGGCTGCCTGCTGCCAGGGCAGGAGCCAGGGCGCAATGGTGGATTGGTAATGGGTTTGCACGTGGAACAGATCTGTACCGTGTGTTTTACAAACATGGCTTTGAAACTACAACAAAACAGCCACTTTCTATTTCCATTTGCATTAGAGGCTTCTTATGAATATTTGAAATAGACATTTATTGTGACCATAACCCTACTACAAATTAAAATCAGATCCTAAGTCCCTGGTGGAAAAGAAGCTCATTATAATGTGTGGAGATGTCAAAAATGATACTAAACGACACTTAACTGTAAATCCCAGGCACTGCGTTTATCCATAACTTAGGGTTAAATCTACACTGGAAATAAGACCAGGAGCTAAGCAAGGTTTACAGGGGTGGGGGATGTCCCAGTAGATGTATAGCCACAAGCTGAAGAATAAACAGCTGGTTGTATGTGTCTGCCAAATACAAAGTGTCTTGCATATATACTGCTGCATTTTCTTTTCTCAAGTCACAGATTACCTTTGCTACATATCCTACATGGACTGGGTCAGATCTATACGAGGTGCAATGTTGATTCAGATGGTTTGTTGCTATAGAGAGAGATTTCTGGTCCAAAGGTACACATACTCCTAAATTATCGGTTTCTTGTCAAATTTTATGTACAAGTCATTTTAAGGACTTGTTATCTGGTAGGCTAATAGAAGGTCTAAATCCATGCTTCACAAAACATAGAGACCAGGGGAAAATAAAATACAAACATGCTGACCTGAAATCTGACTTTGCCACTATTCTTTATGCTCATCATATTTGCCTTCCCATTAAAAAAAAAGAAATAGAACAACAGCAGAAAATGTGGAGCGGAGTGAGTAAGCCGTGGCTTCCGACCCCTGGAAATCGGCCATACTCACTGCTGTGCAAATTCCTGCTGCTCTCTGAGCTGAGATCATACTGTTGGAGATGGCAAGTGTATAGAGCACAGATCTGTATCTTTCTTCCATTGCTAAATATTAACAGTAAAAAATAAATGCAGGTGATGCAACAGGCTTTGACTGGGTCTATTTATGTGACTGTTGAGATTTAACCAGATCAGTAAAATGTCGGGCTCCCTGTGACCAAATCAAATAGATCTGATGTTAGTATAAACTAACTGCCACTTTGCTGGATAGGTAAAGTTAACATTTTTTAACATATTCACCTGCAGTGTATTGACATGTCTCAGGGTACATGGGACACTTATTTTATAGGAGACATCTGGAAAAGGGCATATCTCCTTTCCGTTATTCATCTTCTGCTTTGTCCCCTCCCTAAGCTGAGAGTCCTTTTCCTCTGTCCTCCCAACAGCTCCAAGCAATTAAAGAAGAGAAAAAAAACCTTACAAAACCAACTAATGTTTCTTGACTGTCAGCATGCACTGACTGTCAGGCCAGCAGGACAAACAAACTAGGTTGTCAGAGGCCTTCCACTGGCAGCTCCAGCCTGCCTGTTCCCACAGTTTAAACCTGAAAACTCTTGATGCAAATACTGCAGTTGATTCTGATGGCTATAGTGGCACTTCACTGAAAAGTGGTACTTTGGAGTTGGGTTTTGGAGCACTGGGAGTTGATGGGAGTTGAAATGATGCCTCTGTTTCTGGGAGGGCTATTTTCAGTCCTGCATGTCTACAGAAGACTCAGGCCATGTCTAGATCAGTGGCATTACTTCAACAGCGCAAATGCAGCAAGAGAGGTCCTTCTAGCCTGGTCAACCTGGCCTTTTAAAACTATTTTATCGAAAGATTATTTCCTCCTTGCTGAATTGTTATGTTGAAAAACATGGGCTACAATATCTGAAAGTTATCCAGTACCCTCAGAGTTCCAAAAGTCACCTGATCCAATTTTTGTCTCTGCTGATCATAATGCTGCTCTTCTGCTTCCCCTGGCCTGGCAGCTTTCTAGTTAAAGCCCTGTTTCAGTGGCAGTGCTCAACGGGAAAAAAGTGGAGGAAAAAGAAACAGTTCAAACCATGACTATTCATGGAGTATGCATGAAAACTTATGGTTCATGTAAAGACATTAAATAAATAATTAGCAGTGTGTTAGTTCATACTGCAGACTCTTGGAAGCTGGCAGGATGACCTGAAATTTTTTTACATGACTCTCTACTGACCATTAAGCCCTTTACTCTAAACTGGTATGGATGATGTTATTTTAGTCTTCAACACAAAGTTCTGGTTTGGGGGAATGTTTCCTCTTTAAGACAGCATGTCTTTCTAGACAAATATAAGATAAAATAAAAAAACCTCCAAACAACAAACAAACAAAAAAACCCCATCTGTGAAACAGTAAACCAAACACATCAGTACAAATTGGAAGGTAAAGATGTAAAAGAACCTTTTTTTTCTTAGTATGATGTAGCATATCATTAGCAGGCATTAAGTCAGTATTCAGGGTATAATTTAGGAAAATGTCTTCATAGGGGTCATACATTTTTATGGGTCTCATTCTGTTCTAAATGACTATATTAGCAGCACTCCTGTGAACTTCAGTGGCAAGAGCATCCTACCCAAAAGAACATCTGCCACCTCTCCTTGTCTTTCTCAACTCAACAGTACGTGCTGCACAAGGCAAATAAGATGAACAGAACAGTGGAAAGGTGGTTTGGTTTGCAGATCAGCATAGGCTTCAGTGATAGTATTAAGAAGAGAAAGGGTAGAATTTGGCCAGTGCTTTCAGGAGAAATTTTGTGAATATTATGGTGATCCCTCTGCTTCACTTCATAAGCTAGTTACCACCAGGGGTCAGGAGAATTTACTTGGTAGCAGTCCACAGATGTCAAGGTGGAAGATGGGGATTTTTGTTTTCTTTTGAAGCATAAGACACAGATCAGTGTCAAAGCTAGTTTTACAACTAGATGTAGTGCATGTTATATACTGTCTGTTTATGGAGTGTGTGTCCATATGTGTGTGTATGAGTGAGATTCCCAATTGGTTTAAATCCATTGTCTCTGGCAAAGCTGTGTGCTGTACACCATTGAGAATTGGCTCTCTTGCTGTTGACGTATTCATTCTATTCTTACTTGTTTTCTCAAATGATTGTGTCAACTCGGCTACAGCTCATGAGGTCTCTTTTTTTTCAGGTTTATATTTCCTCAGCAATAATTCGGTCATAAATAAGCACATTGTTAAGATCACCAGAGAGACTAATGTGGAAAGATTTTAGGAGAAAAGTTTTGAATATGATTTTTGAATATTGCTTGTCTCATTTTAAAGAACAGTTCAAAAGACAACATCAAACTCCCGGTTAAAAAAAACCAACTTACTTACCTTTTCATATTTTGTTTCATTTCCACTTGCTTTTATTTAGAACATTTCATAACAGTAAGTATCCTTTCTGCTTTAAGCTAGAGAGTAAAAAAAAAAAAAAAAAGTGTGCTTTGGTGTTTGACATTACTGGTCACTTAGACTTGCTGCTTTTTATCATGTGCATTGGCTGGTTTGTATGCATATTTTTTAAACCAAGATTTAAGATTTACATGTTATTTGGAATTTGATCTATAACTTGAAAGGCTACTGTAGCCACAATAAGAATGAAAATAACCCTGAACTGTTGAAAATTCAGCTCGGAGCACGAAAAGTGGTAATGACTGCAATAGTAGTTTTGTCGATATTTATAAATCAATGCAAACCAGAAACTGGATGTTTTAACTTATAACAGTTTCACTGTAACTGATACCCTCAAGTTTAGAGCTTTAAGCTTTGTGAAGTGCAATGTTATTGCAGGGCATGCATCCAATTTTTAAAACATTATATAGATTGGAGACAGATGAGCTTTTCAGAATTATTTTAGGCCTATTTTGATTGAATGCCTGAGATGCATTTTCCAGTGGAAATTAATTGCATTGATGTGAAAACAAATGAACCCCAACCTCAAAATTAGCTGCAGGTTCCTGCTCGAACCAGTACTTAAAAGCAAGGGAGTGGGCAGAGATAGTGACTGGGAAGTACAATGACAGTGTACACTTTGTTGGTAGAATAAAATAACCTTTCTTCAATGCCTGCTCTTTTTTGCTGTCTCTCTTAGAATGCATGCATGCATAGAGAGAGAAATTTTCCCATGTATCTGTGGTTGCATGAGTGGACAATGGCTTTTTCTAGCGATCACTGCTTCCCCTTGCATGCTACTGTAAACTTTTGCTGGCCCGTGTCAGCAGCTAAGTGTCAGCAAAATCTCCCACAGCCACTACCTGTAGTGCTTCTATTGTTGTCCTGGGGCATTTCTGGAGCACACACTTCTTGGGGATTGTGCTAGGTGAATTTATTAGTGAATAGCAGCTAACGTGATTTCCACCCTTCAGTGAAATTTGCCTTAGCTATGTAAAAACTGTGTTTGGGATTCCTGTTTCTTTGACTGATGCTCTCAATCAGTGGATATCTCCCAGTGAGAGGTAAGCAGAGAAGGCAATGTGAACCCTTTAAATAACGAGAGCAAACAACAGTGGCTGAGAGCTGATCTCTGTTGAAGAACAGCTGCAGCAGTTCTCCATTACTTTGTTCTGTGTGCCTTGAGATTCACCTCTTCCCTGTGTTTCTCATCATTTGTACTAATATAGCTGTCAGCTGGGATTTTTAGCATGTTTAAGAGATGAAGCGTGTGCAAAGGTTCCTCCCAAGATATGGCATATATTCATTTTGATCTTCATGAAAGTTTGAAGGGCATCAATGAAGTGGGTTGGGGGTGGGAAGAGGGTCACTGAAGACACATAGCTATTTGGCAGTATTAAAATATTTTTACACCTGGAGATGACTTGCTGAACAGATAATTGAGAGTTCACCTTCATGTATGTGCTCCTCTCCCTCCTCCCTCACTGCCACCCACTGAAACAGCCAGCAGCTTTGAGACACTGAGCATGTTTGGGACTGTGACCATGGTGGGCTGTGCTAACTTTCCTCTGGTCTGCAGAGAGAGCTTGGCACTGCAGGAACAATGTGCTGATGGCAGAAGTGCTTGGGAAGCAATGAGCGTTAAAAAGCACAGAGTTTCTCTATGGTATTCTTGTTAATGGATAGGATTAAGAGCTGGATTTTGGTCTGCCGCTGATGTCATATATCATCTGAGAGTTTTTCAAGCTTCTAATTTTCAATTTTTCCTATTTCCTATGTTGTTTAGGAAATCACGTAGAATTATCTTATATAATGCCTGTCTTAAAGATTTCTACAGTATGTGTTACTTTAATAGTATTTTTAGTGTTGAGTGTAGAATTTAAATCTCAGTAAATAAACCATCTCACATGTATATACACCTACATACTGTCTTCATTAGCGACTGTGCTCTGCTAACCAGAGCAAACTCTGCTTTCCACAGTGCATACAGAAGACTTGTGTCTTGTCAGCGTGAGACAGACTGAATCTGCCAGTGGCAGATGCTGGAGCGGTTTTCTCTCATTTAGGCTGTTTTGTTTAGTCAATCTATTTTCTAGCAAAACTGTGATCAAATCCCTGCTCCGTGCCCAGCCATTGCATTGTGGCTCCGTGTGCTGTGAGTTGTATTGCCACATGGTCTTGCGACTCAGCAACACTTGGAGCCACTGTCTTTGTACAAGCTCCAGACTGGTGAAAATGAATGAGAAACCGATGATTACAGTTTTATTAATTTATTAATGTGGAGCTGAAAAAATGCAAAGATTCAGTTTAATTGCCTTTTAATTAATATTATCTTATATTTAAATTGCTGGAAGCTTCTTTTGGGGTCTAGTACGTCTTTTTGTTGACTACCCACAGCAGCCATTTTTTTATGAGGACCTAAGTTAGGTACCTGAACTGAATTAGCAATGATCACAAACTGGCCTGCAGTTTAAAGCCTTCACTTAAGTAGCAATCTTAATTTGATTAATTAATGAAGGACCCTTTTCCCAGCCTCTTTGGGCATAGCAACCTTTCCGCTCTTTTGCAGTGTTGGATGTGGAGGCCCAAGGGGGCAATGTTGAGGAAGGAAAAGTCAAGAGAGGTAAAGCCACCCAAAGTATAAGTATAGCAGTCCTGTCTGCCTGCAGGCACATGAAGACATCAGCAAGTACATCTTTCTTAGACACCCAGGCAGACAAACATCTCTGAAACATGGGGGCATGAAACTGCTGCCGCAGCATCCATCATCCTGTGAGGGACAGTGAAAACATGTGCTGTCATCTTTGACATTTTAATTGAAAAGAAAGCTTACACAGATTTCGACCTTAAGCAGTATGTTTATACAAGTGTATACAGAGAAATAATCTGTCAGTTCAGTGCAGGCTCATTGCTATAGGAGTTGGTTTAGTAACTGAACAATCCAACATTAGCTCACACACCTTGCCTTGTTCCATGCCTCAATAATTTTTAGTAGAAATACTTTGCCTAGAGGCATGCAGTTATTAAAAAAGAGGCTCAGCTTGCTTAAAGCCTGGAATTATTAGCTCATGGTAACAAGCCTGCACTGGAGAAACTGTTGGTTCTTTGTTTTCATAACTTTGCTGTAATTCACCATCTTATTTTCAGAGAAAAACTTCTGCATTGTTTGGGAAGTTAAAAAAAAGAAGAAAAAAGAAAAAGAAAAATAAATCAGTTCCAAAATATTATTTTTTAATTTTTATTATAAAGAGAGTTTACAAAGCTCTTCTATCTTAGTATTTCTATTAAATTGCACTGGTCTAAATAATAAGGCCAAATAGAAAGACAACTCCGAGAAATTTGTTTTACCTCATTTCCAGTATAGGAATCAGTTGGTAGTGAGTACTCAGTGAGAGCTCTCTGAAGACCCTCTCAGCCCTTTAAGAGTAAAATGGGCTTTTTCTCCGTCCTTTTTGCAACCTGCTATCCCTTTCAGATGCAAAGTTGTGAAGGTCAAATAAAATCCATTTGCACTGCTATAACGTGTGTGAAAGGAGTCACTTGAGTGAATTGAGGGCTCCAGCACCTTTAGATAGCCCAAACCTGGCAGAAGAGTTACTTGGTGTTCAGTTGTCACCTTCTCTGGATGCTGGGGGTAGGTTTCTTTCCAGCTGTTTAACCTGTTGATATTTTCCCTCAATGAGCCTCAGATTTTCAAATTTTCTTGATTTTGCTTGCCAGGCTGCAATCTTAAGCCCAGATTTTAAAAAGAATGGTCATGTTAAAAAAGTGTTTCTGCAAGCTTTATTGCTGTTATTATTCCTGGTTTTAAGTCAGCTGCCATTTGATGCATTTGTGTATTATAGCTACCTATTTTTTCAATGAAAAATGATACACGTTTATTTGTGGGGCTGCAAAATAATTTGTTTTCCTGAAGAACTAAGCTTGGTTCTGTTTGAGCTGAGAGACTGCGACGGCAGTGGAATCAGTTTGACATCGTTTCTTGCTTTTATGATCAAATCATATTTATGCTGCAGTTTTTTGGGTTTATCCCACTTCTTTTTTTCTTATTTTAATACAAGAATGTGTTTTTATAAGGGCTAGTTCTTTATAATCCCTTGAACCTGCCTTTTGCAGTGTTTCCCTGTTTTGCTTTAACTATGCCATTATCCTTCACATATCATTTGTGAGTTCCAGCTGTGTGCGTAACACTGTGCAGAACATAAACTTCTCCGAGGAGGTTATAGTCTAAGAAACCATTCTAGCTTTTCTTATTTTTCTTGTAATGGGTCAGGCAATAAGACCCAGTGAAATATTTAGAGGGAAAGAAAGATTGAAACCAGCAGTTTCTAAGACCTGGAAGAGCCAAAAGGCAAATGTTAATGGTTTTTGTGAGGCTTCCAAGGACCTTCTGGTCCTTGTACTTGTGCTGAATTTGCAGAGGTTCCTTAAACATGTGTTCGGGAAATATAGGTGGCATTAGCACAATTGGAGTTTCTAAAGGCAAGATTTATCATTGACTAAACCTTTAAATAGACTTTGGCCCACTAAATACATGACAGGGCTGCTGATTTGTGGGGCTTTTCTCCTACAAGCTCAGGTGAAAAGTACAGAATTCTTAACAAATTTTGAAGGTATTTTTCCACAGGATGATAGTCTTTTACTGTATATATATATATATATATATCCATTCTCTGCCTAGTTTTTTTTCATTTGTTTGTTTTTTTTTTTTTACTTCTCCTTTTCCTTCATTTGGGTCTTCTGTCCCTGTGTATTAGAACAAGTTATCAAGAATGCAGTTCTGATGGAGTTGCTTTGTTTCCAAATGAACAGCTTCTCCTCAAGTGGCATCTAGGGGTATGTGAATTGAGAAGTAACATCTCTTTAGTTGCTTTTGACTTTGTTCTGCATCATTTTGTATCTGTATGCTGCATCTTGCTCCTTTTGTGATGCTTGTTGCTGAATTCCTTCTTCCTCTGTGCCAATGTATAGCTTGTTATCTTAATTGTGCCAGCTCTTCTGAGACACTAATATGGGCTTTCCCTTCACTTCTGAATCAAGCTTCTTGTCTTCAAGACTTTTTGCAGCTTAGCCTTATCTTATCTCAGTCCTCCAGTTTCTCATTACAGTGTCAAGCATCACTTTCACTTTGCCAGTGTCTTTACCACCAGCTGGTTTCTCTTTCCCAGGCAGAAATCTCTTCTTGTCCAACACTGGGAAAATACCTAAAGGTAACACATATGTGAAGATACATGCACACTCCTTTTAAAAATCTCTAGAGAAAGCACAGCTTTGTCTGGATGCTTCCCAAATCCTCTAAGTTATGAGCCACAATTTTCCCTCTCTAGAGTGTTGCCCTTCCTGTGTCTCAATCTTAGTTACTCCCTTCCTCTTGCAAACTTCCTCAGTCCTGTCATTTCTGAGCATACCAGTTACATCAAAAACATACAGAGAAACAAAAAGGCAACCAGAGTAGTGCCTCTAAATTGTCTCCAATTCTTTAGCACATTTATTTGCTTGTGTGTTCTATCTCCGTCTTCTACTTTTCATCTGGTTTGTGTCTCTAGAATGTAAACACACTCTGTATGAATTGTCTCTTATCTGTGTTTGTACAGTGCCAGGCTCAATGGGGTCCCGGTCCCGACTGGGACCTTTGGGCACCACCACAGTATAAATGTCTGCTACTGATAATAATAATCTACCCACATCATGCAGATGTCTGAATTATCTGAGAAATACAAACAAGGATCTTTACTAGGTTGGCAGGGAGCCATGAATTCTAGGTGCCAGTTTTCTTTTCCCCTGAATATGGTTTGGCTCCCTGAAAAACCTGGTGACACAAACCTCCCACTTCTTGGAAAGCTTGGCTCTCTGGCGGTGATGTGATTAAAACATCGTTAAACATGGGATACAGCAGGTCAGGTGAGGTCCCTTGCAACTATGTGAGGTATTCCAAGTACTGGTCTGATGCTTTGTTGTTGCTTTCCCTTGTGTTTATTTTTTCTTTCCCCCTCTATGACAAATGGATAAATTGAAACTAGACAGAGCTGCCCTACTTTGAGGGTGGGAAATAACGGATCACAAATGAGGAAAGCTCTAGGTAGACTGATAGGCTTATATAATGGCAGTGTGGCTCAAAAACCAGCAGACCAGCAGTAAATGAAGCAGCCCCTCCAGTCAGAACACATTTCTCAGATTAAAACATCCCCTCCATGTCTTTGCCTCTGACTGAATTATTCAAATATTGAAGGCCCAGGACAGCACTTGGGCCAGGTACTCTGGCTGCAGTATCTGCTGTAAGAGCAACTTGCAGCTGGTCTGTGGAACCACATGCTCCGGGGAACTTTCTGCAATGAAAAGTTTAATTGTGACAGTACCTGGCTGTCAGTGAGATTTTCAGAGGGTAGACTGCAGCCAGCTGTGCTTATTCTCAGTATGATAGGCTACTTGGGGGCTTCAGCCTGAAAGCCACCCAAACGACATGCACATACTGACATCCCCGGAAAAGATCGCTGCTGGCATGCAGTGATTGCTCCTCATTACATTGATCGTAATGATATCATTGCTGCCTTATTCACCTCTGTCTCCCTATTGCTTCCACTCACTCTCCCTCATTTTGTCCTTGATCTCCAAGCTTTTTGGGGCAGGACTTCACCTCATGCACAAATTTTAAACCAAGGCTTCTAGGCATTGTTGTAATAAATATGTAGGTAAATACATGTTTATACATATATATAAAAATGATGAAAGTCTGATCAAGTGTGTTGTGTAACTGCAGCATGGTACAGAAATCCCTCAGCCAGTGCTGACCCGATGTGGCAAATTGCCACAGCACAACCAGCCACCTGTGGGCTGCTCTGGTGTGAGCTGGCTGGGTCTGAAGGCTATGGAAAGTCAAGAGACGGGTTCCTTTACTCCAGTGCAACTCGTATATTTCTGGCTAAACTTTTTCCACACCAGAGCTAACTGAAGTGGAACAAACGGGGTTGTAATGTAGGTATTCTTGATGACCTTGCACAAATGCTACGTGCAGGGCAGTAAGGAGCAGGAGAGAGGTCATGATAAGACCCACTGACCCAGAGTGCTTTACCATAATAGAAAACATTCTGCAGTGATACTTTAAATAGCATCAGTCCTTTTGCACATAGCCCCACATGGTCTAGGTTGGTAGGAACCTAGTCTCATGCAACCTCAGCAGCAAATTGTCATCTGCCCAAATTACCCTTGAAGACTTCAAGTTAAGGGAAGCCTAGTCTTTTAATAGACAAATGTGGTGTTTAGTCATCAGGCAATCGGTTGCATCATATCAGACGGAGTATTTGGTATTAATCTAGGAGGCACATACTGAAGTACATATCATAGATATTTGATTGCATTAGAGGAGTTTTAATCATATGATAGAACATGATGGAGTCACCATGGCTTAGCAGGGTACCACCCATCTGTTTAAATGTTAATAAGGGTGACTCATGGTGCTAGCACAACCGTGCAGAGGAAGAAGAGCCAACGTGGTCAGTTGCAGCAGCTTGGCTAATGTGGTATTTTACTAAGCCACCGTAATGCTGACTATCCAGGCCACGCACGCCTGAAGAGACAGTGTGCAAATGCTGACCGAGACCCCCGTCGTGTCCAACAGCAGGCTTCTGCTGGAACACAATGAAAATTCTTAAATTTTGGAAAAACCCCACGGATAGCCAGATTTTTAGTGAGGTTGAGCGCCTGCCAGTTCTCTATCTTATCTGTCCTTTATTTGTGGGCTGTTTGCCCAACAGCCCTATTTATTTAGCAACACAGGTGCCAAGTAATGAAAATCTCTCAGTCAGAAATATTGACTGACAGGCTGCAGGCAGAACCTCCTCATCATTTACAAAGAGAGGAGCAGATTCAATATGTCCAACATAAAAAATAACAGTTATAAACTCTCGCTGACTTTCTTTGCTGCCAGATAGAAGGCAACAACAAAAGAGGTTGTGTTGTCCTTGGAAGAAGTATCTCAGACAAACTGAGTATCTCAGCCTGTACGGTTCTGCGCCACAGACATTCCCTGACCTCTGTGAGAGTGAGTGTGCAGGAGCACGTGCTAAATCCGTGACCTGTGTTAAGTATAGGAGCAATGGAAGTATCCATGAGTACTGGCCAATGTCAGTTTCCCCGGTACGGGCGGGGGGACTCCAGTGTGCGTTGTGTAGCGCTTTTATCGATGGCAGGTTTTTCAGCAAAGAGGCTCAACCTTGAAGAGCAAGGCTTCTCTGACTGCTCTGTGCCTCTTTTTAAAAACAGGCTTGGGAACAGGCTAGCAGGAGTGTAGCAAGAAAAAATAACTGAAGAACTGAAGATTTTTTTCCCTCTAGCTAAGCGTAAAGCATGTACTCTCCCCTAAAATGAAGCAGCGTTAAAGGTAAAACTGGGGACAGCAAGGAAGATTCTTCGCCATTTTAATAAATACCGATAACTCCCCTTTGCCCAAGCCCCATATTCCCAAGCTTATTAAAGCAATTTTGGAATTTTTTTTGGCTCTGGAACATATAAGCAAAACCCAAACCATGCAGTCCCTTGAGAATCACTTGCACAAATTGTATAGGTCAAGCCAAAATAAGTTTCTGTCAAACAGCCTAACACCTAAGCTTATTATGAAACTGGTGAATTGTACAAAGGGTCTGTATGTGGGGCTCTCTCAAAATGAATAAAGGTGTGGGGGGGGCTCTTGTCACAGTACTTGTTTTACTTTGACCCCACTGAAAACTCAAGTGGTATTTTTATTGAACGTGTGGCTCTGGCCAGCACTGTTCCCGTAGGTTCTGTCTAAGCTGGTGGACTCAAGAGCTGCAGAGTGGGCAGGTGGGTGCACACCTCAGTCTCATTCCAGGCCAGGCAGGAGAGTGCACCAGTGCTTTCTCCTTTCCTGCCCACTCCTCTCGCCCGCTGTCCAGGAGGAAACCCCAGTGCATCCGTAGCAGGGGCTGCAGCACACTCTGTTCTGCCCCTCAAATGCCCCAGCATGGGGGTCCCAGCCCTGCCGTCTGGCACATGGACTTTACAGCATGAGGTAGAGAAGACCTGTTTGAATTTACTGTCTGCTGCTCTTCGGGGCAGTAGTTCTGGTGAGGATGGGCCAGTGGGAAGTGCACCCTGTTTGTGGGTGTCACCACAGCCTCAAGAAACCAAACAAAGATCTCCTCCTCACACTCAACTTGATATCTTCTCACTTTTTTCTTTTCAAAAGAGCACTGAATCTGCTTTTCATGATACTTTGATCCTGTCCTATTGATCTGTCAGTCCTCATGTGTGAACGAGTGCTGGTACATGGAGCATCTGAGTTTAATTGGATAGTAGAATGGGTCAGGGTCTGTGTACTTTGAGCATATTTTCTGAGCTCGTTTTTCCTGCACTGCATCCCTTCCACTTATACCACCTCCACAGCTCCCAAGGCTTAGCCAGGTACTGAGCTGACTGTGGAGTTGCATATTCCATTCATGCTCCCTCACAGAACTTACTGCACTGTCTCACAGGTTTATACCACACATTTGGAAAATGTTGTCTTGATTTTTTTAAGGTGATATGAAGATGTAAGTACATCATGTTCCTCCATCAGCAGATAACCAGGGAGGCATAGGAAGAACTCCTTGTCTGTATCTGAGATACATTTGTTGTTATTTTTGGGTTTCTTTCTTCCCCTTCTGAATAAGTACTGTATGTGTCTGGGAGGATTTTTAAAACATCCTTCAAAACACAGGCTTTTTCTCTCCACAGAGAACCAAGACAAAAGGATGGGTTCAGTTGTGTGCAGCTGCTAAAAGAGGGCAGCTGAGGGCAGAAGGATGGGAGGAGCAGAGTGTCTGAGTATGAGGGAATTGTCAGGGCAAGGATTTTGAGGTGGCATTTTCTGGGATAGAAATGTTTCTGTGGAAACAGGGTTGAAGAAATGAGTGTTGAAGGACAGCAAGTCCAAGGATGGGAAATACTGGGAAATTTTAAAGAAGAGGGGATTGGGTGATTTGAAGTCTTGGCAAAAGAGAAGGAGACTTGTACATCAGAAGAAGGTGGTTTTGCCGTCAGACAGGCACCTAGAGTTTGGGACCTTGAAAGTGGTGTCCTCCATACTGGATGTCTTTGAATCCCATTGCTCACAGCCTTTGGGCTTTTTGCACGTTGTTAGATAACTGGAAGTGACAGCTAAAGTTAGAGGAGGGGTGTATGTATTCATGGTTGCCAGTACCACTTGCAATTGGAGGGGCAAAATGTAAGGCCCCATCATTTGGTGTGACACAGTTCAGACCAAGCGGGAACTTGGTTCCCCGCTGCTCCTCTCGGGTTATGACTCTGCTTCCCTGACCAGGTCAGTCCAGTTTTGAGGCTTCCATGGCTAGCTGTGGATTCATCAGTGAAGCAAGCCTTCTGCCAAGGCTGAAAATCAACCGTGATGTTTAGAGGCTCTAAACATCTTAGACTCCTTCCATGCTCTCCCCTGCAGAGGCTCTTCAAGCTCACAGACTGTGCACCCTCTTCTCCAGTCCTTCTCACACCTTTTGGGAGCAACTCTCCTTCCCAATAAACAGTCTAAACCATGTGCTATACAGAAGACCATCCTGTTCTCTGAGAATTTAACATACCCACTTGTACTGTCAATGTTTGTTGAGCCAATGTATGTGAAAATTTTATTTTCAAGCTTTTTGAAAAGGTAGCAAGTTGCACTCACCCAAAACTTCAAGCAACTCACACTTTCTTCAAAACTAAAAAAAAAACCCCAAAACAACAAAAACCTGATAATATAACTCCCAAGACCACATTCTTAAAGGCTTTTTCAAAATGTAGTCCCAGCATTGCTTAATCCATTAATTTTATGATTCTTCTTTGTGAATGGGCCTGCTTTCTCACATGCACTGTTTTCCCTGTGCTGTACTTAAAAAAATCCTTCTAAATCTTTTGAACCCCTTTTGCCAAAAAAATTAACTCTGCTTTTCTATAGTCCACATGTTTTGCTTCCATAAACTGCTTAATCTGAATGTAATTTTCCTTCTACTTTTTTTCCAATTTTTGTGTCCTGGTGGTGTGCTAAGTGGTAAAATTAGTAATCTTGCTTTGGAACAAAGGCTTGGTAGAGTTTCACAGGAGAGATTATCAAGGCTGATTTGAAATACTCATTTTAGAGTAGCTTATTTACAGGTGTCAAAATTTCAGAATTAATTTAAGAGTGGTTAATTTTCTGTCAGAGTCTGCAAAGCTGTCATCCAGATATTTTTGTTCCTGAGGGCTAAATTTACAGCAGTGCACTAATGCCAGAAGGTTTCCCTGCTTTGTCGGTAGGAAATCTTTTTTGTACCGTCTTTTGCTAGCCACTATCCTGTGCAGAGGTGCCTGGACTGAGACCAGCTGATACGTATACATTCATGTTATATCAGTTGAGCTATTCTGGGGCTTTAACTGATAAAGAGAAGAAGGAAGGTGATTCACCTTCTTCTTGAAAACTTTATGTTCCACTGATTTATGCAGGATATGACAAATCTTGGATTGGTTCATCCGCGCCTGCTTGTCTGGAGCTGCCTGTGCCTACCAATGGCTGGCAGGGTAAGGCTTGTTTTGGTCTCCACAGCCCATGACGGCTTTCTTTTCTTTTCTCTTCTTCTAGGCCTGTCCCAGGTTCTCTGTCTTCACTACTGCACCTACACAACCGACAAAGACAGCCTATGCCTGCCTCTATGCCCGGCACCCTGCCCAACCCTACCATGCCAGGATCTTCTGCTGTACTCATGCCTGTAAGTTTTCTGGTTTGGCTTTTTTGCAGGGAGGAAATCTGTTTTGTGTTTGGTTCAATCTAAGCAGAGGTGAAAGTCTGCTGCATTTGCTAAAAACCAGTGTAATAAGTTAAGGAAGCTGGACCTTCTATGCTGTTTCATCTTAGACGAGAGTATTTCTGATGAAGTTAATGGCATGCTAATTAGCGTGAGAGTGATTAGAAGCAGTTTACACGAGACTACAAATTGTGATTCTCATACTTGGTCGTGTAGGTGAGATCAAGGCGTCTGTGCTGGAACAAAAAGATTTTTCTGAATTCAGAAAAAAACTGGAAAAGCAATGTACATAAGTTATGTCAGTGAACTCTAAGTGATCCTCTTGTGTGGGAGATAACCAGTTAACAAGAAAGAAATTTGACTTACTTTTCTGGCCTGTTAACTTGCACTTATTTAGAAGTAGGTAACAATCGCTGCTCACCTTTCATCATTTCTGGAGGGATGGGAGTATTTCGCATCTCATGGAAGCCAAAGGGCTGCTTTACAATTGTAACTTCAAACCTTAAATTATTTTAACCTTTTGACCTTTTCAGTAGAAGACATTTGGGCAGGTTAGGGGTGGAGAAAAGTAAGGATGACATGGAGAAGAGGGGATGGAGAAAGCAGTTTTTGCTTCATTTCACTGTGTTCAAGTTTGCAAGACAAACCTGAGAGCACTTGACCATGGGAGGGAGAAAAGCACTGCCTGTTCTGGCTCTGCTGGATCAAGGGGAACACTCAACAGGGATACAGAGATTCAGATTTGGCTGCTATTTGAGCAGTCATGAATAAGTTATTAATTATTAACTTGTCAATAAGGCTCTCCTGGAATATTGATCGGGAAGTTTAACAAAAAAACATAAGACATGTCATTGCAGGAAGTTTTTTTCTGGCATGATTCCCAAGGAAACTCAAATGCAGCAAAAATCCAGCAGCAGTGTAAGTTCAATGGCTTCAGTCTGCTGCTGGGAAGCCCTTTGGGCAGCTTTACTCACAGATGAGCAGGTATGCTCTGGCTGCAAGCCCTGGAGATATGAGCATGGAGGCGAGACAGACCCTGTCAGCGCTGGCTGCCCCTCCTGCCCCACGGCACTCCTGAAAGGGCTGCAGGGGAGATGGCAGTGAGAGCTGCTCCTGCTCCATGGAGAGAGGGTAAGGGCGCCTTGGCAGCTTTTCCCTGCCAGTGGACAGTGGGTTATTCACATTTCCCCAAAGCCCAGCACCCATTCTGGCAGGCATCATGGAGGGAGGGAGACAACGCCTCACCACAGGGCACAGAATATAGTCCCCTGCTTGGATTGCTCAGATGGAGCAAGAAAAGTCTTTTTGTAGGAGCCAAAGGTTTGGGGGACTGGCTCAAAGCAAGGTGGGATGCTCAGCTCTGGCTGGAAGCAGCACCATAACCCTGCTTACCACCCCTGACAAGGCCTAGCAGTGTATGGGGCTTGTCTCTTTTTGGGGAATACCCTCCAGGAAATGATTTTATAGAGGACTTACTGCCATTGGGTTTTGTTTGTATTGCTCCCTCCCAGCCTAGTGAGATTAACTTGCAGAAAGGGCTCTGAACAGCCAGGAGAAGTTTTGTTTTGTCTTTTACCATCTCAGCAGTGCATGAAAGCTTCCCTTACTAGACATATGGAAAACTCTTCCCAGCTGAGCAGTCCAAGTGAAGGAAAAACAGACAGCTTGTTTTCCATATGCTTGAGATTGTAGATTTTTATTTATGCTTTTAACAAGCTAAGTTGGGCTGCACTGGGAGGGGAAGCTACAGTTTTATACAGTGATGCTTTTAAAACCACTTAACTCTGAGTGTTGTTTTACTGAAAGGGAGAAAATCATTACAAAAAAGCACAAACCTGGGTGGCTGCTACATTTGTTTATTAAAGAACCCCTTTCTTTATAATTGGCTGTGAGTTTTCAGGGCCGATTATGATGAAACACACGCCTACGTGCATACACATATGCAATTCATGACACAGATTGTTATTTTCCCAGTCATGAAGAAATAAAGCTGAGTCCATTTAAATAGAAACTGAGAGTAAATTCTTGCAAATGTCTCCAGATGTTTTCAAACCTTTTTTTTTCTCTTTTAAAAGATGGAGCGACAAATGTCAATGAACTCCAACATCATGGGGATGCAGGGGCCGAACCTCAATAATCCATGTGCTTCACCTCAAGTTCCCCCAATGCATTCAGAAGCCAAAATGGTAAAAAGACAATTTTTTAAAATCACTGTATTTTCTCATACTGCTGTTGCATACCAGTTACCCAGACAGTGGGGGGAATGTAGCCAGACGCTGCTTACTTCATTCTTAGTCATACGTTATACTCTTTTTTAGTATGCTGCAGTAAATTGCCTTTGTGTCTATGAACTTTCAAGATGTTCCTAGCCCTAACTGATCTCTCGGTGAGAGGGAACTGAAGGGTGAGCTATATGATCCATACTGTGCTAAACAGGATTTTTGGTGCAGATTAGTAGAATTTAAGCAAATGGCCTGGCTGTTTCTCTAATGGTGTCTGTACTCCACAACTTGACCTAAAGAAAATTGTCAGTTAATAAAGAGTGCAGTAAAAGGTGTGTACTGTGGAGGGAATATACGTAGTCCTTGTTTTTTCCAGATAGGAGCATGGTGTGTCAGAGAAGCATACCAAACAATATATGTGTACAGAACTGGGATATTTTCTTTTTCTGGAATACAGCAAAGGTGTTTCCTTCAAAAAGAAGTGTCAGAATTTGGACAAATGTAGTTTATTTATACGAGTCAAGTGTCATAACAAAAAACCAAAATTGTTTTTTAAAGTTGTTCTATATCTTAAAAGGTCAAGGCTTCTCAGGCATATGTACTGACATAGGATTAATGTAAGTAAACTAAACTACAGGTGGACATTTGTAAGTTTTCCCCAGCTTTATGTACACTCTTGTGGAAGTATTTGGCACTAATATCCTTTGAATCAAGTTACCAGCGTGGAAATGCTTTGGCTTTTTAAGTTTCAGAACTGCCATTTGCTGCTGTCTAAGGGAAATATGAAGACAGAAGTTTTTAGTTTTAGTGCTGTAGGGTTTTTATCCTCTCAACATATCTCATCATAGTGAAAAACAGGAGTATCTTCATTGAACTTCTTTCAGTGGCATTTTGCCAAGGTAAAATTGTCATAAGTGAGAGAATGAAATCAAGCTGACAAAGATTAAGCAACCACATATTTTTATACATTTCTACTTTGCATGACTGGTACGGCTTTTAAAGCTGTTGTCATCTATCCCGAGGCAAAGAAAAATATCTACTTGTCTGTTGGTATGGTGCATACAGGACACTCTGGGTTAAGAGCAACAACATATACGAGCTTATTCTACCTCTGTTTTCTTAGGTTGGGTAGGTCATGCCTTCACCTCACTGTTGGTCTGGGTTAGGCTGTTAACCCAACCTCTGTTAACACTCTGTCTAAAACCACACTCCGTAAACATGCAGCCAGTTGGCCAGAAGAGGAATGATAGCCAAAAATGCTGGCTCCCCCAGCCAAGGAAAACCTGTGGTCGAGAGTTCTCTCTGCTGTACCACACAGTGACGGTGACATGCCAAATGGCAACAGCATCTGCAGCAGAGCTTGTTAAAAACTTTTTGGAATAGGCAAGTGTTTTTTCAATGCAAGTGTAGCTGAGCCAAGCTAAATACTCCTTGGCTGAATAAATCCAAAACCGGCATCTGTTTTGGGGACTAAAGATTCTGTAGTTTACTCTCTCCCCACAACCCCTGCCTCTTTTTTACTGGTAATGTGAGGCTACTTAAGAACAAGATTAAATTATTGGTGCATATGGTGAGAATTCTATGTTGTAATAACTGAAACTGTATATTAATACGAATTACCTTTTAATATGGGGAAGCAGGTTTTGTCCCGAAATCTAATGTATGAAGGCATTTTAATATATGAAGAAATTGCTATCAGTTACAAAATATGGTGTAGTGAAGAAGCAGAGCCTTTGCTCCTCAGGGCCTTTGTGCCACCTTTCCAAGGGTACAAAAAATCTGCACGCATTAACTCCTAAGAGGTATAATTCAGAGCTCCAGGACTTTTCCTCTTTTCAGATTCAGGTTTGGTGCTTTTAAAATATTTTATATTTCTATATTCTAATTTTATACTTTGTTTCTGTATGAGCACACATGTGATGTGAAAAGCCACTTCATTTACCCACTGCTTTGAGTAATATGAATCTATGAACAATACTCTGTATGAATACAAAGTAGAAAAAAATGTAGGAAATATTTAGAGCAAAATTATTTCTTACAAGTAAGTTCATGGATTTTAAATCAGAATCAACTGTATTAAAGGGATATTTGTTCTTAATTACTAAGTTTTTCACTTTTCTTCATGCTTAAAGCATGAGACTTCACAGACTCTGGTGACTTTTTTTAAAAAGTTAAAAGTGAGGGTGCTTAGTACCTTATCAGGCTTGTGTCCTGCATTAGGAAGGAATTCCAGATTTGCCTGGATTCTGCTAATGCTGTTACTGCTGCTGCGTTCAGCATTGCTTGCGTTCTTTTTGGCTGGCCCCGCCCCGAGAAGGATGTATGTGTCAAACACCAGATAGAGTAATCTAAGATGCTTGTAGCTAGTGACTGAAGTAACTGGAGAAGTCCAGGGGACTTTGGGCCTGGTTCATCAGGTGCCCAAATCCATGGGAGTGTCGGCACTTTTGGGAGGCCTACGTGAGAGAATGCAGGAGAGGCTCCTTTAAGTGTGAGACCCAGATGTGAGACCAAATCCTTCTGGCCTCATGGCAGTGTGTACCTGAGCAATGCAAGCACACTTTGGCATGCAGCAGTCATAACACTGTTTGGTGACACGTGTGAGTTAATTTGCCTCTGCCTCTGAATAAATAATATCAGAAGGGATGCTGTGTGACGCCAGGTTTTTTAAAGAAAGCAGATAGACGGCAAAAGATTCATACCCTTAATTGGTTCATAATTTGTTTATAGTGGGAAATAGAGGCCAGCCTGATAAATATATACATTGTCTAATACAAGTACATCTACACACACATATAGAATATACATGGCATTAATGTAATGTTTCTGTAATAAGCAATACCTGTTTTAATCACCTTGTATCACCTGGCATTTATGGAAAGCCACACTCTGCCACCTAAGATGCTCACTTCCTGGTTTAAGTTTTTTTCAGGAGAACATTCCATCAAGTATTAAGGTACTGTAGATGACATCCAGAACTGATTTAATTTATCACAGCAATCTCAGTTTCTCTCACAGTATGCCTCTCGATTGGGTTATCACCTAATGCTTTAAAACTGTCCTGGTAAATGAATGAGTGAACATCTAAATCAATACTGCTTTCTTCTTAGATTCACAGCTGAGTGGATAAAACTCTTATGCTGCCCACCAAAAACACACATTGATTTTATATTAAAATATATTGCATTGGAAAGAGGAGGATACATATAGCTCTTAAGTGTACATGGTAAAAATATGCAGAGTAGCGCGTGTAGCATATTAATGTGTGGTTCAGTAGGCTGAAAGTATTATGAAGTTGGAACTGCTGGCGGTGCCTTTGCCTTAATATACTGCCTACATTCAGTTTGGTTTTGCAGTTTCAGAGTATTGGAGGTTTTAGAACTCGGAAGTGCAATACCGTGTGGATTACTGGAGTAAAAGATAAATAGTGTGCACTGAACCGCTGGAAGCCTGTGTGACAGCAGGTCTTTTCAATGGAGCTGATGCCTTTCTATCTGAATTTTGCAAGGCATTGATCTTTACCTCTAGAAATTTATGGCCACTGAAAGGAGGTATAAAAAGCATGCTGGCAATGAAAGAATTGAACTTGAAAATACAGTTCTCAATATAATCTATTAATTTTTTCTTTTACAATTTCTGTCTGCCACTTGCTGGATATGTAGTTTTATAAAATTAAAAAAAAAATTATATGTGTAGCTTGGCTGTGCCTGTAATCCTGACAGAACATGTATGGTTCTCTAGAAAAGAAAATAAATTATTTCTGTATCAGAAGTGCATAGGAATGTGGGCTGTTGTTTTTGCCTTGTAAGCACTACTAGGTTGAACAGCAAAAAATTAAAAAAAAATTTTTGGAAGTGTCTGTCAGATGAAAGACTGAAAACATAACCAGAAAAGAAAAGTAATAAATTGGTAGAGTGCATGTTCCTAATTATAATAGTAAAATAACTGAACCTCCTAATTTGCTTAAGAATACTGGACAGCTTTGGCAGAGGAGGAGGAGAGAAGTGAAAGAAATTACATTGAGCCAGTTGTCATCAGCACTAATTTTTATTCAACTTAATTAGAGGTAAGGGGCCAGATCCTACTGGTGGCTGTGTAAATCCCAGCTGAAGCATCACACCATCCCAGAGGAAAGGCCAGGCTGTGTACAGAGACCTGGGTGCATTTCGTGTGGCTCTAAGACAAGCATGTCTTGCTACCTCCAGGAACACAACATGTCAGCCAAACGGGAAAGGCTCGGCCACAGGGGTGGAGGGCTTCCATCGGATGCAGATTATGGTCTGAGTCTGGATGGAGTCTTCTGCTGCTCCTTGTTTTACAAATAACATGTGTTCCTGTGCCCTGAGCTATGATGGTTCAACTGGTGCAAAGTGAGAAGCAGCTGGAGTCAGCTCTTACCCTGGCCCCGCTTTGGTGCTTGGCTCAGCCATTGCAGCAGCCCTTGGATGTGGAAGCAAAGCGTGCTGCCCAAACAGCAGTGGCTGGGACAGCTGGTGGCTTTGGGAAGGACATCCCTCTGGATTCCAGCTCCGGGCCGAGTTTGCAAGGTTTCCATACTGATTTCAGGCAAGGGGCTGACAAAGGCAGTCCAGGCAGGATCAGAGCCACTGAAGCTCCAGGTTTAGATACTTCACACTTTGTGACTGAAGATACTTTGTTGAACAAAATAAGTGGTTTGAAGTCTATGTTTTCCTGTCAAGCTGGCTGGGAATGGAATCAGTTTAGTAGAACAGCACATATTGCTTCAGGGCCAGAAGGCTTTTCTTTGTGTAGATTCTGGACTACTGTTGCATCTTTGCAGAGCTTTCAACAGCAGTTGCTCATCTTGTACTTCACAATAAAGCAATGAAAGCAGCATAAGAGAAAAAAAAACGTTCAAAACAAAGTCTTCCAAATAAAAATAGGTTTGAGATGTGATGAAATTTCCTGTGTCAGTAACTGAGAAGTGTTTTCACAGAAGGGACTGTTGTATAGATAAAACCCATGGTGCTTCTGCAACTGTTGACAAAACTCACTATTCTGAAATCGTATCTCCTGTTACATTTGTGCTTATGTTTTGAAGTCCCCAAAGCCAAACTTTCAGTGTGCTCCTGATCGGTGCTTTAAAACCTTTCCCGGACAGTAGCTTTGCCTGCAGACAGTGTGCCTTGCTGTGGATTAAGGTATTACCGTGATGGGTGAAGATAATAATATTCTGGTTTGTTTACTGAAACAGGACCTTGTACCCGTCATGCCTAAATTCTGGATTATGTACTAGACTGGGTAGGAACTAATTCTTCTTAAGCTGTCAGTGGCTCAGTAAGTTCACTAGGGAGGCAAGGCGGTTCAGTTACTCATAGCTGCTGCGGATGTGTGCCGAGTATCTGATCTTGCTTCTCCCGAGTGCATATGAATTGCGTTGCTTCTTGCAGGCACAAGTTGTAACAATTCCTTGCATTTTTCTTTCTTTGTGTCACTTTATCCTGCGGTGATCTTATCAGCACTATTTCCCTAGAAGAACTCACATTTTTATTATTTTGTTTGCCTGGATTCAGCTGGGTGTTAAAGTGACCTCGCTTTCTCCCCCACCCACCAGCCCTCACCCTTTCTCCCTGTTTCTCCACCACCCTCCTTCCTTAGAGGATTTACTGTCTTGTTTCTCTTTCTCCTTTTCTCCCTAGTGTCCACCCTGATTTTGTAACCATAGCAATAACTGAAATACAATCCTAATATTTGCTTGCTGTAGCTATCATCTAGCCCAACAGATGAACTGTTGGCTTTTGTGTGTCATAAGGTTTTGAAACTTAAGTTTCCGATACATCCGTATATGTGAGGGTTATTTGTTTGGTGCCCAACTGTCCCTTACAGAAAAGGGTTTGTTTGTGTACAGTTGTGTGTCAGTGGGCGCTGGTGCGAGTGAAAGCAAGCCCTCATGGTAGCGAAGCCCGGGAAGGAAACTGTAAAAATAAAAACATGGTTTTGTTACAGGGAAGTTTTGCTTCATGTAGATATATTTCAGTCTCTTGCTTGGAATATGTACAGCTTTCATTTTCCAAGATTTTTGCAAGATCCACAAATAGTGGAAATTGTTTTGCACTTCAGGCTGCTGCACATTAAGGCCAGCGTTTGATTGGGATATGCTAGTGCATCTCATGACAAGTGATGGGCTTTGGGGTGGAAGAGATGGTTTTACACACTTTACCAGCCCCATATTTTAACCACTGAGGACACAAGAGCTGGAAGAAAAATTCTCATGGCAATAAATCTCTTCTTTATGGACAGGCTTAAAAAGCATTTTCTAAAAACTATGCAGTAGCTAATGAAGCAGTTTATTAATTATGATAGTCTTCCTGTGAGATAAATAATTTCAGACTGTTGAACTGAGACAGAAAATTGAAGTGACTCACTAGAAGCCACACAATTTGTCAGTGGAAGAGCTGAAACAAGCACAGAAGAATTTCTGGCTGCCAGTTCCAGAAAACAATTTCTGTCTGAGGAAAAATTATGTATATGATTTTTTTCAAGTTAATATTAACGTTGGTAATATCAATAAAATAGTTGAAATACACTGCTTTTTCATGACTGCTGAAAGAATGGTAAGACTGAACTCCTCAAGCTTACAGGGGGTGCAGGCTCAAATTTAGGATTCAAATCTGAATGAAGGTGGCACTTTGTGTTTGGATTTAATGCCCCTGAAATTTCCTGAACTTTACTGATGAGATTTGGGCTCAGAATGACAAAAATTAACTGATCTTCTGAGACTTCTGTCATCTGAGATGATGGAAGCCTTGTGAGATCAGCTTCCCTGGCATTGTGGCTTTCACTGAAATCTCAGGAGAGCACTTACTTTCACATAATGTCAACCATATCCAAACCAGGACTAACGAATACCCCTGTAGAGCTCCTTCTAAGATCACAGACTTACTTGAAACACTGCTACAAGCTGTGTGCAGTCCGAGGGAGGGTTCACAGCATTTGTTTTTCCTTCTGTCAGATATGGCTGGTGACACTTCTCAGTGCTGGGAGGGCTATATCCTGTCTTCCAGATGTTCATTAGTGCAACTTCTCATTTATGTTCAGAGGAGGTAATTTAAAAACTGGGACAGGCTGGGTCTCCCACCCTGGAAACACTTACGCAGCAAACTATGCTGAGCTCTGGTTTTTACTAGCAAATTGCTGGCCAGTAAAGTTTATCTGAGATTTTAGTGTATAAAATGTTACGAATAATCTTCCCAAGTGTGGTCTGTAGCCAGACTGCATGGGATGTAGCATAGCTAGTTGTGTCCTCTGCACTCTGTATCCCCTTTATTCTATGACTGCTGCATAGCCCACTTTATGGGATGCCCCCCACGGGACCTGAGCTGCCTTTCTCCATTTATTGCTAATGTGCTGAGGACTGACTCTGGCAACGTGGGCACATCCAAGTTACTCTGCTTTAGATAGTTTCCTTTGTTTTAAAGAACTTACGTTACGAAGAAGACAGTGAATTACTGGACATAGCTGGAATATTGCAGAGGCAGGGGGACTTTGACCAGCTGAAGGTGAACTAGCATGAAGATTTGACTAAAAAAATGTCAGGTTTTTTAGGAATAGAATTCAATTTATGCAAACCCTTCCTCTTCTAGTCATGGATGTGCTTTTTTTCCCTCCCATTTTTATATTAAAGTCACGTTTTAATTTATATTAAAGTCACACTGAAACCAATTCATTTATGTGACTTTATTAACTCATTAAAGTCACACTGAAACTGACTCATTTTCATATTGAAATATGTTCCACAAATCTTACTTTAAGATAGTATCAGATTCTTCTTTTAGTAATGCTATCAGGCAGGGAAATACTTTAATTTAGGATTGTTACCTTCATTACGTACATTTTCATTCATGAAAGCTTGCTTTTAAAATTATGTTGTTAAAAAAAAAAAAGGAGCTTTTGTAAAATAGAAAACAGCAGACAGGATTCCTGCAGTTTTGTTGTTCAGTCTACTGGAAATTATTTAAAACCAAATATCCACCTTTTCACTGCAGCTCCTCTCTCTCCATTTTAGTTTTCCAAAACGAGTGTTCAGAAAGGAGACAAGCCCCATAAGCAACTTAAAAGAGAATTTCATAATCCTCTACCTTTAAAATATCAGAGTCAAGATTTTAGGTAATTACTTTTCAAATTTAGCCCTGATCCTCAGCACCAAACCTATATAAGTTGACTTCAAATGAATTCTGTGTTTTTTGCATCAGCTGAGGACCTAGTTTATACTTCTGAATCTCAAAATTTCCTTTAGGCGAGATTTGGCCCTTCCAGAATTTGATACTGCCAGGTAAGCATTTTGTTTATTTTGGCTTTAACATTATTTTATTTAGAATCCATAGTCTGTATCCAGTCTAGTCCATAGTCTGAATATTCTACAGACTACCTACAGTCTGACTACAGAGCATATTTGGGAAGATTATTCATAGCATTTTATACACTAAATATTTAGTACATATTTGCCTCTTGTTCTTGCACACTGATGTTTTGACAACTGCTCCAGAATCTTATATGAACTTTATCTGACTTCATTTTTCAACCCTGCTTCCTGTAGGTGTTCATTACATAATATTTAAAGATACATTATTTTCTCTAATCCCCAAACTAATATCAGAAGATTTTTATAATTGATCCATCATACCAAACAATCACCAGCAGTTTTGTGACAGGTATTGGTATCTGTCCCTAGTGATTCATAATGAAAAAATTGCCAGATATTTCTTTGAAAGTGATGGATGATTCATGTTGTTATATTTAGGTCACATTATTCTGGAATGTTTAAATTAGACTAAAAGCCACCTCTGAATATACATGTGCAAACATAGCGTACATTTTTAGTTTCCCATCTGGAAATACATATAAAGTCCAGGACTGTTTGCAAGTCACGAGAAATATTGTTGTATTTTTATTTTGGTATTTCAGTTCACACTCATACTAATATGAAAAGTTTAGTAATGGCATATCCTCAATACTGCCCTCAAATGCCAAGGTTACACATGAAGTCCAACAGGATCTAGCAAATGTTTAAACTTTTATTAAAGACCAAAGCCCAAAATAGACTTTACTAGACCTGTACAAATTATTTTAAATTATGTAAATATTTTTAATATGTCTGGCTTCTGACAGAACACCACTATACACTGAAGTATGACATTCTCCTTACTGTGCCAACTTTCTGTTTTTTTTTTTTCTTCCCAAAATACCTAGCATCATTACTGGATTTGACTAGAGTCTGCTTTATGTGCTGCTTGTGGTTCAGGAGAAATATATGTGAAGAGGATGGACTGTGTTCCCCGACTGTTAACAGAGGCTCTTTAGCATGAGGTTAAGCGTGAACTTTGTTTTGGCTGCCAACAAAGCAGCCAGGAGATACCCAGGATAAGGGTGGGGGAAGTCCTGATCTGCTTTCCATCTCATGGACGTGTGCAGCTGCTCTGCAGGCTGGTGTTGGTGTGCAGTGTGTGACTATGTCAGAGAGAAAACTATTTATTTGGAGGCTTGTAACAGATACTGCTCTAACTTCATCTTCTAGGAATTTTATTAACATAAAAAATCCTGCCAGAACTTTAATATATGGATCTGTACAAAATCTGGGTTTTTGAGTACTTCATTTAAACTAGAGGCAGTGGTAGGCGATAGTAAGAGCTAACAGTCTGAAGAGCCCTAGGTTTATTGGTTGGATGTTTGAATGTGTGCATGTTTGTGCACATGTCCGTTTTTCTTTCCTGTGGTTACAGTGGGTCTTTTTTCCTCCTCCATTCCATGCAATTTTACTGTGCAAGCATAATCTTATCTAGGCCTATTTGGCTAACTTTCTCCATCTATTTATTTGTGTATTACCTTATCTTCTGTTTAGAAACCACTTTTCCTGAAATACTTTAGAATGCCGAAGAAAAATAAATGTCTGAAAATCCATGTGTGTTATCCAAAGAACACTTACTAACACTTAGGGTGACTACCATTTGCACAAAGAAAAAGCAATTTGTTCGGCTACATGAATGTGCAGAGGCTTGTCAGTCTTCTAAATCATGTTAGTGGTGGATTAGTTTGATTGGAAACTTGATCCAAGCAATGTTTGAATTAGTTGCATACCGAGTTCCCAGAGGTAATCTAGAGTTTATGTGAAAAAAGGTATATAACCGCATCAGTATTGAGAATTAAAATAGGAATAAATTGCCCTTGGTGGAATTTGTGGTTACTGGAATTGTTCAAGGATACTGAAATCCTTCATTTAAGTAAGAAATAAGAAAATAAGTAGCTTAATCTAATTTTAAAGATTTTAGAAAGTAAAACTTCCTTTTCTACTACATTTAAAATTCAAGATGTGTTTGTGCTAGTGTTAGTAAAACTGGTATATGTGACTCATGATGCTAGTTTAACACTGCCCACAAAAAGCCAAATAACAGAGCTATGACTTATAGTACCCATCCAGTGTGTGCTTTCCTCCTATAGGAGTGAAGGAGGAAAGCTATGCCTAGGGCTCCTGGTCGCCACAGCCTGGGGGATGACCAGCTGGATCAAGTAGCCCTAAACTTCCTCCCATCTTTGGTTTGTTCCTTCCATAGTGAAAAACCATGAATGTGCATTTCTCTGGAGCACGTAAGGTCTCTCTGCAGGGACTTTTCAGGTCTGAAGCAAAAGTTAAGCTCTCTTGAGTTTCAGGTGTGAAGGAGATTATAAGCAACCAGGATTAAGTCCTGGATGTCTCGAAACAGGTTCTAAACTGTGTTTAAAAAAATCTGCTGTAGATTCTGTTGAGCCTCCTGCCAGTTACAGGACAGGATAAATCGTGATGCGCATGCATTTGGGAAATGGCTTTTGCCTGAAGTCGTGAGGTGCCTCCTGTCACTCTCTACCCTTTGTTTCTCAGTGCGATGTTACATCACCAGTGATGGACCATATCTGCACTGATGGTGATAGCACTATGCCAGGAGCCTCCCTCAGAGGCTGAGGAAAAGGGAAGGAGAGGAGCCCAACAGGCTCTATCCAGGCTTAAGGTGCTTCCAGTGCTGATACTGGGCCACCATACCCAGTGAGGAGAGACAGACCACAGTCCTGGTGCTCCTGAGGTGAGGGAGCATATGTATCATCTCTGCAGGCAGCAAAGCAGGACCCCTCCCCCACGGTGTTTGTAAAAGACTGTGAGAGCCCAGTTCTCACCAGCAGACATCTCCTGACACTTCCCAAGCCTTGGTGTAGGTTAGGCAGGGGCTGGTGTTGGGCTTTGCTTTGCAGGAGCAAAGCCAGCAGTGCATCCGTGTCTCTGTGGCTGCTCCTCTTTGGTGGAGAAAGCCACCTGGGACACACCCCCAAGGCGCTCTCCTCTAGTTTTACACACCCAGTAGGTAATGTTAGCATGTTACCAGTGAACACTCTACCTGTCCACTTCAGTCTCTGCATAGCATTTGATGTATCTCCCATAATAAATTATGTACTTTGAGGAGCAATAACAATAGCTGAGATTCTTGAGACAAGAAGAGTCATGTTACCAGAAGTACCAAAAAGGCTGATTAAAATTAAATCGTAGCAGACAACAATTGTGTTACAAAGGAAGGCTCGATTACAGCCAAATCACTTTCTTTGCTAACCTCTGACTTATTTATTTCTCCTGCATGCTGCAGTCTGCATACTCTTTCTGATTGTAATGAGCATTAATTGATTAGCTGGATCTATGAAGAGCTTGAGCAGTCGTAAGTACTATCCCAGTGGGTACACAACTAAATAGTTTATGAGGTAATTAGTATTTTAATGCCTTTTCTAATGAGCCTTTTCAGTAATGAAATCTCATGAGAACATTATTGGTTCATATCTACTTCTTCAGACAAAACAAAAGGTAAGCTAATGCTATTAAGAGATTTTAAAGCTAGTTTATAAAATGGTTTTCAGTAACGTATTTTTGAATGCTTGCCTTGGTTGATTTTGCTTTATTAAGAAAAAAAAACTTAGTTTTTCCCACTGCTCTGCCTCTTGCACTCCTCTCTTTTGACAGAATTCTTACACTGCACTGCAATTTCAAATAATTGGGATAATTTCTGAGGCTGCTACCCGACCTCCTAAGTGCAGCTGTAAGTAAATAACACCATACTGTCTGAGCGTGTTGTTTCAGATGTGTTCTCATCCTGGAAAAAAAAACAACTCTTTGCCTGGCTGCACAGTGCCTTGGATTTATGACTCTGTCAAGTTTGAGAGAACGACCAACCTCTACAAAGCTTTTCAATGTCAAGCTGAGCTCTGTTCTGGAGGCTTGAAAGCAGCACAGAACTTGCAGCCGTACAGGCAGTCTTCAGCTTTGTTGCATCTACTCCATTTTACTTATGTTTAATCCATAGCGGAAAGGACAATGCCTTTGCCGTGAATTTTATTTTTCTGGTACCAAAAAGAAGATAGCTGAAGATGGCTTTTCTGGAAGAGTTTTTTCAGTGTGTGAATGGCTCATTTTATCATTGGCCACAGAGGTTTTTGTTCTCTGGAGATCACAGGGTCCCAGTAACTTTTATGTTCTTATCTCTTAGGGCTCACTTCTAGCTGGGAAGTGCAGTCTTGTCCTGAGTGGAACTTCAACTGCAGTTTAACAGCAGATAGAAATGTGGGGAAACAGCCTGAGCCAAACAGTGAAGCATCTGTGTTTTGGAAACCTGTTTCATAAATTAGTTTTATATCAATGAAGCATCTGTGTTTTGGAAACCTGTTTCATAAATTAGTTTTACATAATCTAGGTGATGTATGCCTTGAAATGCTTTAGAAACTTCATTTGAAGTTAGGAATGTACAAATCCTATTTAATACTAGAAGCTGTAGGAGTAAAACTGTAAGAAATTCCCCTATACAGATACCATTATGTAATGTAAGATGTAATGAGTCTAATTCATCCTTAGGGTGTCTTTAATGGTGTCAGCACAGTTTTTGCAAAGGATGGATTTGGCCTAGGGACATCACCACCATAAAACCTATCTTCCACTGGCATTTCTCTCTTTCTCCAAAGCTTTACTGAGACATGTCACTGTGATATATTAGTAGCCTAGTACTTTTTGATGACTCTAAGTTATTAGTACTATGGGTGTTGTTTTCTTCAAATGAATATGAAAAGCCCCATTTTCAGTTAGGGCAACCCTAAAAGCCCCCTGCAGAACATAGAGAAACGGTGTCCTTTGGCTTCATGTGTGTGACCTTGCTTGCAGTACCATGCATTAGCAACGTTTATGAGATGGAGAACGCCCAACGATGACCACTTCTTTCCACATTGCCTGCCATCTCCACACCCTTTTGCAGCTCAAGACCCAACAGCACAGGCAAGGTTGACGCCTCCTGTGTCAGCTCCTAACAGAGCCTGCAAAATGTCAGGCTCTCAGTGCTCACCCATGGTGTGGTAAAGCCCTACACTCAAGGCACAGCCCAGCATACTTCTAGGATGGAAGTTGAACAGCCTAATCTGTTCCCTTGGCTAAACTGAGCTTCTTGTGTCCATGTTAATGGTTTGTTCAAAATGCAGAGTAAATCAGATTTGCCTGCCTTGCCTTCTGAGGTGAGCCAGCCCCCTGGCTGCTCTGGGACCCTCTGCATGGTCTGCAACCTGACAGGCTGTGACCACACCAGTGCCCAGAGAAGCAAGTTCAAGAGAGAAGGTGCACATCAGGTTACCAGCCCAAGAGCAGAGGAAAAGTATCCTCAGAGAAATATTTTGGTTTCCATTCTGGAAACTTCATAGAGGGTGTTTCTGCTCTATATTCAGAAGTTTCTTTAGGGGACAAATGATCCCTCATCTGTCTGAGGGTAGGAGCTCCTAACTGCCTGTCTTTCATGGCCTTTGGACTTTGCTGAACACTAATGGGGCACTGTAAGAATTAAATTGGGGTGGTGGGGAGACCAGTTGCCAGATGTTGCTTTTGATTTGGTAATATTTCTTTTAAACTTGAAATGGGCTGCAGTTGTTTTCCTTACTTTTTCAGAGACTCTCTCTATTTGTTTGTGCTTCCTGAGTCATCACCTGTCTTTGCCAAGACTTTATTACATCTAACAAAAGGTATATTATTGATGCACTGTGGCATGCACAAAGCCTTTCTATGAACTTCACTAGACATGTGTTCCTTCCAGATTCATTTTGCTTCCTGTCTCTGCTCCTGAGCAAGTCCCTGCTCCAGGCTCTGCTCTGACAGTGTGTAAATGCTCAGCAGGCTTTGACACCTCATCTGCTTGAAAGCACAGCTTTCTCTGCTTTTGATGCATTTAGATCAGTCCTCCTACCTTTCTATAACAACACGTATGTATATACATGTAGGCACTGAAGAAATGTCTCTGTTAGAAATACTTGAAAAGAGCAAAAGGCACTTTTGCTTCACTTCTTCACTTTTTGCTCTTCTTCAAAAGAGAAGTTTGCCACTGTCTTTCTTTCTCCTCTTTGTGTATACCACGAGATCATGATTAATGGCTTTGGTGATATTTGGAGGGCAGAAATCACTTGTATGTTCAATTCAAAGGCCAGGGGAACCGTCAGCTCTGGGGCTGGAAGGACCCATGATGTCATCTCCTGTGGCCACAGGGGATGCAGCTATTACTTCTTTAGGCATTACTCTTGGATAGTACTAAGGTGTGTGGGTTTTTCTGGACTTGCAGATGCATTAATTCTGCCCTGAGCAATGGAAAGACTCCCCACCCTCAGGGGAGGCTGTTTAGGATGGAGTGAGTCTTAATGTGCAGGACAGGGGGCTGCTGGGGGTGTGCATGCAGGACAGTCAGAGGACTCTAGACTCTGCAGATAGACTTCTAGTGATGCAAACGGAGTTCAAAGGAACGGGAACCTCTAAATGAAGTGTACTTGAAACAAAGCTACTATGAGATGGAGAAATATACACAGCAGAGGAATAGGATACCTTGACACTTATTCATGGCTTTCCTGGGATGTCTTGGACTGTACAAACTTACTGATACTGTGTTAGTGAAACCCTAGATTCCCTGAGGCCATAGTTGTTACTGAAATTTAACTTCTTCTGCTTTGAAGAAAGAAGAGAAAAAGTAAATTTATTACAGTAGTGTAACTCCTGTCAGTCCCACACATGAAGGAATTATGAAAAACATGTAATTTACAAAATTATGGACAAACTCATAATTTCTTAGAAGTTTCCTTCCAAATAACATGCATTTTGAGAACATATATTTTCTATATAGAAGGAGGATTGGAATTGAATGCTTTCTTTTTTCAGCCTTTTGTTTCATTGAAAGAAGATGCTGTTGAAGACATGTTGGGTAGTCTGTCTGGTGTCATTGAGGAGCTCTGCAAGAGATATGCTATCTCTTTTTTTGCTTTTAAGCTAAATGAATACATTCAGAAGGCATGGATAGTGTAAGCATCGTATTCTCAGGATATCTTATTTCCTTAAAGTCTACTAAACTTTAATTCAGAATAATTGTGTGCTGTATTTACAGTTCAATTTAGATAATGTTTGCTAGTGTTTACATATAGTGCCTGGCTAATAGATGGCAGATATAGAATGAAATTAAAATACAGGGGACCCAGACAATAAACATCCCAGTTCACAGTCAGACTGTGAGTCTTTGTGCTTCTTTATAGTGTGATTTCAGAATCTAATTAAGCAGATGCTCAAGTAGCTTGGGGATCCAAGCCTTAAATTGCTCTATTAAATTACTCTTTCCTATCAGCATGAGCTTAAGTGTCAAAGATAAATTTACAATAAGGAACAAATATTTAGGATGAAAAAAATGACATCAATTAAACCACCTCAAAAAGCCAGAAATAAACTGTTAGCTAACAACATAAAATGCAAACCGGAAATGTGGGAAAGTACAGTACATTATACAACAGGATTTCTTATTGTGAAGAAGAGAGAGCAAAAGATATGCCTAAATGCCTGAATTATTTTCTGGGAATATGGTACTATTTTGCATGCAGGTGTTATTTTCATTACTAAGTAGGTTAATTTCCTTTCCCACCTGTCAGTCACATCCGAATAAAAAAATTACCCCAGTGCATTTGGGAGGACAAGAAACAGCTAATAGCATATAATTTAAACTAAGTAGGAGGAATACCCTAGTTTATGTGTAAATAAAGTAGAAATTGGGGATGTCTTACATTGTTATGCCTCTTTATGAATATCACTGCTTTATTTCGTTAACGGTGTTATTCCTCAGCAAAGAAAAAAAGATTTCTGGGTTTGTAAATGAAGCTGAAACCATGGGGTTCGCAGTATGAGGGCCACCCTGAGTACAATGTCTGCATTAATCTTTGCTCCTTGCACAGAAGGCTGGAGCTGCCTGCCAGAGCTAATGAATGGATTCTGACTCTGCCACGTTAGGCTATTACCAAATACAAAGGCTGGTCACAAATTATAGTTTGTCTGATGGCTTCAGATATAAGCATTAGAAAAACATTTGTTCAACAGTAATAATTAGTCAGCGATAGAGGCAAGTTTTACAGATTGCTTTGGAGCACTGAGGCAAATGCAACTTTCTGTGGGAAAAACCCTGTTGCCTGTCCAGTGATTCATGAAAAGCATAAAAAGGCACTTTACTTGCATCTCTTCTAAAGGTGAGACCAAACCACAGCATTTCTGCAAAACCTAATAACCTTGGTCTACTGCAAACACTGCAGTGTTTTAAGAGCACTACTTTTCCCCAATTAAACAACAAAAAAACCTTATTGGAGAGTTGTTCCTGGCTTGGATTACTGTCATGCTCGCACAGATACAGTTCTTCACTGAGTGGATTCTTTTTAGCTTAAACCTTAACAGTTAAATTAGAAGAAAACTCACAACTGGCTCAGAGGAGCTCAGCAAATCACCAGGCAGCCCAGGCTGCTGAGATGCTTTCGTTCTTTAGCAATGAACTCATACCTTGGGCTTTTGTATTCTCGGGGAGAAGAAGCCATAGTTCAGAGAACTGCTAGAAACAGGATGGTTAAATGAAGCCCAACAGTAAGCAATTCGTGTTACTGAAGCATGTCACTGGAACTTGGCACAAGCGCTAGGTCGGAGCTTGTGCTGTGGAATGGCTTTAAGTGCTTGTCATCCCACAGATACCGCTGCAAATGTTCTGTATTGTCTCTCCTTTCCTGTGCTGTCTGGGAGAGTGAGTACAAGAATAAGTCTATGCGTTTTCGTTTGTTTGACTTTGAGTTTTCTGTGCTTTGGTTTCAGTAGCGTGGCTATCAGATGAATGAGGTTGAATCCGTGCCAGGAGAGATGCAAAACAGCCCATTACTTCATTGTGTGGTTGATTTGCTTGTTTGTTTTAAAAGTTTGCATGTACTGGTGAATGCAAGGGTATGATAGCATCTAATAATTGTAGTGCTGGCAGGAGCGATGCAAGTTTACCCACACAGCCTGCCAAGGTACCTCTAGTCTGGCTTGCAGCACGTTTTTTTTTCCCAGTGGTTGTCCTGCTGCTGTAGCACAGACCAGAGAGCAGCTTTAAAGTACTCACAACTGGCGTATGCAGGGAGATCACCAAATTAATTTTCCTTTTTCATGTGATTAGTTTTTGACTATGTTGCCATATCTTGTGCCAAGGTATTTAACAGGGGTCTCCTGCTGTGAGAGTCCTCATTTCCACTTGTCTGCTGATGCAACTAAAGGGAAATTATTCCCTTCCCAGGATGATCGTTCTGCGAAAGATTTTGAGAGGGATCTGCCAAGAGCAGAAAGTATGAATAGATTAACAAATGCTGTTAATCCCTGCATTGCAGAAAGATGGACTTGATCTCTGTATATTTGCAGGCTTGTGTCAATAGTCCAGAGAAACGTAAGATTGTCCTAAAGAGCTGGTAATAATTTCAGTGCATATAGTTTGCTTCAGTTCTGTCATTCTAGAGTTCCGAGTATGAATTACAGGTGTCACGATGAGGGTTTCCTCCGGTGCCCATATCCTCTTGACATGGACTCAGGCATGGTAAGGACTTCACCGTAACAGTGACTTCTGCGATTTAGAGTAACAGAGCATGGTTGGTCATTAACTAATCAATTTTTTAAAAGCATGTCTTTACTAATGCTAATTAAAATACCTGTAATATCTTAATTATTTAATTAGTTAAAATAAATCTCCAGATTATTTTCTGTTTACTGGGTTGCTAGGGGTACCTAATACATCAATATGTGTAGAAGTATTCAATGACACTGCCAGGTTTTTTGAAAGATAGTTTTACATGCTTCAGAAGTAGATTCCAATTGGCTAAGGAATTGGCCAAAGACTAAAAATGTGACATCATTCTTGGCAAGTCACAGAGATATTTTTGTTAACAGACACTATATAAAAAGTGCACTATACTACTTCTAAGCAAAAATCTGTGTGTAAGAAAAATGAAATATCTTCTAGTCAAGAATCATTTTTCAAAGAAATGCAATTTATTGACTAGTCCTATGTATGAGTCTGTTAATGCAATGTATTTGTTCTCCTATATCCTTTTCTCTTTAAATACAATTAATGTGCATGACCTGAATACTTTAAAATCAATACCATTATTTAGCAGATAAATGTAATTATTCCCTATTAATTCTTCCATCAATTCCATGTTTGTGTAATAGACATACTGCAATTGTCTTCTTGAGTCCAATCACATATTTCAACTTCCAACAATTATGTTTTAACTTAACTCCAGTGACTGATTAAAACCATGTGTATTCAGGTTTAGATAGATGTGCTTACTATGGGATTGTTAGACCTGCAGAAAATATGTTTTTAATAGTCCATTAGTATTTAATTAGCATGCAATAACTGTCTTATTAAATCTAAATTAAAACCTTATTTGAAGCATGTAATTGAAAGTGCCACTGGGTAAAATCTAATCCGTCAGGGATGAATTTACATCGAATAAGAATGCTAAAATTTTCTTTTCTGCAGTTTTTAGGGTCTTCCAAAAATTTGCTTAGTCATCACAGTGGAATCTTGCAACAATCAGTTTTCTGCAAGAGCAGCATTTAAAATGTGTTTTGGGTCAGAGTTGTCATCTTCCGAGAGTTCATCTCGATTTGAAAGATGGTTCTTTGGGTGGAAGATGAAGACTTCTTAAACCTTTACCAGATGCCAAAATGTGTGCAAATGTTTCCCACTAGCCAGTGAAGAGAGAGATGGTTTGCAACACACACCCCATGTTTAGGTGTCCCTCAGCATACCCTGCAAATATAAAAGGAAAGGAGGGTTTTGTGGCTCTACCTCTTTAGAATAGAAAAGTTATTATCATGTGTTGCTGTGTAGGAGAGGTCACGCAACACAGCTGGTGAGAGCAAATTACGGCAAAATTAGACTATTGTGACACTATTCTGGGATAAGGGGGATCCGTAATCCATCCAGAAATGTGAACTCATAAATGCTACTGGTGGATTTGCTTCAGCAGGACAGCTGAAGGAGTCTGTGTAAATTATCAACCCAAATTGCTTGTAAAATTCTAAACATCATCGGTTTGAGATTAATAGCCATTGGAGTCCCTGTAAAGATGTGTTTAATTAACTGGCTAACAAATTTATAGCAAAAGCCTCCTCTCAGATCTGCTTTGCAGGGTCCAAGTTTGTTGTTTCCTTTCCTCATGCTAACCCTGTCCCTCCTTGGCAGTAAGTGGGAAAACTGCAAGTGCAGGAAAGGCAAGACGAAGAGCAGTGATTTAGCAGGTGAATCACGGGAGATAATTTTCCCCAGGGTACTTTGTATTGGTGCTTACCCGTTGTCAGCCTTAGTCTTCACTGGGTGCTAAGGGAAGACTCCATGGACATCAAGGTCCCATTTGGGAGCTAACCAGTATCTTGTTGTATCATTATTATTACCTTGGTCGAGGCAATGTCCTCATGAACCTGAGACAGTTCACCAGATTGGGATTTGGCAGTAAAGGATGGGGTAATTCCAGATGTTGATGGGGCTGTCTAAGGATCCAAGACTGTGGTTAGGGAGGGAATAAAAGATTACCAAGGATGGAGAGCATGGAGAAGCAGCAAAATATTTTGCTGATTCCGTAGACAGTGTTGGCCAGCAATGCCTAGAGTGTTGACAGACCTCAGTTCCTGAGTTGTGGTGGACAGTTCTGTCCCTTCTCAAACTGCTCACAGGACAGAAATTCATCTCTGTTTTTTATTAACAAGCTGGGGAGGATGAAGACCAAAAAAAACATCAAAGAAGGATGTAAACCAAGGAAACTTTCAAAGGAGAAGGAAGAAACTTGAGAACAATCTGGTCTACGGACAGAAACTTGGCCCTTGAAGGAGGACAGGAATTTGCAAAGACATGTACAGTACAACAAGTGAGGTGAACAGAAAGGCATCAGGGCTCTTTTGAAGAGGGCCAAAGAAAATTATGTATCCAGTGATGGGAACAACCCCCAGAATTACCCAAGTCAAATTAAATGGTTCCTTTTACCTGTTATATGTTTATGTTCAGGCCACACATGAATAGCTGTCGTGATGAATGCACTATGCGTGTAAATAGTGATCTGTTTATTTGAACTTAGACTCTTAAGTGTTACTGGACACCCATGCAAAGCTGGAGTACTCTTATTCTGGAGCAGTGAAAAATGTCACAGTTTCTGTAAATAGCTCTATTTTGCTGCAATTTACTCCCACTATCTGTGTTGTGTGATTGCTTATACATAGCAGCATGTGATAGAAACTCTTCTGTTATGAAGAGATACAGCCCATGGAAAGCTCAAGAAAACCCATGGGCAGCAGAATTCAGTCAGACCACCTAAGCCCTGCAGCAGTAACCATCCAAGTACATGAAACACAGTCAACACAAATGACTGTACCCCATGGAGTTGTTCAGAATTAACACTGAGATGTTGACATGGCAGGGAGGTAGCTAAGGCTGAGAACCACTGAGCGGAGAAAATAGGGTGAAAAATGATTTAATTGCTCATCTTCATTTGAAATTGCTGGAATGTCAGGTCTAGCTATGGAAACTATCTGGCGTTTATTTACATAGCCCAATTTGAGGCACCTGTCTAAATCAGAAGTCAAAGCTCCTAACAGGGCTAATAGATCACTTATGTTAAGAGCTAATTACAGCCTAACGTGAGGTCCTCTGAATGGCTCTCTAGTGGCACCAGTGGACTGGGGGCAGCTGAGGCTCCCCAGCCAGGGTGCTGATTCAGGTGGTGTAAGTAAGCACTCAGACCCTGAGCTTCAGAAAGTTTGACAGTGGAGTAATACTAAATTAATTCCAAATTAATTCTATACTTTTCATTACTATCTGCATGGTTAGAAACTGTGCAAGTCACAGAGAGAAAGACATTAACCACTGTGTGAAATGACATATATGTTGCTAGCAGCTTGGGGTTAGGGTTTCAGCAAGGAGTAAGTAGTACCTATAGAGCTGTGTTGACTTCAGCAACACCAGTTTACACCTGCTGAGAATCAGACTCAGGATTGTTTTTTAAAAATCAGTCTTCTCTCTACTGTTCGGTGCATGTTTGCATGTTTTTAATCTTTGCTATTTCCCTCTCTTGCTAATATTTTTAAGCAAAAGAAGCTGTTGTGCCATCGCTTAGGACAAGGATATTAACATGGTTATTAGAGAAACTATTACATGTGGTTCATTGTCATTGTTTTTCAGTGTTGGCCTGTAAAATCAGGATTACTAAAAAATACAAAAGTCTCTTGCAGATTGCAGAAAGTAGAAGCATTTGACTTTCATTTCTAATCAAACAGGCTAAATATTCATGTTTATGTGCCTAAATGAAACTTTTGTATGCAGTCTTCCACCCCATCTGCATGAATAGTGGCATTGTAACAGGGTGAGGTCACTGCACAAGGGAAAGTGAGGTAAGAACACAGCTGAATCTACAGCCTCTCTGCTACATGGTGCACCAGCTTGTGCTTAAAGGAATACAGTGCTTTTGCCCAAGCCAGAGTCGCCGTGGGCACTGCCTGCAGAGCTGAATGCCTCTCGCAGGGCTCGAGATGCCTTCCTGGCTCTGCTGTATGGTCTGATGCACAGTGTAAGTTTCCTCTGCTTTTACAAACTGCTCTTCAGAGACCTCTTTACACATCTAATATAAGTGAAAATCCATATGGTTTATTTTAAAGCCTTCATTAAAATAAAAAATAAACAGTTATCAGGCCTCATTCTGCTTTGACTTATGTGGCGTAAATCCTGAGCAGTCCCTTTGTAATGTTCACTGATGTTCAGGATTTATGCCAGCATCAGGGGGAGCAGCGTTTGGCCCATCAAAGGGCTTTTCCCCTCTCATTCTTTTCAAAAGATGTGACTCAACTTTATAAAGACTGATGGCTTCCTATTGGCATCACCTCTGTCCCTAGTGGGAATTCTCATTATGGAGAGAATGGCATAATCCAGTGTGCGCACCTGAGAACTGGGCAGTGGAAAGGTGACATAGTAAAGCAGTGTTTGAAGGAGTGTGAGATTTGCTAAATCTATATGTCAGTTCATATTTTACCTATGCCTTGTATTAACTTAAAAGGCCATATAAACAGATTGCCAAGACTGGCAAATTGCCAATCCTCGCCCACCATCATAATTAGAATTCTGAGAACTTGGAAAATCCTGCCTAGTGAGCAAGCCCTTCTCTCCCTTTTTCCACAAGGTTCTCCAAGCTCACAAACCTGGGTAGACTTGGAGCAGCTGCTGCTTCAAATGAGACTGTCCATCCTAGTCTCACCACCTAGCACGGGAGCCAAAGGGGCTCTCTTTTCATCCCACGCTGCCTCTTGCTGCTTTGGCTTCCCAGTGAACCTCCGTGAATTCCCAACAAATTTGTCAGAATTAGAAATACCCTCTTAATTGCCTTTGCCACATCATGCAGCAATGAACCCAATAGTCTTCCCAACCCAGATTTACTGGAGCAGCCTGTTTCTATCTCACCTATCAAACTCTTCCCTCAGTCAGCCGCTGATAACCTTCGGATCAGACCTATGTGCTGTCAGCTGGTTCAGGAGCAGGACACTCTGTACTATGTTCCTGCTGCACCAGGCTCAGTTCTGATCAAGCCAACTCCAGGGGTTATTAACCAATTCTGGCTCTTTTTTAACTTTTTTTTTCCCCCTCACATCATGGGCAGTGGGGTGAGCCATGAATGTTAGCGAGGTAAAATTGTAAAATGTTTAGAAAGGTTTTTCAGCTCATTTGGTACCCTCATCTTTGCGCAGCACAGGAGAAACAGGTAGGAGCTGGTGAGGCAGTCTGTGACGCTTGGAGAGTCTTTTTTCTGTGAAAACTAGCCATTTTTTGGTTACCTGAGCCAAGACTTTGTTGACCCTAGGTTGCCAAGCAGGACAGTGTGTGTGTGTGTGTGTGTGTGTGTGTACTCTCCACAGAAAAAGTAGCTCAGAGGCTCTTTCATCTTTGCTCTGTGAATTCCCCAAACACCAAAATAATTTGTTTTTCCTTCCCCTACAACATCCAAATTACTCATGAGCGCTGGAGCTGAAAATGGCATCTGTCCCTGGTCGGTCCTGATCTAAAATCTTCTCTTTCCTTCAGCCTCTCTGGCCCATTTGGGATTGTGGCAGCACAAAAAGAGAGAGGGAGAGAGAGAGAGGTACAAGCCTGGGTGATAGGGAGAGTGATGGTGGGATGTAAAATGGCATAAAAGTAGGGGAATAAGTGAAGCAGAAACTGAAAAAAACCATAATTGTATAAAGACCCTGCAAAAGGAAAAGGGTGTCCAGAGAACTGTGGGCAAGAAACAAGAATCTGGGTAGCATTTCAAATAGCCACATTCAGTCTATGGAAGCTAGACATGCACCACAAGCTGCTTTTAATTAGGAAAGCACAGTAAATGCGACACAAAAGAGTAAATGCTTGTGCTTCTTTCCAGTTCTGTCCTTTGGTGTAACTTGCATCTGACTCTATTATAGCAAAGGAAACATTATGGGGCGGAAGCAAGAGAAACTTGCAGGGCTGCCGGAAGGAGCAGACTGTCTGCTTCCCTTCCCTCTCCTTCCTCCTCCTCCTGCCTTTGGCCACCTGTTAGCATCCCCTCACCCCCCCGCCCCAATAATCCTCACTCCTGCCAAAACCTCCCTTTATCTTAATGTGCATTTTAAAGCCTGGTCTTGTTATGCTTTAATTATATTTTCTGGTGGCTGTTGCTTCTTTCCCAAATGTCTGTGGCCTGTTTTTGTCAGGACAGGAAAGGCTGAGAGTCAGAAAGCGGAGGGGGAGGAATTCAGGCTTGTGCAGCCCAAGCATAAATGAGCCTTTTGCTCCCAGGTCAATAGTTCAAACACAGCCTACAGAAGTCAAGTTGGAAAGCGATAGCTGCTTTGGAGCCTGCGTGTAAAGCATTAGTTGGTGGTCTCGTTTGGGTTCAGAGCAGACAGGTGTCCAAATCACTTCTGGCCCTAATTGGCATCTTTGCTGGCAGCTTCAGAGGCAGGGCCAAAGACTGTGTGGGCACCAAGCCTGCAATAGCCTTGCCTGGGTGGTCCTCCCAAGCTAGCATCCAAGCAAGCTGGCAAGGTAGTCGGGGGGGGCTCAGACTGCTGTTGTCTGTGTTGTACCTCCTCTGTAAATAAACAGGAAAATTCAGCTCTGAGTGCTGTTCCTGCAGCTTTGATTTCACTTTTAAGGAGGTAATTTTTCTTGTCTTTGCACTAATTTATTTCTTTTCTTTATTTTACCTTTGAAGTGATTAAACTTTGAGGAAACTAATGGATTAGAAATGTAGAACTAAATTCACAGAGAGGCAGTTCAGGCAGGGACCCCATTTTGGGGCAGCTGGTGGAGATGGATAAACTGGAGTTACTGAACAGCCTCAGTCCAGGACATTTAAAATTATTTTTGTCTACCAAAGCATCCCAGCCATGACACCTTCCTGTTCTTGGTGTAATCACCCTTGTGCAAGTCCAGATCTGTGAACGTAATTTGGAGCAGAATTACGTCTTTATGATCGGTGATGTTTCTACACCATCTATCTATTTCTACTTATAAATAGTAGCTTCCAGAAAGATCTGTAGGGTTTTTACATCCAGTTCTGAAAGCCTCAGGTAATCTTACTTTAAATATGTGTACTTGCATCCTTCAGCTTCCCCCTTTTTATTTTCCTTGCATTTATGCAGATCTCTCAAGTCCTGGAAGCTAGGTGCTTGAGGTTGTGTGATGCTGGTCTGTGATGAGGGCAGGCATGTGGGTGCAGATTTGTGTGCTGGTGTCTCCAAACACACTGATGATGGGGTGGTAGAGGCTAATAGGCTGTTGCTGAGGATTACGATGTCTTTTAGTACTGCCTGGTTGCTGCATAACCTTCCTGCCCCTCCAGCACCCTGCATGGTCAGGTAGCTGCTGCAGGTAAGATTTCAGACCATGAGAGATGCGGTGATGTCCAGATGAAATTCCCTGAGACCCTGGTGGCCCCAAACAATGGAGCAGGAAATGAAACGAAAGTTTTGAGTCATTTGGGAACTAGCAAGTCTATGTGCTGACTGAGCAAAGCAGGGTCAGTTGCCCTGGCCCTGATGTACAGGTCTCCTAGCCCATGTCTAGGCAGTCAGGATAAACTAAATAATCCCAGTGGCCTCCTGGTCCTCTGCTCATCTCAGGGGTGCTTGGAGAACTCTCACCTTGTTCTGCCCATGTGCCCTACAGTTTTGTCTGCCACAGCTTCCAGGGCCCTGCTAGGGACAGGGTTGAGCAGCCTGTGGGAAGAGTCATGTAGGGGTGTTACAGAAATGGGGAGCACTAGGAAACATCACACATGATACACTCAGCTTTGTCTGCTGTTGCAAATCATATTCCCAAAGCGAATGTAAATTGTCACGGTTCGATTGACTTCAGCGTTCTTTCATCCACTCACTCCAGGTGTGGTTCTGCCCCATAATCTTTAAAACAGTAAAAATAAATTCAAAAAATGTTCCCCACCTTTGCTCTGCTTTTGTTAAGTTCTTAAGCCGAATTCTGCCTGGGCCTCACTGAGTATGGCTGCTGCTTGTAGATTGTTTAACTCTTGCAGTGGTCCTGTCATTGCAGGATGCTGTAAAATTTGCTTTTCGTCTTAGTCCAGGTTATTGTTGCTAATTGTACATTTTCATCTACAAGTGCCAAACTCCTGCTTTAAAAAAGAAGAAACCACCCAACCATATGCTAAATTCCTAGCTGTGTTGTAAAGATTGATTACATGTGTTTATATGTAATTTAAAAATGGTTCGTTCAGGAAGTGTATGGTCTTTTAAAGGCAAGTTTAAAATCTTCAATTTTACCTAAGTTTATTTATATTAGGGAAACGGGCCTGGAGTACTAAGAAAACCCTCATGATATATAGGGTTCAGCCTGAGAATTCTCTGAACTGTTTTATATATTTTTATTCTATCAATATGCTCTTTCATGGCTACTAATTAGTTTTGTTAGTTGACTTACAGAAAAGCACATATAAAATAAGGAGTATGTAATTCCATAGCACTAATAGTATTAATGAAAAGCACAAAGTCTGGAGCCAATTCTAAAAGCACTACTTCAACCAAAAAATAATTCTCATTTGAATTAGCATGATTAATTGCTTAGATTTTCCTTGTCACAGCACACTGAAATTGAAATAGCGAGGATGTTCTAAAGCTTTCAGTGTATAATTCTAGTACATGTTAGAAAAAAGGTATATACACATTGTGTACACATGCATAAAATAAAGCTATTAATAAACGAGAAAGACTAAACTTCAGTTCTACTTTTAGCTGATTGTTTTAACTTGAAGCAGTATTAGGTTTAATTGCAGAGGAAAGTAAATGTGACTGTAAGTTGGCACTGGTTGCTCCTATGTCATGCAGAGGGGTATTTGGATCCCACAGCTTTTGCACTCTGTGCCTAATCGGTTTACATGCTGGATGCATTCATGCAGGCTGCAGCTATCTTGCCTGGAAGGGTGAAGAGGAACCACCCTGTTTGTTTCTTCTGCATACTATCTGTAGTATTTGCTTACTAAATACATTGACTCTGTAAACATCACATTGTTGTTTCTGAATGTGGGCTGATGGAGCCCTGGCTGGGGCACACAGAGGATGGCAGCGGGTGTCATCGTTCCTGTGTGCAGCACCGGAGTGCGAATTGTTCTCTGCAGCACCGTGCATCCTCACAGTGTTCCTGACATGCCCACGTTCCCCTAGGCCTGTGGTGTGCCCCGGGTGTTTATTATGTAGAAAAAAAGGAAATCCTGCCAATCCACATCACTAATGCAAGTTTGTCAAATGACATCAGCAGCAGAGGAGAATTTAGTTTCTAACCGCATGCAAATAGGTCCCAGGCTGCTGGTTATGCCATGATGTCAGCTCTGATTTCTCATCCATTATTTGAAGGGCTTCAATGAGTAAATGCCAGATATGTTCCCTCTCCTTTTCCTCTCTTCCCATGCAGAACTTCTGGGTTTGTTTTGACTTTATTTGTGGAAAATATGTTTTGAACAACAAATATACTTCCTCAGGAGAAGTTTATTTCAAGGATGATTTCCTACTCAAGCCTTCCTTGTCTTTGTTATCATTTTGCATTATGGTGAGCTGTTAATTACTAGACAATTCAGATATTTTCCCAAGGGATTCAACTAAGTGTTGGTAATAGTTCCAATGTTCTTTGTCATGAATTGGCATTAACTTTGTTAATAAAAGCTGCTGTATGATTTTGGCCACGCGAAGCATGTCAGCCTGCCTGCAGGTATGCCAAGACACAGCAGCAAATCAGGTCATGTCATGCAGGTTAACATCGGGTTAGATTTTACAGCACGTAGGACTGCTTGAAATGGCATGGGCCTACAGACTGTGTAATTTGGGGTACTGGGACATGGAACTTGTCACTGCTGGGTCTAAGGGTTGAAGCCAGCTGAGCAATGAAAAGTATGTCTCTTGTCACCAGGTGTTAGCTGTCTTGTTCAGCCTGGATGGAACTCCTCCTGTAGGCAGTAATCACTTCCTGGGGGCAGTCAGCCCTGAGACACAGGATGGTTTGTTCTCTGAAGAAATAATCTAGATATGTGTTCTAGACTCCTGAGCCCTTCTTGAGCTCTCCCTAAGAGGCAGTTCACTGCCGTTTGAAAACCAGTTCCTTTTTTTCTGGTATCTTTCCCAGAGACAGAAGGGGAGGGCATTGGCACCTTGTGGGCATGGGCTGCATCCCTCTGCCTGCCACTCCATAGACCTCTGTCCTAAGAGGACACTGGATTAGTTGCTCTTTCAGTGAAGAAACATGAAGGACTTGGGAGTTCTTCATGACTTTTGGATTTAGCCTGGATCTGTTATTTTCAGAAGAGAGCTTAGAAAAGGTGGAAAGCAGGGAAACTTACGCAGATGTCACAAGCAGTTTAATTTGGTTTTCAACCAGAAGTCTTTGGGTCACTTAACTTCACACAGTTCTGCACACATCAGTTCAAACTGTTCCCTTATAAGGCATTCTGTAAATAGTATTTCCAACACAAGAGAGCTTAACTCTATTTGCAAAGCTACTGAATAAATACACAATACCAGAATAGAAATCAAATTACAGGGGCTGATGTCTTTCTAACGATGCTTAGTTCAAGTAACGGGGGCAATACAGGCAAGTGTGAGAGCCCCCCCAGTCACAGATGTAATTAATTAATGTCTACATTGCCAAAAAAAGAAAAGTATTTTGACAACAGTTATTTGGAGCAATTTTGAATTGTTGTTTCTTACAGCCCCAAAAGGCAAAAGCAGGAATGTGACTACAACACATTGCCCTTTTTTCCCTACTTTTTCTTTTCGATCAAGTCTTAGAGCTCACATATTGAGTAACTGGGAGAGATGCCAAAACCTTTCCCTTTACAAGTGATTTTAAACTATGCATGAGGTGTGTTTGTTCCTTTTGTTTCATGGAAACATCTCTGGTTTTGGCAAAAGTTTTAAGTTAGGAAAGTTGGTCTGTGATTCTGCATTGCCAAGGTTTCAAGACCAGGCCTAGATGGTCCATAAAACTATTTCCTCTTAAGCAAGAGTTCCACCTTATTAAAAACAGAAACTGTGGCCATCCCATGCCTTCCCCTGATCGCCAACTCTCCCTTCTGGGGATGCACAGATGGTGGGAGGTTCAGCAGCCCTGCATCTGCCCCTTCCTTTTGCTGGAGCTCCGGGATCTCTATGAGGTTAGTGCTGAGCACTGGTTTGAGGGCAGTGGTGGGGTGGTGCAGAGGTAGAGAGGGGCGTTCCTGCCCTTGGGACCCCGCTGGTGCTTTTGGGGATACTTAGGGAGGTCTTGAAGCAGTGGGCGTCTCCTGTATCTGCTGTCATGCAGTCATGATGGGGACCGGGCCAAGAGCCGCGTGCTTTCGGGGAGGGAGCTGCTAAAAGAGCTGACGGGGGACAAATCCCTCACGGCCCTTCCCTTCAAATCTGCTCAGGCAGGAGCATTCATACCTCAGGCCTCCCCTAGGGGAGGAGATTCAAGGGAGAATCAAACAAGGGAGGCAAAAGTCTGCAAGTAACGGGGCGTCAACCGCGCGAGACTTGGCCTCTGGCTCCAGTTTGCAGGTCTCTGAAATCATATTCTGAGAACTGACTGCAAGCCCTGGCTGGACCATCGCTTGCTCCTCACCGCCTGACAGACAGACGGTGAGTCTGAGTGCCCTGACTCACAACCAGCTCACAGAGCTCACAGGCAGCCAGCACCCGCCTCGCTGCCCCCACGCATCTCGATGGAGGTGTGGGTTTATGAAATGGTAAAGCTGCTTGGGTTGAGCCACTCCTCATCAGAGCATTCAGTGCTGTATGACCCAAGTCTCTGCTGGGGGCTGGATCTCTGCTCTTCTCAATCCCAAATTCCTTATCTATTTACATACTCACCCATCTTTCTTTTCCCCAAACATTTTTGCAAATTTATAAGTAATTACCAGAGCTGAATAGACCTCTGCAGATTATTGCTTTAACTAATTCAACATAAACGATATGCATGAGTAAATGAAAAGGACTTGGCTTATATAAGAGCCAGAATGGTAAACGAGGCATTTGGATGTTTGTATCACAAACTGCTTGTGGTAGAGATACAGATAGAGGCTAACCGAGGAGAATGCAGTTAACCCAGGAAGAGAATTCAATTTAAGAATTACTCTGGTGTCTGCTTCAGAATTACCTGGGAGAGCTTGTTGGGCGCTTTAATTGAAAGCAATCTTCTCATGGGTGTTTATCTTGATCTTGACAGATTGACCCAGTAGCACATGGGATATAGGTCATGGTTGCTGAGTGCATTTGTGTCTTGTATTTGAACTTCTCAGGTGTATGGTAGCCAGTTGCACCCCTGCTAGCGCAGCAAGAGACAAAATTTGGTCTCACCCTGGTTTTGCATGCTTGCAGCCTTGCTGCAATTCTTCTGGGTTTGTTCTACCCTACATAAAATTCAGATCATATTTGTGATATGGACTGAGGTGAAAATATCACTGCTTGCTATATTTTGAGGAGGAGGAGAGAGGCTGATCAGACTCAATATGGACTGAAACCCAGTGATGTTTTTCCTCTCTAATTTATATGAAAGAAATAAAAAAAATTGCCTGTTACAATTTTTTGTTTTAAACTGACATTTCCTTTATCTTTTAATTTGTCAACTGCTGGACAAATGTTGATACTTACAAGAGCAGACAAAATGAATCAGACTAGACAATGATGCAGGACGATTGTACAGATCTATGTGTTTGTGAATGCAGGCAAGTTACAGCTGACCAAAGCAGCTGCCAGGTCCTCCTCCTTAGATCTCTCACTGCTCTAGACCTGGACACACCTTCTGAATTGCTGCTTTTCAAGTGCTGATGTCCCAAGCATGATGGGATGAAAGAAATGTCAGAAATTCAGTGGGATTAGTCACTGTCTGGAAGTGCTTGTCCCTTGCATGGGCTATAAAGGATGTTTAGGTGACAAGGTTGAACAAATTTTCTTATTGTGGAAGTAAAGTAAGAGAAATACTTTTTTTTAATGGGTTTACTGCTGAATAAAAAGGGCCAAACTAGTTCATTTTAGGTCTGCGCAACCTGATTGGTAATACTGAAGATGTCTGTGCAGGTGATGCTTCCTGTTGGAGTCTATTTTACATTGCACGTTCATTTCCATTGAAGTTCCAGGTATTTAATCTGTCTCTGAGTTTAGAGAGAGAGTGGAGGCTGCATGTTCATATAAAAAGTTATTATACCAGTTTTTTGTTTGTCTATATATGCATGTGAATGCAGGCAAATATACACCCTTAAGAGTCACTGTTGCTGTTGAAAGTCTTAGCAGTACTTCTGTCATTACTTCTCAGCACCTAAGGGCCACGTAAAAAAAAAAAGGTAAATACATTTTTAAAGTAATATGTTTCATGTGTTATTTCATGTCATCCATTCCCATGAAGGTTGGAAGCAAAATTGAAGCTGATGTCAGTGAGAACAAAGTTTATTATGTGGAGTTCAGACCCAGATTTCACTTCCTGTTAGTATGAAAAGCAGTTTGAAGATTATAAAGTCTTTAGCTACCATATTACCTGCTATTTTCTCTGATACTTTTGTCATTCATTAAAAAAATCTTTCATACTTTACCTTAGAGTAATTGGAGACTGGAGATCTATAATACTCCTGCTATTTCCACATTTCAGTTGTCACCTAGGAATTTATATCTATACTTAGGATAATGAGATTTAGTCAGGTCATTTACACTCTGTGAGCATTCTATAAATCACCACTACCCACTTGTGTATCATTTAGCTTTTACCTTTTCTATCACAGATAAATATTTTACACATTCTGTTACTATTCATATTATCTTTATAAAATTCAGCATATGCTGTTCATTTAGATCATGACAACAACAGGAGATAATGTGAGGTCCAGTATTAGTCATTGGAGTGCTGTTTGGGGTTGTTAAATCAAAAAAGAACTGAAAGCATAGGTTGCTTTTCGGAGCTCTATTTATTATTTTCAGATGTCAAAAAGGTTCTTTCTGTACTACAAGCAATGGTTGTAATCACTTGCTGTCACTAGAAACAGTTAAAGCAATTGTGTTGTCAAATTAATTTTAAAAATCAAAACAATATAGTAAACTGCAGTATATGTGATCATTCCCCAAATATCTTTGATAAACACTTCATTATGTTATTCCTTTAAAATTCCTCTTTCTTCCTTTAGATATAAATAATGAAAATCTCTCTTTTCCTACCTAAATGAATTCAGAAAGTCCCTTTTAGGGTCTTTACCATATCTTCTATAGCTCTGATCTTAGTAAAGCAAGTGAGTAAACACATTTATGTTTTTGTCCTTCTTGGCCTGGGCTCTAATTTCAAGCTGAGCTGTATTTTACTACCATTTTCCCAGACATTGTGGCACAAAGGAGTTCTAATTTTTACTGGGGCAATGTAGACTCACACAGGCAAACACATTTGCTACCACAGGAGATGAGAAAGCACTGCCTCTCCAGTCCTGTTCTGTAGTCTTCCCTGATTTGAGCAAACTTTATCATTGCCTTCATGTTCCCAACTCTAGACAAGAGGATGGACTTAGGAGAACCAGACTACACCAGGGGCAGTGGGGGCACCACAATTCACCAGAGCAACTGACCTCAGCAATTGGGTCTGACCTCGTGTCCTGGGCCTGTTCAACATCCCTGTATTCCCCTTAGCCACCCCCAGAATCTGCAAAACCCAGCTTGGGCTGAGGAAGGAGCGCCACCCTTCACTCTATGTGTTTAGTCATTTGCTGGTGGTCAGTGCTGGTTTGAGCCAGCTCTTACTTTGCCATCTAGTTTGCAAAGGAATAAAGAAAGAGAACAGGGAGAAAAGACGCACTGACAGACGTTCCAGGGATCCAAAACTCCTGATTGCATTGCATTTTGACAATAGTCCTATTAAATGTGAATCATTCTGTGTATTATTCTTATTACTCATTCACCTCATAGAGCAGGCTTGATCCAAGCACTGCTGAAATCTTTCCACTGCCTTTACTGGGAGCGGGATCAGGTCCTCAATGCCACATTAGCTGAGGGCTTTCATGTCCAGTTGTAAAGCTTTGGTTTCACACAGCCTGGAACAAAAATACAGAAAACACATCCTTAATATTAGCTGAGTCCTTTTTGCCTTCTTTGTTCTTTTGACCAATGCAGTAGATTGGTATTACTGATAACAAAGAAATGTATCTACATAATGATCCAATTGTTTAAGTACAAGTTGTGGCAAGGGAAGTTTAGATTAGATAATTAGGAACATTTTATCACGGAAAGGGTTGTAAGGCATTGGAACAGACTGGTGGAGTCACCATTCCTGGAAGTGTTCAAAAGACGTGGATATGGCCCTTGAGGACATGGTTTCATGGTGAACATGGTGGTGCTGCTATGCTGATGGTTGGACTTCATGATATTAAAGGTCTTTTCCAGCTTTGAGGCTTCTAGGATTCTATTATAAAGTACAGAAATTACTCCAGTGGCATTCAGAAAGGAAATGGGTACTTTGGGTCTTTACCATGTCCTGCTTGCTTTGACCTCTGTCAGAAGTCAAAAGAGGCTCTGGGTGAACTCTCTCTGACTTTGAAACTGGCATACTGGAATAAGTCTACTGAACTTACCTGTTTGGAAATACTCAAAAATAGTTGTTAGGTTGAAATGGTGCAAGTCTTTACGCAATAAAATTATCACACCCGGGAATTAAACTGTATAAATGAAAATTGATGTACACTTTAGCAATATCTCTCTCAGACATCTCTGCACGTAGTATCTTTCCCTGGATATGTCTCTTTCCTTTTACAAAATTGGGCCAGTAATTGTGCCCATTAAATGCTAAATTTACTAGCTGGTGTTTGCTGAATCTGGCCCTTATTAAATGTCCAGACAACTTGTTGTAGTTTATTTTGTAGGATGTCTGGTTAGAACATTAAATACAACAAGGAAAAACAAACTTAAAAGTAAAATGGTTCAACCCCTACCCTACTGGGAATTTTTTTCCTTGATTGGATAGAAGCAGAAACAAGTCACTGTTTCCAAGTGAATTATCCCAAATTTAAAAATTGGATCAAATAATTTTTGCAAGGGTAAATCTTACCAAGAAATGCTAATTTTTTAAAGTTTTTTTTCTTTGTGGTTCTGGTTCATGTGATTAGATTAGTTTCTACTAAAACAGGAAGATTTTGCTAGAACCAACAACATTTGCCAGTAAAAGACTTTTTAAATAACCTTTCAGCATCATTTAGTAAAAGTTCTGTTTCTATTCATTTTTTGCTCATTATGATTAAAGTTTTTCTTCTAACTGAGATTCTAGCTGTAATTCTTTTTAGAAGATAAATGAAAACTGTAGCCTCTAAAAAATGATATTGCATGTGAGAGTGTGCCAGCCCATGACAGGCTGTGCATCTGCTGCTGAAAAAAAAA
>VXAZ01003471.1:2150363-2178399 GCA_013399875.1 Gymnorhina tibicen
AAAAAAAAAAAAAAAAAAAAAGTATCAAATAGCCAGCCACTCAAATTCAGAATCACTGTCCTGCCAGGTGATGACAGAGTTGCTTCAGACTTTCTCTTTGAAGGTGCATTGCTTTGCTGTACTGGCCAGTGAAGGAGTGAATTTATTAGCTGCTGAGTGAGCTAGAAAAGACAAGCTGTGAATCAGAGGGAAAAGTTGTGAGAGAGAACTTTTCTGTCCCATATAAAAAGCTCCTTATCGAGTCCATCTTGGTCAGAGCTTTGGGGAAGCACAACTGCTGAGCTAAGAAGGAAAGGATGTCAGAGAAGAGGAATTAGTTATTAAACTGTAGAGCAAAGTACATCCCTACATACACGCTCGTGTTCCTACCTACAACCCTATGTACATGATCTATTTATCTGAATAATTATGTCTGACACATTATATGAGAGGAGTTATACATTCACAGATCTGTTAGATGAGTTGTATAATTGGATTTTTGTTTGCATGATATTGACTGCCCAAAGCAGGCACCTAGTTAAAGCTAAATAGATATATATATACAGTTCTTCTATTGTCTATTCCTAGATGTAAGTTACTGCCTCTAGTAAGGCACAAGAAGATTGACCCTTTTTGCATCCTGGAGCCTCGCAATATCATCGGCAGGAAAGAGTTAAAAGGAGCAGTACTGTTGCCTGTTTGTAAGAAAGTCTGCTCTTGGACTGTGGTTCTGGCTCTGCCACTAAGGCTTTCTCTGATATTGATGCAATTTCAGAGTTGTAGTTCAGTGATCTGTAAAGTGGGTGTCCCACCACATCCAGTGACACTGTCCTCATCTTCAAAGCAGTGTGAGGTGTGGCAGCACGGACCTGTGCAGAGAGGCCTGGCAACTTCCACAGTTGGGTCCGATGTTTACAAAATGCTTTGGGATTCCTGGAAAGCGGGAAGGGTTGTTGTTCACTCACAGCAGATTGTGTCACCAATTCCCAGGCCAGTTGCCTCACAGACCTGAATAAACCAACCCAGCACTTGGATATATAAAATATTTTAAGTAGTGTGAAATTGTGCCTGCTATCAGGCAGGGGAATGCTGATACAGCTTCCAGCAGAGCCAGACTCCATGTGTGCTGGCAGGTTCCCTTCTGCCTGTTCCTATCTGAAGATGGCCACCACCTAAGTGGTGGTAATCCTCTCCTAAATTAGGTCTTTGCTAGATGGGTCTTTGTTTTCCTTTGGTGTCTGCCTGATGTTTGAGTGAGCAGTATGATTACATGTGAGTTTATTGAAAACCCAGGCTGCTGCAGTACTAAATAAAACCAATGAAGGCTCAGAATTATATAGGACAGCTTTGTATTTAAATTTAATAGTTTAATTTCACATTATGCTGCTACATGTACCAAATTTTCTGCAATATGACAGCTTGTTTCTCTTCTTTTTCTGCTGTTGGCAATGCAATACCTGTAAACTTCTGGTTTTTTCTTTTTGGGGTAGTTGCTTATATTTATGATGGCAAGGAGTAAAACATATTGAAACAGTCATGGTTACAATATTTATAGATTCTGAATGCATATTAAATTAGAAGCAAAGGAGAAGCAGAATTACATTTGTTTTGTAACACTGTACAGTTAAAGGCCAGAACCACTCCTGCCAACGCATCTGCAAATGCTTTAGCTCATAGCTGAGAATCAGAGCTACATTGCTAAACATGGGTGGATGGTATAGCACAGCACAAGTGTCACCCATTGAATGAGGAACCCCTCAGAGAATCTGGCGAGAGTAATTAATGAATCCATTTGGAAAAGTCAGTGCCCTTCAATTAGCCTGAATGCAGCAAAGCAGATGGGATCCCATCCTCCAGGGAGAAAACTGAGAAAGATCCTAAGAAATACTGCTTTGGACTGATTTATCTGGGTAATTATAAGCCTCATTTGCACGAAACTGTTCAATATGGCTGCAGTGAGAAAATTAAGAATTTATAAAATGTTGATAGGTGGTCTAAACTATCAGTGGTAGTGGAATCATCTGTCAAGCAGGATCTTGGTTCAGAATATTAAACTAATCATTAGCCAGGAGAACTAAAAGGCAAACTTGGCTGTGAAACTGAGGGGCGGAGGAGGTGTATTTATAGAGAACCTTTTTTTTAGAGGCTCCTTTGAGCTAATGTGCAGTGGAAACATTCACTGCCATCCTAATTAGATATGATGTCCTGGCTTGAAATATCCTGCAAGAGTGCAGACAGCAGAAGAATAAGTCTAAAGAAACTTCAAGGAAATAAAAAAAAAAAATTGCAATTTTCCTTAAGCATTTGGTGGTGCAGGAACAAAATGAGAAGCGTAATGAAAGAGCATTTGAGAGCATGTGTGTCATAGTCTTATCTCAAGGAGACACCTCTGTCCTTGTCATCAGTCTCATTTTTAAGTCAAAGCATTGCAGGACTTACTTGTATGAACGGGAAGCCACATGTGCCTTTTTTATGAAGACACATATAAACTGGAAGCCGGCACATCTACATTGCAATCATATTTCTGTGTGACAGAAGAAGTGGGGTGGCTTAGAGAAGCAAGAGAAAAAGAAACACTGTTTATGACAGCATTGGAATCACATAGAAACTACGGTCTGCAGGTTCTAGGGCTGGGGGATTTTTTTGGCTATAGAAAATTGCACTCCAGCACTGTGGACTTGCCATATATCTTGTGTTTTTTAGAAACATCTCAGCTCAGATATCTCTAAGCAGCATTTTGCACAACATTTTCTGAATTTGGAGCTTCAACAGTCAGAAATCTGAGACTTTTTAACACGTGGCAAAGAAAACTCGTAGTCCTAGATAGGCAGAACGAAGAAGTGGCCTCACCACTCTTCCAGCCCTACTAGCTCAGGGCATTTCTTTGTCATCCCAAAGCCAGCCTTTCCCCCCCCACACACCCCGTTTTCTTCCTCTTCTACATATGTCCCTTTCTCAAAGATGACAAATGTTGATGGGTACCTGGGCAGCCCACTCCTTGTCCTCTTCTACCCGTTCCAGCAGCCCTGTGCTATATTAATGTATTGGTTTGAACACTATCCCTATTGAACTCAAAATTTGAAGTGTATTTAACTGTTTTAATTAAGTAAAGAATTCAGTTCTGGCCAGAATGTCAGACATAACCAATACTTTTAGGGCATGGGACTGCTCTGGACAAAGCTGTGAGGCTTTGGTTGTAAGCCTGCCCTGGCCATTCACTGGTGTGCGTAATGTGTGCTGTTAGATTTTTTAATTTTTTTCTTTTCTTACCTCAGAAGGCCTGAGATAATGCGGTGATGAGTACACCGGCCGGAGCGGTGGGGGCAGGATGTTCCCACTCCGAGTCATCCTCTCAGCCCGACAGCTGGCGGTCTGAGACTGGCACAGTTTGGCCTGTGACTGCACCTTCTCGCCCTCTGCTGATAAATAAGCGGGCTAATTGAATTAATAAACAGATAGCTCTTTTCCCTGCCAGCTGGAGCACCATCAAAATGTGTGATAAATTATCTGTCAATGCTTTAACTGCAGGGAAAAAAATGAAAAGAATAGCTGCCTCAACATTTCCTCTCCAATTCTTCTCCCCGCTTTCCCATTCCCCTGTCCACCCAAGCACCTGATGTGGTTTGCCTCAACCCTCCTTGCCCCTGGTCTTTTGTCCTTTGGCAGAACTCCAAAGAGAAGCAGCAGTGAGAGGTTCACTCATTTGGCCAGGCTGCTAATGGGTTATTAAGTCTGTAGGCAGAGCAGACGTTCCTGTGGCTCATTGGGAAAGAGGAACAGAGGCACATTTTTGGGGCAAGACTGCCTGTGTCTCAGCTGCCAGCGCACAGCCATCTCTTAATTGTGGCCTCCTGTGGCTGAGACAGAAGCTGCACATGAGGGGCAACAAGGGTTGCAATCAAGCAGGAAGGGATGCTGTTTAATACCTTCATCAGTGATGCAGACAGAGGGGTCGAGCGCACTTTCAAGTGTGCAGATGGCACCAGGCTGAGTGGTGTGGCTGAAGCACCTGAGGGATGGGATGCCATGCAGAGGGACTCTGGACTCACTCGAGAAGGGGGCCCATGGGAACCTCATGAGGTTCAACAAGGCCAAGTGCAAGGTCCTGTAACTAGGTTGGGACAACTCTCAGTATCAATACAGGCTGGGGGGTGAAGGCACTGACAGCAGAGCTGTCAAGAAGAACTTGGGGGTGCTGGTGAATGAAAAACTGGACATGACCCGGCAGTGTACACTTGCCACAACTGTATCCTGGGCTGCATCCAAAGCAGCATGGCCAGCAGGTCGAGGGACGGGATTCTGTCCCTCTATTCTACTCTCATTAGACCCCACCTAGAGCACTGCATGCACCTCTGAGTTCCTCAGCACAAGGAAAGACATGGACCTGTTGGAGTTGGTCCAGACAAAGGCCACAAAGATGATGAGGGGGCTGGAGCACCTCTCGTATGAAGACAGGCTGAGAGAGATGGGGCTGCTCAGCCTGGAGAAGAGAAGGCTCTGGGCAGACTTTATTGTGGTCTTCCTGTACTTAAAGGGGGCCTACAAGAAAGATCAGGACAAACTTTATAGCAGAGTCTGTTGTGACAGAATAACTAGTAATGGTTTTAAACTAACAAAGGGTAGATTTAGACTAGATAGATGGAAGAAGATTTGAAGAAGATTCTTTATGATGAGAATGGTGAAACACCCAGAGAAGTGGTAGATGTCCCTGCTTATTGCAGGGGGATGGACTAGACAATCTTTGAAGGTCCGTTCCAACACACACAGTTCTACAGTTCTATGCTTCTATGAGACAAGGCATCAGGAAGCCTTACACTGAGTTGCTGGCATGCCAGACAAAAGGGGGAACTTCATCATAACCTTTAATGTCACAGATGTGGGTAATACCTGACACTTTTTTGTTTCGAAAGAGAGGATTAGACAGAAGGGGTCAGTGATTTTCATCACGTAGTCAGAAAGTCCTTGCCATCACCTCTCAAAGTGGTGTTCCCTTCTGGAAACATCTCTGTTCCTCAATATTCCTCAGTAACAGGAGATGAGAAAGATTTTGCTGCTTCAGACTCTTAAGTAGGATGTAGATAGCTGAACTTTCTATGGCATTACCTTGATTTCCAACATGCTTGTGTAAGTGCTTATGTGCCTTTGCTGGTCTCGTTCCCTGTGACCACATCTCCTCTGTAAGTTTCCCAGTAAGCAAGCTGGAAAAGCTTCCCACCCCTTCTTTTTCTAAAACAGCAAGAAATGGGAAGTGCTGTGGAGTCTGAGATGGGAATGAGATCACAGTGTTATGTTCTTGTTCAGAACATGGCATTTTTTTTCTAGTGCATATGTCAAATGAATCAGACAATGGTGGTGTCAGGAAGATGTATAATGCTGTCTGCAAGGCAGGGAGAGGAGACAGGAAGATGTGTTAAACAAGATGGTATTTATGCCTTTCTCTCTCACTCAGTAGAAGTACACAAGAAATATTTTTAAAAAGAAGGTAGGGTAATAGCAGGAGCGACTGGATCCCTGTCATGTTTTTTGGAACTCATCTGTGCTGTGAAGGACAGTGAGCACAGACAGATAACTGGTGTGCAGGAATTGTCTCTTCCCAGGATATTGGAAGCTGCTTCAGGTGGGTGAGGAGGTGTCTGGTTCTAGCATCACCCCATTCCCAGGGTGGTGCTCACCCAACACGTGGTGTTCTACCTCCCTCAGGGTGCAGGTTGCTGCATGGACCCTTCTCCTATCTGGCAGGCCAGCTCTTCCAGGAATCTGGCCTTAGACGGTTATATGCCCTCTTTCCACTGGCAGGAGGAACAGGGAAGGGTCCACAATGAAGCAAGGCAGGGTACGGTGTACCTGTCACTTGGTGCTGGAAAGGAAATCCTGCTCGTGTGACCGCCACTGCAACTGTGGGTCTAGCCAGGCCCTTGATCTGTGTAAATTTGTTCTGTATCCTGTGGTACATGCCATAGGAAAGCCAAATCCAGCTGAGCAGAAATGACAGGTTGAGTCAATGGCTTACCAAGCAGGCTGGTAAGCCTTCCCTTTCATTCCCTGGCGAAGGTGGTTGTTTTGGTTTGCTCTGCCACATTGCTCTGAAAAACAGTATTGCCAAAGAGTAAACGTGCCACGTGCAAGAGAGCGAGCTGCTAATATATTGCATTTTACTAAGTCATTGCTTGTCAGCTGAACCATGGGGAGTGTGTGGGGATGCATTCCTAGCCCTTTCAAACACAAAGTAAAGCCCATTAGTGTAAATCACCAACTCCAATAAAAAAAGAATAGTTGAAGGCTTCGTTCTTTTTCTCTCTTGTTTCACACTGTAGCTATGGAAAAGTGTATTAAAAAACCTTGTGGCACTGATAGAGTAGCTAGCTGGTATCTGGTAGAGGGCTGAGATGTTGCCGTTCCTGAAGCCTCAAGTGGCTTTGAAATTCAATGCCTCTGACCCAAGACACCACTGTTTGAAAGCAGCTGATACGTGCAAGGTGGTGAAAAACAAGGCAGCAACTTGAGCTGTCTACGAACGAAGGGGGATGGCGTTGCAGGTGAAGAACAAAGGGGGCACGGTGTAGGGCAGCAGATTGAGGGATGGAGTCAGGGGGACAACATAGGGAAAGCTGTAAGGGCATAGGAGACCTTACATGGGAGTGTAATAGGACAGCACATATCAACACTGATGTGTTCAATGCTGAATATTCATGATATCCATTCATATAACTCTCAGCTCAAATTATATTTATTTTATAACTGAAAATTGACACTAAATGAAACTGTTCACACTCTTTATGGTTTGTATCTGTGTACTACATGATATACCTGAGTGCATGTATTTAAAAAGCCATTAGACATTATGTTTTCACAGCTAGATAATTGAAAGCTGTCTGCTGAATTAAAATGCTATTTTCATTCTTTTGGGTTAGATGAAGAAATAAAGCTTTAAAAAAACGTGAAATAGCCCATAAGAACATTCTCATTTTATATGTCCCTGTACTGTACTTTATATTCTAGTCATTCCTTTAGAAAAAAAAAAAATCCATGAATGCTTTAAAAATGTTTCAGGAATTGCTTACCTTTAGAAACGAAGAAGAAAAATAATTTCACCTGAAATTATGTGGTAATGAGACAATGTCTAATTACCTGCAGTGAATTCTCCAGTCAGGCCACGGGGCTAATGAACATCAATACTCTTCCACAGAGAGCCCTGGGATCTCTAATGGCTGTAAGTGGTCAGGGCTTCAGTTTTACATTTCAGAGTCTGGCTGGTATAATCTTGAAACAAAATCTACAGACCAGATCATGTCCTCTGTGCTCTGTGTGTGTGTGTGTGTGTGTGTGTGTGTGTGTACGCCCTTGAGCACTGCACATCTGGGATGGAATCAAAGGACTTTTAAGTGCACATGTATCCGATTTCTGGCTTGCTAGTGGCCCTTTAAATGTGCTGGGTTTAATCCAGGAAAAACGAGTATTTGAAAATCACACCAGTGAAGGAAAAAAATAAAACCCCAAGTTTTATGTACTTGGACGGCATTTTTCTTTGAATATGAATGACTCAATCATAATCAGCCTTAGTGAGAGGTGGGCGATGAAAGTTCAGAAATCTTCTGACAGGAAAGACTTTGAATCTGCCCTTCTTGTATTCTTGGTGTGCGTTTTATGCTCACCAGAGGGAAAAGGCAAGTAAGCAATTTGCATTGTCATCCAAAAGCTGAAGTACACATTAAGGAGTCTCAAGGCTACAGAGCAGTATTCTGTTGGGAGAAATTTTTGCAGTGTTAATCCCATCTGATCTCTGAGTACAGATTAAAATATGCAAACCCAGTGTTCCTTGCAGTGTTAGAATGTTCTGATTTGAGGATTTGTTCTATATATGGCTTGTATAGGAAATTCCCAACTTCCTCTGAAATCAATTCCCACTTTTCTCATTTAATACAATCATAAATGTTCGTTGTGTTCTCAGGCAAGATATATAGATATAGCAGTGCAAGCACTGTACAAGCACTTCCCACTTGCATTGTACTGGAACATGGAAACATGATTTTAGAAACTTAGTTAAAGCATTTCCTTGCAGGAGTGAGGAAGACCTGAGCTTCAACCCCTCTGCCAGATACTTTGCTAAAAGTGCTTTATGTCCAATGTGAAAAAAGAATCTGTGGTCCCTCACCTTGGGAATGAGCTTTAAAATGGATCTAAGAGAACAGATCTGGAAAATGGGCAGTACAGACTCAGGTTCCCTTAAGCCCAAGTTTTCATAGTGTCTTACAGAGTGATTAACACTGAGTGATTTTACTGCCACCTGTTTTTTCTGTGTTTTTCACAGGTGACAGCATAGCATGCATGGGAATAGCCAGATATATGCATAGATTAATCTGGAGGACTAAGTAAGCAAAAGACTGACTATTTGGAGAATTAGAATTGGTATGTGCCTGCCTACTGATCGCTTGCAACTCAGCCCCACAAAGCTGCTAGCTCACTTTCCCTTGGCGGAATGGGGGATTGATTCAGAAGGATAGAGGCGAGAAAATTCATGAACTGAGATAAAGACAGTTTAATAGGTAAAGCAAAAGTCACACAGAAGCAAAGCAAAACAAGGAATTAATTCGCTTCCATGAGTAGGCAGATGTTCAGCCATCTCCAGGAGAGCATGGCCCCATCACACATAATGGTGACTTAGGAAGACAAATGTCACCACTCTGAGCATCCCCCTTTCTACTTCCCCTCACTTTATATACTGAGCAGGACATCAGATGGTATGGAACATCCCTTTGGTCAGTTGGGATCAGCTGTCCTGGCTGTGTGCCCTCCCAGCTTCCTGTGCACCCCCATTCTGCTGGCTGGTAGGGCAGTACAAGAAGCAGAAAAGGCCTTGACTGTGCAAGCCCTGCTCAGAAATAACAAAAAACATTGCAGTGTGTTATCAACACTTGTGTTCAGCACAAATCCAAAACACAGCCCCACACAAGCTACTATGAAGAAAATTAAGTCTGTCCCAGACAAAACCAGCACACAGGCACAGGTAATTAATCCCCAAGTGTCAGGCATTTTTTCTTCAGAAACTGGCCTCTCCAGGGGTAGGTAGCAGCTAAGTAGCAGCTTTTCTTTTGGACTCTTGCACACAGTGGGGAAATCAGTCAGAAGTTGGTTGTATTTTTTGGATCCTTCCACTGGTATTGTATGTTGAAATTATATGACACTATTTGCCAATAATAAATCACTCTTCTGTCTTTTGTGTGATTGCATAATTAAATATCCCTTGTCATGGATACACATGGAGGGATTGACTTAGACTTGGTGGGAATTAGGGGTTTGATTTTTTGAACTTTACATTTCCTGACTCCTGTGCAAATCAAATCCAGTTGTTTAATACTGATTTGAGAAATGATTCATGCAAGAAATAGTATATAGTGAGAAATATAAACTATAGTTTCAGTGTATTTTCTGTCTTGATTATAATTTACTTGTTCATTAAAAATGCATGTACAATAGGAACCAAGAATTTAGTCTTTTTCAAATCCTTGAAAAGGTGGTGCATTGCACAAGGATATTGGTACTTATCTCTTTTGCAAGGTGTTTTGAGATGACCAGAAGGAAATTGCTGGGTGGAGCTGGGATGTAAACTCACTTATGTTTTCTGCTGTCCCTGGAGCCGTGGCTGTTCTCAATGAAATGCCATCACCAGAAGGTGGCAGTTCCAACAGAATACCCTTGGGCCACCCTGGCTTCGACCTGCATTGGATTACTTAAAACTGGCAGTCGTGTGGAGAGTCATCCGTCACTGGGACTGATGTCAGCGGGCAGCGTGGCTGCTCAGAGCTCCTCTGTGCCCCGAGCTCAGGGACACTGAAGCAGCTCTTGCAGCTGACCTGTCCTTGAGCAGCGTGCTGTCTATTAGTTTTATTGCTGCTTTGATTGTTTGCAGTTGATTCTTGCTGCTTTCTGCTGAAGTTTAATTCAGTTTGCATTTGGAAATACAAGGGAGAAAATTTGTTGTTTTTATTAGAGGCTGAGCTGCACTAAAGGCTGGATGACGATCCATTGTTCCTGTTGTTACAAAAGCCAACTAAGCAGGGAAGAAAGCACAAAAGGAGGGAAAAGTATAATTCAGATTTGCCAAACAGCCTGAGAATAATTAGAAGATTAGCAATTTGGCACTCTTTACTGGCAAGTTGTGAATTAAATGTATCCCACTTTTCTCGTTACATTAGTGTAATGTGTCACTTCAGTTCTGAATTTCATGTCCTTCGCACATATCTTACTCCTCCTTCCGTGAATGGCAGGACTGTATTTTACTGCACAAGAAATGTAGGAGAAAGCATTTAATGTGGCATCAGAGACTTTCTAATTGCCAGTCTCTGAAATGTGCTCATAAGTATCTGCAATTCACTTATTGAGTGGAGATGAATCGCTTCCAATTTACTTTTATGAATGCGAGCGGAACATTTACGAAGAGTGGTTTCTGTTATTTACACTGTGAAATGCTTGTCAGCAGCCAACTGTAAAAGACCTGGGTGACATTTATGCTAAGTTCTCTTGTCGCAGTCATAGTTAAAGGAAAGGATAAAATTCTGTGTGATGCTCTGAAATATGCTGGGCGAAGTTCTGTTCACAGCTTTAGCTGTCACTGGCTTAACTCTGTATATTCATTTTGGGTATGATGCTTAGAGTAAAAAGGAAAGCTTGACTACTGCAGATGAGAAAACAGTATTAGTGACACTGAAGCCAATGGTATGCTTGCCATGCAGTTCGGCTAAACAAGATAATTACCCTGAGGTTGCTACCGAATTGCAGATGTGTGGCGATGCTTAATGTCTCTTAAGTCTTTCTAATTTCCCACCCCTCTCTAGACTCCTCCGTCCCCTGTGGGGAACTTACTAAACCCTTGTATAATAGGGACTAGAATCACAGTCACTAGTGCAAAAAAATATCTTTGAGATAATATTTCATGTGCCTACAGGGGTCTGATATAATCTCCTGATAGGAATATACCAGACATTAACTAGATACTGCAGCTGGTCTTGTCTCTTTCTAATTTAGTGGGATTTGGGCATGCAGACCAGAAGAGAAGAGAGCTTTTTTTCTGAGTGCAGCAATGCATACTTATTTGGAACAATTCAGTCCTATTCAAAACCATCATTCCATGTCTGTCCCAAGCTAAAATTCAGCTGGGTGTTATAATAGCTTATTGTTTGATGCAAGCACAGAGCACCTGTAAAACTGAAGATTGTTGTCACTTCTCCATTGAGAGATGAATGGGAGAAAGTTGTATTTTATAGTCATATACAGATTATGGCATATAATATGTATATCCTGTTTTAAATATAACATGATATAAATATTATAAATATTTTTAAAATAGTATAAGTATTAATATGTATATGAAACCCACAAAATCATTTTCATTTTTAAATGTGGGAAAAGCAACCTCCAAATTACAGGTTTGGGGGTTTTTTCTTCTTCTTCTTTTAACAAACTGAAAAAAGTGCTGTCTGTTTTTCAGCAACAATTTTTGAGAAAGAAAGGTAGGGCAAAAACAAAGGCAACTTTGAAATACATGTCACAATAGAGGAAAATTAGAAAGCAGCAAGATCCAGAATAGCAGGAGTGTTAGGGAAGCTGATACTGTTTTTTATTCAGGATCTCAAATGCTTTAAGTCTGCTTTGGCAGACTTGGGGTTTGTCCAAACATGTTCAGTGTATAAGCTATGATCCATGTTGATAAAAGGATCAAGAAATTCACTGCACTATGATGTCAGTCTTTAGATGGGGGAAGCACTGTGAAAACTCTCTTGTTTCCAAAAACCCCCAATACTCCAAGTACAGTGATAACTTCTTTGAGGTGTTACCTTCATATGGCATTCAGTGGGGTAGCTTCAGAGTAAATGTGTCAGTTAGGGGCATTGCCACAAGGAATAGTTCCCTCTTCTGTACAGGGAACACAACACTCATACCCATGAAGCACCAATATCCACTGTTTCTATTTCCTCCTCAGCATCAAAGACGACACTATATGTGCTTCTGGCTTCCTGTAGGATCAAAAGGGAATTTTATTTATTCACTTGATCAGAGGCAAAGCAAGCTGTTCTCTGTGAAGGATTTCTCTTGTTGTCTGTGTCACTCACAGTCATTTATTGAAATGTCAGGACTGCATGGAAATCAGCTATAACTGATGTTGGTCACTATGTTACTTTGATAAATAATAAAAATAATCAGTAAGGGCCAAAAGTCAGGAAAGCTGAGCACCTGCATTTCCTCTTGGCTTGAGGTTGGTGGGGATTTTTTTTTTAAATTGCCTTATAAAAGGGACAAAAAAGGGATTGTGCCCTAAAAATCACTGGTATGAGGTTAGCAGATATTTCAGGTTTAGGTGAAAACAGGTCTGAGTAGCAAGTCTTCTGTTTCAGTCCCAATTTGCAAACTCCCAGGTCCCAGCGGGCTCTGGTGGAGTCAGTCACACAGTTCCTGAAAAAACTGAACGGCCACAGAATTGGATCCTGGGTTACCATTTCACTCTAGAGGGGATTTGGTGGTGTCGTCAGTCCAGCAAGCTCAATTTTTATGCCATCGGATTTTATTTGACACTAAACTAAAACAGCTGCTTGCAATTAGCACACATAAAAGAAACAATAACAAAACTGCAGCCTGCCCTTTGAGCGCTACACATACCCAGTGCAAAGAGTTTACCAAGTTCTGGTGATTTTCCCTCCCTCTGCTCTAACTAAAACATCGAAAACAACTGATCTCACTGAAGACCAAACAAAAAAAATGTTTATCGTTCCCTGAATGTTTCTGATGGGCAGTAGTGACTGGTTATTGGAAGATTTAGGCTGCTCCAGATGTGGGCACGGACAGGACTCTCGCTGCTATGGAGCTGATCTAAGCATGAAGTTAAAGGGAGGCAATGGCTGTTGCTGCCCTGGGACAGGATGATGTAGAGAGCTGGTTTCTTACCAGGACTGGGATCCAGGGCAGCTGGCCCACCCTCCCATTGGGAACAGTGAACAAGGAGCTTGCAAAATACACAGACCAAATAGAAATGACCCTTATTGACTGAAACCAGCTGCATGTCAGACCTCTCACTGTCTCTCTTGATTTGCTATCTCAAATAAATGGATGTGGTAGAAGGGCTATGAAAAGAAAACAAAATAATTTATTCTCCTTGAAGTTGTGCCACACTAGTAAGCCTCAGTTTTTACAGCTGAAAAAAAATGTTTATTTGCAGATTAAGTTTTTCCCTCTTTTTTTTTTTCACTTTGAAAGTCTGCTGTTTAGAAGACATACTGTAGTTCAGTTTCAGAGGTCTTTGACAAATACAGACATAGTAGATTTTGTAAGGTATTTATCACATAAAACTGCTGGCTAATGAGAGCTCGGTTATTTGGCATTTAGATTCAGAAAACAAAGTGACAACAGCTTTTGTTGGTTCTTTGTCTTAGACGTGCATGGTGGCTCAGCTCCATGAAAAACGTCTTAGTGAGTTTTGAAGAAACATGACACAGAGAAAGGCTTGGCTTATTAATGTGTTTCTCCCCGTATTTTTCCTAATACACTCCTGGGTAACACCAGTTATTCTGAGCATTGTGAGGAACTGCTTGCAGTAACCATGGTAGCACTTGAATTCAGAAACATTAAGGACTGCAGCTGCTCCAGTCCTCTATTTGATGCCCAGGATGGGTTACTGCTATTGGTATTAGATTGACCTCTGTTCTGACTTTAGAGGTAGGGAAGGAGGTACTTAACCTCACTGGCACAGTCACCTTGATCTCTATTTTTGAGAAGATCATCAGGATGGGACACATGCCATGTAGTTATGATCTGATAGACTTTCTTAGGGAAACTTCTTAAAAGTCATCAGTCTAGACTTCATTCTTGCAACTGAGATATTTGATGTTTTGCAAATATATCTTTTTTTTTTCCTAAGTCTTGGTCAGCCAACTGATCATTAGTGAAAGAAGTCACCAAATTTAGATTAATATTAGAGTGTCTCAGTAGAATGACCTTCATGAAGTCTGAAAAAGCTTGTGGATACAAAAAATTTGAGGATGACACTTGGAATTGAATGTAACTTCTTTTTGCCTTCCACAACCTTCTTTTCTTTCCTCTATTTTTCTTTTATTTTTTTTCCATTAAGAATTTGTTTCTTTCTCACTCACAGTTGTACAAACACAGTACAGTAACGTCTTGGAACATAGAAGCCTTTACCTGTGGCCTTGCAGTGTTGCAACAGACAGATGTTATTTCAATATAAAATAGACTGAAATCCCCATCTATAGGTTCTAAGTGTCCTGGCAGTCACTCTTTTTGCTTTAAAGACAGAACCAAAGGCAGTTCAGCCTGGTCATTTTTCCTCTGCTGGCAGTTTTTACTCATATTGGCTTATAGGATCTTCTGACAATCATCTGTGACCCACAGATAGATATTGCTATGGGGAAAGGCTCAGCTCTGTGCCTCCTACCACTGCATTTTTCTATTGACAGTCCTATGGTGACATCTCTTACTGATGAGCTCTCTGCTATTCATTCTATCTGGCTGGATAATGAATTATGAGGTAGTTGATGGGTTATTCAAATCGTGCTGCTCTGGCATCAAGTGATACCATGTTCCTCCTTCCTTTATCTTACCATTTTCTGCTAATTACTTGCATTAATGAGTAAATCAATTGACTTCTTTGAAAATATAAAGAGTTAAAGAGGTCTTGGGTGGCTGCCTGTAGATAATGTTCCGTGTTGAGCAAGATGCAGAACCATGGGTATGAAGAAGGCTTCTACGGGTTTGGAAGAAACCCTTCTCCTAGCCGGCATCTGTGAGGCTCTGCCTTTGGCACTTTCTTGTAGGATGCCAGTGATTTCAGTAGTCTAAGGGCTGGATGACACCAGCAAGGTGTCTGTACGCCAGTACAGCTCATGGCTTTGGGATGACCCTGTAATTGTGCTGAAAGGGAACTTTTTTACTCTGTATTTCCGCAATATCCTTTGTACACAAAGGCCCTATGCTGCAGTCCAAAATGTTTCAACCTTTCCCACTGGCCTTTAGTTGTGTTCAGGTAAAAGTGAACAAATCCTATTGATACTAAAGAAAATTTTGCCCTGGTCAGATTCCAGGGCCCAGTCTGGTGACACGTGGAGTACAAAACAGAGAGAGGTTAGCATGAGATAACAGGACAAGACACGCTTGAACTTTTCAGCGAAGAAGGAGGATCAGGTTGAGGCCACCCTCATCCTATTTTCCATCTTTCTGATGAAAGAACAGGTTGGGTACTAGTATACCTGAATTTGAAAAACAGGTCAATGCAATGTATTTTCCAATGAGTCTTTTAAACAATATCTGAAGTAAAAACAAGATGGGCACTTTGTTGCATTTTTATTTTAATCAGACTTTCATTTTTAAAAGTTGCAGGACTACAAGCTTGATGAAGCTAATCCTACTGAGCTGGCCAAAGAGAGAGACAGTTATTTTTCTTCAGAAGCAGGAAAATGTGTAACTGTTAAATTTCAGTTCAGATGTTTATATCTTTAAATATTTGCAGTGGAAAACTAGATTACAGCCCAAGAATATGTTCTTTCTCAAACTGAAATAAGATGCCTTTTATCAAGGGAGCAGCAAGAGAAAAACTAGATAAATCTCAAAACACAAGACAAGGCACCATTTCTGCGACAGCGTTTCTGACTGGTCAGATCACCATGTATGAATGTTGAATTTTCTGCCTTGTTCTGTTCCAGAGATTGAAGGCAGCACTGACTCATCATCCTGCCGCCATGTCGAATGGGAATATGAACACCATGGGCCACATGATGGAAATGATGAGCTCGCGACAGGACCAGACACCACACCATCACATGCACTCACATGCACCCCATCAGCACCAGACACTGGAACCTCATCATTCATACCCACATCAGCACCAGCATCCGGCGCACCATCCTCATCCTCAGCCTCATCACCAGCAGAACCATCCCCACCACCACTCCCACTCGCACCTTCACGCACACCCGGCACACCACCAGACCTCACCGCACCCCCCGCTGCACTCAGGCGGACAAGCACAGGTAGACCTTCATGTTCTGCTGCATCGCTGAGTTCTGCTGTTTGGTGGAGTTAAAGCCTGATCTCTGTATTGTTTCTTCTTGCATGCATGTCTTGTTAGATACAAGCCCCTCAGGCTGCTTGTAAATGTCTGCTAATGGTGATGGGGATGCTCAAACTTTATTTAGAAAATGGAGTGAAGCAACAACTTGTTTTGCTGCCTAATTTACTAGACATTTGTAATTTCTTACTTTATAAGGAGCTCCAAGGCTTTTCAGTGCTCTGAGCTCTGCAGATTGCCACATATCCTTTTATGGATGAGGTTTATTACAGAGATTGGCATATTATATATGTTGCTTAATGTGCTTGAACCTGAACTTCTCAGGCCAAGATTTAACAAGCTGTATGAGTTCTACCTGCAGAAATGCATAACAAAGTCTTTAGTGAAATGAAATGGCACTGGTGTGTGTGTGTGGCCAGGGGGGTGTTCAAGACTGGAGATATTAGAGGTAGTTCTAAGGTAAAATATACCAGCTTAAAAAAGATTAAATGATCCATACCCTGTGAAGAGGACAGACATCTGCATAGTACGAGAGAAAGCCAAGATTAGCTGTGAGTTCAGGCAGTAGTTGGTGCATGTTGTGACAGGAGAAAAAAGAGGGTGAAGCCAGTCAAGGAGAGAGATTTAAACAAAGAAGGCAATTTAGATTTGTATTCATGTGACAAGTCAGTGAAGGTCTCCACTGAATGAGGTAGAGGACTCAATTTTTTGGACCAGGTATATTGGCTTCAGCAATTTGGATAATTCGATATCTGAACTGAATGTTTCTTGAACTAAGGAGCTAGTGAGCACAAACTTTAGCAGAGTCATTTTTAAGAGGAATTCTATGAACGTCTTAAGATGGTAGGCTTCTGTATCAGGATCGCACAAGAAAAATAAAGCGCTGGGGGCAGTTACTGTTACATGTCAGGTCTGGAGAGCAAGTTAAGGAAGACAAACAGGCAGCGCATAGAATGTGAGGACAAAGAGGAATGCCAGCCATAAGAAGTTCAATCTGTATTGTGTTGCTTGAAAATACCTTTCAGACAAGCTCTTAGAAAACATTAAAGAAAATGAGAGTATTTTGCTGACATCCCAGTGTCCCACAACATTAACTATTTACTAACATCTAGCTTTATTACTGCAGAGTCTGCAAGCACATGGGATTTCCCTAAAGTATTTGCTAATGTAAAATGAATTGTCAGCTTTAGAGAAACAGCCTAAGTAAGAGAGCAGCAGACTCCCCTGTGAGAAGATGTCCAGAGCTTTCCTAAGTTTACTTCAGTTTTACTTTGTGAATTCAATTATTTTCCCATCTGTTAATGAGTTATTTTCCTTGGAGTTGTTTAAAAACTCCAATAAAAAGACATTATCTCATATCAGAGAAACCAAAAGTAACCTGATTGCTGTATTGGAGATCCCTGAGAGAGTAAGGACAAAGTTGTGCTTAGCCAGCTGAGGACTCCATGGATGAGATGGGGGAAGTCACTTAACCTTCAGTGAGGGGTTGGGAAGATAAACACGTTAATGCAGTTGAGGGCATTAGATCCCATGGTATGGAGCACTGCTGCAAAACATCCACAGCACCACTTTAAACGGGTGAGGAGAAAACTACCGGGGAAAACAGCTACCAGGGGAAACAAACCTCACCGTTTTAAGGATAAGATCAGTGAGCCAATGGCCCTCCTCTAGACTGGGGACCTTGACTTTCTCACACAGTTAAGACAGCTTCAACTTCTTGTACTTTATATTCGCTGCTAGCTAGGCACCACAAAAGACTTAGGCAGGCAAGAAGAGATACAGGCACCAGGGCATGTAGGCTGACTGGCAGCCACAAAGCTATGTCAGGGTCACCCTGTGTCCCTGCACCACACAGTCTCTGGAGCTGGGTTTGTGAAGTCAGATAAGCTTTGCCAGGCGCAGTAGGTCACTGGAGGCAACAGACCCCATGGGGGAGCAAGGAGGTCTTCACCTTGTCCGTGGGTGTAAGTATCACCAAGGGGATCGGACAGAGGGGGCTGGAGTAGGAATCCTAGGGTCAGTGGCTTCCCAAGCAGCAGAGCTCTTGCTGTGCATCTGCTCCTCTGGTGCAAAGGCAATAGTGATTTCTGAACAGATGCATTAGACAGGAGAAAAGAAGAGCTTGCTGAGTAATAACCACATAGTTATTACTTTCAAAGCTCATCCATAGTCCCCATGGTAATGGCCTCTTTGGGGATCAGGTTGCTCCAGCAGACATTAATTTTATGGTGCGATTTACTAATTATTAACCTCCTTATTCTTCTGAGCCAGATTCTTCCATTCCAAACCACCTGCCAAACAACAGCATGGTCCATGCTGCTGTAAGCTGCATACTCCCATGCCAAGACTGTTGTTATTCTACACCGTGCCCTTCTGTAATGTTAGAATTAATTTCATGCTTTTCAGCTACCATTTTGATACACAGGAGCCCAAGGAATTATGCTTTCATAGAATGAGTGAATGGGTATTAGTTTTGTGGTGAGTTGCTAAGAACAGAAATAAATATTGGATCAGGCATAAAAGTAGACATCACCTTCTGATAGGTATCTTTCTGAGAAAGTGAGATATTTTACCAAGTTCTAGCTGTGTTGCCTCAACTACTACAAAAACTATACTATTATCCTGCATTGGTCCTCTAAAGATTTATTTATATCAAACTTGCCAGAGTGATAGCTCAAGCGGTGTAGGGGTTTGAATGCCATTTCATTTTCTTAGCTGTCCTGTATTTGTCTTCATTATGGATGCGTGATTAACATCCTCTAACAAAACCAAAATTAGCCTAAATTTTATATATAGTTCATTTTCTTCCTTATGTCCTAGGCAGGGCAGTGAAATCCTGCTAGAGAATGATGCTTAGATGGCTACTAAGATACAGTCTAACATACTTCAGGGTTAAGAGCTATCAAGTAAGAGTCAGTTAATTATCCCACGTGGTATTATTAGTGGAATAATGGCAGCCCTTATAATTAATATCTGCCTGAGATGGAGAGGAGATTTTGTTGTTCTGAAAATGCCCTCTGACTACCCAGAGACTGCCTGGTACATTCTGAAAACAAAATTACTCACTAGTTATTCAGGAGAAAATGACCATATGAGAGGAATTTAAAAAAAATTAAAATTTTATAGTTACCTTTTTCTGCCTTTGTACCAGACTCCACTGAGAGAGTTAAGAAACAAGAATTTTTAAAGCTGAATGGAAAAGGAACAAAAAAGGGATAAGGAAACATAAATAACAGATCTCTGAAGTCTGGAAATGTGCTATGTGTCAGAAAATGAAAGGTCTTTGATGAGATGTTGACATTAAAAGGTACTTCTGAGACCTCTGCACTCAGACATACTGCTAAAGAGGCAGCATGCCTGGCCCTGGTGGACAGGGAGCAGCTGGAATACCTTGGCAGCAATCTCCTGGCAGAAGCCAGGGGATGCTGGTGAGAATGGGGGCTATGCCCACTGCAGCTGCCATGGATCTGGCACTCCAACCCTCAGTATGGACAGAAGGTTGAAGATTTTATCAGCAAACATACGGAGTTCATGCAAGTTGAAATTTTAAAAATCAGTCAGAAAATGTGGGGTGGCTTGTTTATTTTTAGAAGGTTATTCTTTAATTTTTTTTTTCTGCTCCTGTGAGAGAGAGATTCCCTGACAGTGCAACATAAAGCTGGGAATAAATTTGACTTTATGCAAAAAGCGTTATCAGATGCAGAGAATAATTACACATAAAATTGCCATTGTAATTGCCACAAGTCAGCTGGGGGAGGAAGCAACCTAGATTATAGACAGAAAAGCCACCTCAACTTCGCAAGACTCAAGATGATAGTATCATTTTAATTGAGACAGACAGAGGTGTTAGGCAAACACATCAATTACGGCAATTGAAATTCAGGGCTCAGTCTGACAAAGCACTGAGTACATCCACTCCCTGGAGTCAAAAGGAAGCACCTTGGAGGTTTGGGCCTTTGCCAGAACAAGAGGGTTAATTTTGAGTCAACAATTCAAGTTTCCAGACTGTTCCAGACTATGCAGGAGTGGCAGCAGAATGTGAGCTTAGTGTGAGCAATAGGATCCATGGATTGGGTTCCCAGACCCCAAGCAGAGGGGGAGAGAGAGGGTGTCTCCACAGCCCCGTAGCCTGGGTGCCACAGAGAGGCAGGAAAGTAGTCCAAAAGCCTATTCCCAGGCAGTGGAACATTAAATCTGGTTCTGGTTCCTGACAGGCACATGGGAATGTTCCATCTGCCCAGGAGTAAGTCAGAGCATAGTTTACATGGGGCTACCCCTACCATGCACCTTTTCTGTAATACTGTGGGCCAGTTACTCTCAGGAGCAGGATCAATACTCCCCTGCACTTGAAAAAGCATAAACACATATTTTTTCCACAGTTTTGTAACAGTGGGCTGGATGTGGTGTGCCTCTACTCTCAAAGCCAGGGATAAATTGAGTAAAAAGGAGTATAGCATCCAGAGGTCAACTGGAAACTTCTGATAAGAGGAATATCCCTTCTCCACACAGTGGAGGGATATCAAAACACAGGTTCAAGCTCAGATACCTAAATTCTTTCTTTGCCCCTGAGGGGCAGTGAGGTCTGCTGGCCCTGGGCAATCCCAGCCCATAGCTTCCCAGATCCATGCAAGTGCGAAGAGCTCTGCAGCTCCCGTCTCCAGAGATGGCAAAAACTGAGGTGAAGATGGTGAAGCTTGGGAAATAGAAATGACCTAAAATTTTGAAGGCAATTGGGCAGGGGAGAGAAAGAGAGACACAGAAATTAGGCCGCTACAGTCCTCTGTTTTGATGAAAACAGATCCTGAGAGAAACTGGACATTTCAAGTTTGAAACAGGTGGTGGCAGAGAATGCATCTAAGCGAATGTTTTTAAGAACTAACTCAAGGGGGAAAAAATGTTCAGAGGATTGTTTCAAAAAAGTCTCTCCTTTGACCATGGTAAGGATTTGCCAGCAGCTGCTTTCAGTGGCATCTGGTGCAACTTTTGACTTGAGCCTGTTGCAGACCGTGCTGGGGAGCAGCCTGAGTGCGTTGAGATCTCCCTTCCCATTTCAGCATCCCCCTCTGTAACTTCCCCCACTCGCCACCCCCTGCAAAACCTCTTCTTGCCCTGCAGGTTTCGCCGGCGGCGCAGCAGATGCAGCCCACGCAGACGATACAGCCACCGCAGCCAACTGGAGGTCGCCGGAGGAGGGTGGTGGATGAAGACCCAGATGAGAGGAGGCGGAAATTTCTGGAAAGGAACCGAGCCGCTGCCACGCGCTGCAGACAGAAGAGGAAGGTCTGGGTGATGTCACTGGAAAAGAAAGCAGAAGAGCTCACCCAGACAAACATGCAGCTTCAGGTGCGAGCCACTGTCTGCGCCCCTGAAGACACAGAGGGGCTCTTTGTGCTTGACTGACGGTGCCTTTGGGGCTGCCCCCGCACAGTCAGCTCCTAGCGGGAGCTCAGGCATAATCAGTCTGTTAATCAAGATGTGTGTGTGCTTCAATTAAAGAAATAATTACATTTTAGCAGGATAAGCCAGGAAAAAGCTGTCTTGGGATTTAGAAGCCTTCACTAGATGGAGTTGTATTTATTTTCTCTCTTTGTCACTGCTTTTTGTGAGGATTTTTTTTCAAATGCCATTAACATTAACATGACTGTAAAAAATTTCTTCAGAGCAGGGCATGTAGTTAAACCCTCACTCAAAGCCAGTGAGATAGAAGCACAAATGGATCAGTTTATCAGTGAGGAAAATGAACTGGATAGATGAAAATACCATGAATAAGATAATAAAAGTCCTTCTTACAGTGCTGTCCTTCTTATGGTGGGCACAGTACTTCTGCTTCATGCAGAGGTGTGCCTGTGTGCTGCCCAGGGCAGAAAACCATTTGTAGAATGGCACTCCTCCAAAACATTCTCCCACAAAACCCAGAGGTGTGAGCAGCACCGAGGCACTGGCTGCAGCCGAGCTGTAGGAGACAGCAGTCCTGCCACCGTGCCCCTGAGCACAGCAACGTGGCCTTTGACCCCATGGGTCTGCCCCCTGGCCTCATGCAGAGAGCCAGAGAATTTCCCGAGTAGACTGAAACACTGCCTTAAGTATCTCTGGTGCTGGGAAGTTAGTTCATTTGTCAGTTTATGTCACCAAATCTGGAAGCCAGACTGCCTTCAGAGGTTACAAAATAATGTCATTGACAAATGTTAACATAAACCCAGCATACAAGCACTTGAATGCCTTTTTTCTCAGTTCTTTCAAAGTTATGGAGCAGGTTTTGTGTTCTTGAGTTTAAGCTTTGCGGAATAGCTTGGTTTAAACTTTTGTTGCTAACCAAAGTCTCTCCTTCTTTTCTAGAATGAGGTTTCCATGCTGAAAAATGAGGTAGCACAGCTGAAACAGTTATTGTTAACACATAAAGACTGTCCGATAACAGCTATGCAGAAAGAATCACAAGGATATCTAAGTAAGTAGCTGGTATGTTTGCGCTGTCTCCACACTCCTCACAGGAAAGCAAACCTTCCAATTCTTCCCTCCAGAACCCCTTCTTGGTTATATTATCACTTGAACCTGTCTTCTCAAACGTCATCCGAGCCATCCAATCTCCTGCCCTTATTTATCCAGCCCCGCTCAAAACCAAAAAGCCCCGGTTTGCATCCCACACAGCAGAGCTAGTCTTCCCCACCCCTCCTTTCGGCAAGGAGATGCACACGGATGGACGCTCACTCCCCTGTGGAGGATCCTGCTTGAACTCACAGCTCCAAACCTGCAAGAGTCCTCCTGGGCACGGCGCTGCCAGAACCTTAAAATAACTCTCAAAAGGAAAGTTAAAAAGGAAAACATTACAGTCCCCTCCAGCGAAAATGGTACTGTGCTCTGACAGTGGCACAGACCAGGCCTGACGCAGGTTTTCAAGGTTTGTTAACTCTTTTTTAACTCTCACCTTTCTTTTTCTTTTTTTTTCAAAAAATTCTCAGCTAACGGAGACATTGAATCAGTTCTTTCTAGTTGATGCATTTTGTAAGCATAGTAATTTAAGGACAAATTCTCTGTTTCGCTCCAGAACGGTTCAGAAGAGCCTTAGGGCTTGCCAGATTGTGACATTGTCTTAAAATAGAGCCCATTTCTCTCCTCTGCATCACTATGCATCTGTCTCTTTAACAGTACTCAAAAAAAAAAAATACATAATTGCATTACATGCCTATCAGCTGTTGCTTGAATTAGATTTTCTGTGCTGCAGTGCACTGCACTCTAATTTTGATTCCTGCTGGAACAAATAAAGCATTTAAGCATCCCAACTGATTTTAAAGACCTTAAGATATCAGACTTTTTATCCCAACATTAGTTTCAGTCATTAAGGTCTTGGACTTTTTTCAAGGTTTTAACTCCTAAAGTCAGGTTAATATCAGAGCAGCTGGCTTGAAAAAAATTATGAAAACTAAAACAATCTTAAGAGGGAGAGTGTTGGATAACTGTAATTGTATTTTGAAATCCTGGGACTTGTTCATGCTTCGGGTCATCAGTATTTCCAAGAGTATCACCCAGCCTAGCCTTTTTACTAGGATGGAAAAATGAACATGTGTTGTCTCTGTGCCCTCATTCCCTTCCCAGGTCCCGAGAGCAGTCCTCCTGCAAGCCCGGTCCCAGCTTGCTCCCAGCAGCAAGTCATCCAGCACAACACCATAACGACCTCCTCCTCCGTCAGCGACGTCGTGGGAAGCTCCACTCTCACCCAGCTCGCCAGCCACAGAACAGACATCAACCCCATCCTTTAAAAGTGGTTGATCAGAAACTGCTGGGGGAGTGTGGTAGCGTATCAAAGCGTCCTCTCTGCTAAGGACATTTGCAACCGTAACTCAAGCCTGGAAGATTCCTCAGTTCTTGAAAGACTCTGGCTATTCATTTTTATAGTTATTAAAATGTCTTTTATACTTAGTTACATAAAAGGGAGTTACGCAATTAATATGCTATCAGCTTGAGAAATGCTTTGGTGCTTTCTCCATTTTTTTTGGTACCAGTTACTTGTTTATAAACCTAACTGTTTCTGTACATAGTCATGTTTCCTTCTCACCATCTAGCCTGCAGCCTCAGAAATACAAAGTTGTGTTAAACTGCAGCTTGTTAGCCAATGTGAGGCATGAAAAGTATTAAACAGAGTCAAACATAGGTAACTAGGAGTAATTAGGCTATAAATATAGAGTGAGGGCATCTGCTGACAGCACAATAAAAAAGAGTTAGCGTTGTGCTATCAGCAGACCGCTTCTTACATTCAGAGCCTCTTTCAGAGCAGTTATATAGGATGTGGCTTCAGGACAAAATCAAGCCCAAATAGCGTGCTCTTTTGTCTAGCCCTCCCCCTTCTCCTCTCTTCCCTACCCTGGCCTTTTTCTCCTACAGTTACTCTCACACCTTCCTTTTCCCTTCCCTTTTCATTTCCCAACATTTACTTTTTTTCTTGGTTTTTTTTTTTTCATTCCAAGGCTTTCTCGCTTCCCTCTTTTTCTCAAAGAATGGTCATGAACAAGCAAAAACTTCAAGCCCACCTAAAAACTGTTGGCACGGCTGCTGCTTTCACTAGCTCTTCACCCGCAGTTGGGCTGCGCCAAGCATTTGGCTTTTAAAAAATACAAATGCTCCTGATTTAGTGTTTTTAATAAATAGGGAGAGGCGAAAACAGCGCAGCCGCAGGTGAAGCAGGATGGTGAGCCAGCTGTGTTGATGCTAGCAGCCCTGTAAGCTTGTGTGGTGCAGTAGAGGCATAGCGAGCAACACCTGAGAGTCACAGCAAGTTTTTGCACTGCCAGTCATTAATGTAGGAAAATTCATGTAGTATATAATAATTCGGAAAAGTTCTGTTCCCTAACCTGGTTGCGTTGTTCTAGCAACGAAAGCTAACAGCCTCAGGCTTCATGGGCTGTAAATGAGAAATCAATCAGTGTAATGGTTCTGACCAGTTGGAAAAATGCCATTTTTAATTCCCAGGGAAAGACCTGCTCTGTGCAGGCATTCCTTTAAACATTCACAGACTGATCCCAAGCTGGCAGACAGCAGTGTAGCTTCACGGACTTTAATGGCACTTAACACTCGTTTACCGTGGGTAAGGAATTGTTCTTTAGGATGCTAAATAATTTTTAGAAGGCATGCAGTGGCTAAAAAATGCTGCAAGAATGCCAAGTCCCACACTTGGGATAAAATACAGTCCTGCAAAGAGGGTCTGGAAAAGAGCCTTATGCCACAATTAAGGTTTTTGTTTGGACTCTGAGCCTGCCCCTCAGCACAACTGATTTGCATCCCCGAGTGGTCCCAGTGATTGATGGGAAAATCAGACAGAGATGATGCCAGTTAATTATGCTTCGTTGCTGTATATTGGGACCTGATTTTGCTCTCAAATCTGTCAGCAGCAAAACCTCCTGCTGCTCGTCCAGGGAGAAGGGTCCGAGCTGGTGAAAAACATTCAAACATTTTGAGCTGCATCTTTAATATCAAAATTCACATTATTCCCAGAAAATGCTCTAGCCCTGAACACACTTTGTTCTGCAGCAAAGCTCTCTTCCTCAAAGACTGTGTCTTTGGTCTTTAGAGGAGTTGTGGGTTATAAAAGGATGGGTCTTCTCCATGTCGGAGGAAGAGTGAAACAACTGAAGTGTGAGGAGGCACTGAAAGGAGCAGGGCCTGTCTGGAAGGGAAAGCAAATTTCTGAGCATCATTCGTTGCCGAATTAGTTCTTATCTTGGTGACTAACTTTTTATCAGCATTCTTTACTTTAACAGCTCTCTTTCCATTTATGCAAATACATTCAAAAGAAGATTTTTAATGTACAGTGTAAATCTTGACTTGATTATATAGTCTAAGAACCAAAAAAAAAATTACGAAAAAATACAAATGTAAAGGATTTTCTATTATATTTTAGACAAACATATACTTTTAAAGTTTTAAATACTGAATCTATAATTTTTTTTAATCTCCAGTTGTAATAGCTAAATGGTTTTGCTTCATCATGGCTCCCAAGGGAACTTTTTTCAAATACGCAGTCAAGAAAAATGTTGCAGCTGAGTATCCACTATGTAAAAAACCCAAATAAGCATTTCCCCTATGTCTGAATTTCATCGTTCACCATCAAAAAGGAAATGCCATTGCAGGGTTAATTTTAAAAACTTTCCCTCTATACGGGTAGCACTAAATACATTAAAAAATAAAAATCAAAGTTGTTGGTAATATTAGAATACCAGTTGAGCTACACTGCACTAGATTACGGTTTAGCTTCATTTTATTCAGTCTCCTCAATTAAAATATTTAGCTGTTAAAATGAAAGCCTCTACATTAAAAAGAAAAAAAAAAAGGAAAAAATACAAAAACCTTGCCTAAGTTTTGTTAAATTCAGCAACTTGACAGTTTGACTGATGTGTATTATATATAGCTCAATTATTTCTTTTTTTAATGCTAACTAGGCAAGCCAACCACACATGTTGGCCTAAATGTGTAATTACAATGAAATGTCTCCTCTCTATACTATTGGCCTTTAGGTATAATCCTTGCTAGTGATGTGGAAATAAGTAAAGGATGAAAAGCTATTTGCTATTGCTTCTTGTAACTCTGTCGCAGGTTCACAGGCCAAGACAACATGCAGCATATTTATATCGGCTGTATCATCGGGAAAAGGACCAACCGTACCAGGCACCTTATATTATTCATCAGATTTGCTTCCACATTAAAATGCTCTTGTTTTCCAGGGGAGTGATCCTGCAGCCTTTCCTCAAGCTGCTGGTCCAACCGGGCACTGGAGGCTGCCTGAGAAAGGGCTACGGGACAAGCCGCAGCCCTCTGTCTCCAGGACGTCCCTCTGCCATGTGGTCAGTGGCAGCAGCCTCTTCCTAAGCACGTCACTCTAAATGCACTTCCTAGGCTCTTTCCATCAAGGAGGAATCCTGCTACGAGCTACTTTTGGAGACTGCTCCACTTTCCTCTTGCCCTGCCATCCAGCCTGTTGCCAGGCTCACCAGGCTCTGTGCCCTATCCCACTGCCAGCGAAGGACAACTCAGACCACTTCCATCGTCCACTCTCCAGGGCACTTGCAGGGTGGTGAGCCTTGGCCAGTGCCTTGCTCAGGAGGAGGTGTTACCGTAGATAGCATCTCTTGTGTGTGACTTTGGGAGCAGGTTGGAAATCTCAGCCACGGACAACTGCAATACTTTGATCAGAAAGAAATGATGCTGCGATCCAGCTCTGGCACCCCCAGCCCCCCCTTCCCCAAGTCAATTTATGCAAGCCATATTCATAACGCTGCCTGTGGGAGACAAGTAGTTTGTGTGCTATCATGGTGTGTTTTATAAGGACAACGACGATGATGATGATGACTTATGGAGAATTTCACGCTGTTGGGAGTTAATTCCTGCTACGAAGCTAAATGTCTGCTGCCCATATTCTGAATAGTGGAAAGTCAATGGTTCAGTGCCTCAGTGCGTGTGGATTTAGTGTTAATGACTCAGTCCTGTTAACTAACAAGCCAGCTATAACTGTTGTAAAATGCCCAACTTTTGAGGATTCATATTTTTTTAAGCAACAATATTTAGTGTTGAAAACTAGCCTTTTAGTTTAGGCAAAATGTGCTTTTTAGCAGCTAATACCTTTTTTAAAAAAAAAGCGTATAGAGTGAATTTATGAAAATTCATGAGGACCAAAGCAATTTTAAAACAGGAATCTATTAATTTAGTATTCACATAGAATTTTATAAAGTATTTATTAATAAATGTTATTTTAACACATTCCACTTGAACAGTATTCTTGTACAGAATCTGTTTGTTGTTTTTTTTTAAAGTTACAATATTAGTTTTGCAATAAACTACTCTAGGTGTGTGTGCATCTTAATCTTTCAGGGTCTCAAGCAGATTTCATCCATCTAAGATGGAAAAGCTTGCTGAGGTCAGTTGTACAGAAATTCCTAGAATTAAACATTTTCCTTAAAGCAGCATCTGCTTTTTTTTCCTCCTTTTCTTTTTTTTTTTTTTTTT
>VXAZ01003471.1:2178425-2231276 GCA_013399875.1 Gymnorhina tibicen
ATAAAAATTTTTTTTAAAGCAGACTCTTTTTTTTTTTTTTTTTTTTTTTTTTTTTTTTTTTTTTTTTTTTGTAACAGTGAAACAAATTATAAATCTTCAGTTGTTTCCTATGTAAGGAAAATGTGCTTTCTCGTTTTAGAAAGCATGAGTCAACATATAACTGGAAAGCCTGTCTTTTTTTTTTTCTGCTTTTTTTCTTTAAGGCTGATTTTATACATCACCACAGAAGATCTAACCCTATCCTCATTTCTTGTCTAATATCACATAGTGAGTTGCACTATACTGCCTTATCATTGCCTCTTCAGTCCTCTTACTAAGCAGTGTTCCTTAGATTTAGACCATTGAAGCTCCATTATACATCAGAGAAAATTACTGGAGGGGGGAAAAAGAGAAAAAAATTGATCTGTAGACATAAAACCTAAACTGTGCCTATAAAACAAAACCAGTTACAACTAATTAGTATCTTATTTCTACATTTCAATTATTTATATTCTTTTAAAATTGCACTTTAGCTCTTGCTCTCTTTCTTGCTCTCCCTTGTTGAATCATTTATAAATACTCTTGTAAAAGTTTTGCACCAGATACATTTATATGCTTTCACTGGTGGCATATCTACAACTTGTCTCTCACACCTGCCTGAGCGGAGAAGCTGAGACCAGCCAGTCTGCAGTGTGACTTAGACTTTACACCCTCTTCATGACAGCATATAAATGTTTTATTATGCAATGTGTATGATGTGAGGCGGCATCTAAGCTACATTTATAATCTCTCATCCCAAGAACCAAAGTGTCCTGTATATCGTAAGGTCAGGAGACTGGCTCTGTTGTGCATTGTGATGCACTTTGACTGTTGTCCAACTCACAGTAGCTGCAAAGCTGCAGTGATAACAGTGGCCATACTATGTATTAGAGTTCTGAATCAATAAAATATGTTGCCTTATAACTTGACTAGGGACAGCACCTTTAAAAAAAAAAAAAGAAGAAAAGAGACAAAAAACTTCTAAAGACAAACAAAAGCAATAAAATCTCAAGAGATTTGAACACCAAAAACCAAAAAAGGTTCAATTTTTAAACATCTGGTATGATCATCTTACTGCAAAGACAAAAGAGACTGTTTACATCCATAACCTCTTTTTGGTTTTTTTTTTCGAGAGCTTACAGTTATCTCAGTTTTATCAGTGGCTTTACACTTAAGAGCTAGATTGCTCACTATTATTGGTTTTCCATAGCTTTCAAAACGACTTTATAGCAAATCCTAAACTGCACGAGGCCAAAAATGTCAGTGTTCACACACACTCCGAGACAAGATTGATTCTCTAAGTGGAAATCTGATCCTTTCCCAGGCTCTCCTTGGACTGGAATCAATAACTGCAGCTCATTATATTTAGACGAATGTGTAATACCTGGGATTCAGGATCTCCAGTTCTACATTTATGCAAGTCAAATGTTAGTACTGCTGTTTCACCTGGTGGAACTGTTCACAAAGCCCATGGTCAGAGTCTGCCATCTGATGCCGTGAGGGTCTTAGACCCAAATATCTTTCTTGACTAAAAATCTGTGTGACAGCCTTTTGAATGAAGACTGAAAGCTCCTTCTGGCTTTGCAGAAACTGCAGCAGTGTCCTGGGGCGAGGGAGGTGGGAGGATTGATTGGGCATTTCAAAGGAAATGTTTTCCTTGCTGGAATCTAGGAAATTTCAGAGAAACATTTTCCCCATCCCACAGAGCTGAGATTGCAAGGAGTTCCCTGGCAGAGATCACCTTTAGCATGCTTCCACAAGACAAACTACTTTGCACAAAAGGTGTATTCGCTCTTCTGAGTAAGAACAATTGCCACTGAGAGTTTTGCCAAGACTTTATCATTGGGACCCAAGTGTTTCCCAGCCCATGGCCGTGAGCTCTGTATGCCTCTCTCTGTAGCAGCTCTCTTCAAACACTGGGTAGCACTCATCAGTGAACATTGCTTCTTTGGACTATTGCCATTGTCCTGGTTTTAAGGAACTTTTAGCACTGCTTGGAGTAAGCCTAAACTATCGAAGTTTATATATAAATATATATATATATATTATATTAAAAAAAGGTGCTGTCACAGTAAGTTTTGGGCTTGAGGTTGTTTGTATTGTATGCAAAGGTTTTGTGTTTGTATGTCTGTTTGTTTTATTCTGTAAAGCAACCACCTTCCTTACTGGAGGGAGATACTTTTTTTTTTGGTACAAAATGTAAATACTTGCTGCAGCATTTAATATGTTTAATTTTATGTTAAGCTTTTTGTTGCATTGTGAACCCATTATTATTACAAATGGACAATGAGTTCATTGAGACTGTTCAACTAGGTCAGATTTTTACATCTCTTTCTAGCTAGAAGAGAAAGGAATTTTGTGCATTTGTACAAATGTTAATAATATCACTGCAATTCCAATATAATAAAGCACTCAAATACAAATAATTCCAGTAGTTTGTCTGTATCTATACTCCAGACATTTTACCATACGGATAACTCCTGCAATTAAACCAAGCTACTCTTCAGTGATTTCTCCCTCCATCTCCCTCCATCTCCCTCCCCTCATCTCCCTCCAAACTGGAGAAGGAGCACGGTGCAGGGCATATTCCTGCCTGGTGACAGGAGCAAGGCGCTGTGCAGACCTTACGGCTCACCACTGTCCTCCGGCAGCCGAGGTGACTTGGTAAGAACAAGTTCTCTGAACTTCTTCCAAGCAGGGAGGCTGCAAAGCCTCAAACAAAAAGACTTACGTGGTGGAGCTTGACATCCTTGCAGCTGGAGTGTGCTTGTATCAAAATACACTCCATGCTTGTTATCCCGCCAACCTGTCCTCTTGCCAAAAGCTGCCTGGAAATGGATTTCCTGCTGGGCTAATTAGCTCTAATTGTGATGCCCCTGTTATCTTGCCAACCTCATTTCTCACTATAAATTTGTCCAATACAGACCTTGGCACAATAATGCGTAAACTGTAAACTAAAGTTAGTCAGGATGAACCCATCTCTCCGGTGGGAATTAGATTAGCTGTAGATTAATGCAACTTGATGTCTTGCTGGCAGTCCCAGAGCGAGGGCCTGACCCAAGTGGTGCAGCCTCAGTGACAAGGACCAGCCTGCCCGCAAGCGCTCCGTGCCGGTGTCACGCTGCAGGATATCGACCCCATGCGGTGTGACTGCGCTGCTCCCTTGGGGGCCCTGGCACAGGCACAGCTTCTGCTGCTCTCCCCTCTGGTTTTTAAAAGGCTAAATCTGGCCAAGAGCATTCACCCTCCTAAAATGGTTAGGAAAAAGGCAGAGCCATGCCCCTGTTCCCATTCTCCCATTGCAAAAGCTGGAAGATGGGGCAGTGGATGTACATGCCTCCCTCTTTAGGGGGGTACAGCAGACATTTTCCCCAAACATCAAGGCATGGTATTAGATGGATCCTTTTCTGAGGTCATATACTCCTGCACTGCCTTTAAAGCAGGGATGTCATGCCACTGCTTAACATGTATTTATAGAGCAGGGCTCTTGTTCTGGGGCCAAATACTGAGAGAGGATCATCATATCTGTAAAAATAGGTGCCTCTCATAAAGACATATCACAGGATAACTTTATTGTCCACACAGTTATATTTACACCTGACAGTATGAGCTAAGCAAGATGTATTCAGGCTGAGGTAACACTGCCCTTTACAGCTGATTCATGGTTTCCCAAACCTGATCATAGTAGTTGTTCCTCTTCCAAGCAGTCCACTGTTACTATTGCTCTCTCTGGGCTGCTCTGGACATCATAACAAAGTTATTATTAGCAAGAAAATGAATCAGTGTGAGCACACATTCTTTTCCTTCTACTTTGCAAGGGTGCAGCCAGAACTAGACTAAGCTGAGGATGCTCTGCATCAGCAAGAAGGTTGCCCCAGCTTATACTAGCCAAAGCAGTGGTACAGAGACACTCCTTCCCTCTGCCACACCAGCCTCCTGTGCTTTGGCTGAACCCACTTTGCTCCTCAATGTGTCCCAACTTTTTCCTGAACCCAGGCTGCAGCCTCAGCTACTTGCTATAAGGACACTCAAAACTAATGGCAGTGTAGCACAGCGTTCAAGTAGGGATGATAAGCAAGCACAGAGAACACTGCAGGTACACAAGGGCGTTGGCAAAAATCAGGCAGCATAACAGAGCAACACCAGCAATTGGGAGAAAGCAAACCCCTCCCTAAAAAAGGTGTATGGAGCTAGGGGAGGGTGGTGAACCCCCACGAGCCCAGATGTAAACAGACACAAGAGCTGAGACATTGGAATTGAACTGGTGCTAGAGAAACCCTTTAGGAGGAGGATGGAAAAACAGGCAGACACGAGTGCTTTTTTGGTAGTTTTGAGGTGATTTTTTAAAAATACTGGGATAAAGGGAACACTGGACATGCAAGGAGGCAAAGTTCTTCACTATCACACTTTCAATATCTCAGCATAAAAGAGAAAAAGCATGTCTGATGTCCTCTGGGGGAATCTCCCCACATGCAGCCCTTGGAGACAGGCTCAGAAACTAGGTGGTTGGTTAGGTCCCCTCATTAGCAACACTTTGTACCCATGGCTCTAGCAAAGACTTGCAGGACAGACCTGCCTCTCAGCTCTCCCTGCCCACCTGGAGTTAGCACTGTCTAGCTGGAGGCAGGCAACTGATGTTTTAGAGGAAAAACCAATTTCCTTCTCCACAATAGCTACTGGCTGCTGAGGCCCCACTACAGGAGACTCCAGCTCTGGGACTACCCTCAGAATTGACCTGTTACACCCACTTTCTTTACACTTTACTTTATTCACAGGCATTTGTGAGCTTGCCCACGGGAAATAGACACAAGATAAATCACAAAATTTATTGAGAACTTTTTTCTAGGGAGTCAAAAAATTAATCAAGCATCAGAAAGGAGGGATCGAAGTTAAACCAGGACTACCACTACCGTTTACATCAGAGCCAACAACTGAGGGTCTGGGACTATTTGCTCAATTCTTTGGTCTGCTTTGTTATTGCAATTGTCCTAACTTTTTTTTTTTTTTTTGCCTCCAATCTGCTGTGCTGCAACAGGGACGTTTGTCTTAGTGGCTCTAAGGAGGGCATTAGTTCTGCCATGGGCTTAAAATTTCCTTTCTGCAGCATTCTTGAGCACTATTTTTCCTCCAGCCTGCTCTATTCTCCAGCAATACAATGCCACAGTATGAGAATGACCCAGTGAAGCTGATAAAATATTTAAGACGCGTGTTCTGATTGTGTTAGGTAAGCAAATACCACAAGAGCCCGACCATTAGTGAACCTGATCAGTCCATTCCCCCAGGACCTGCCAGCAGAGCAAGCCAGAGCAGTTTGAACTAGAAGCAACAAGGCAGCTGCCTTTGCCAAAAGAGAGGGAAGCTTGAAGGTGTATTTTGCAGAGATGAGAAATTTGCAACCTGTGGGTCCTGCTGTAAAAGCAAGTAATACAGACATATAGGTATATGGATAGGCAGACATAGATTGTATAGATACATACAGACGATATAGATAAATAGATGCAAACAGCAGAGATGTGTGCCTGTGTTATGTGTATATACAGCAGGTCAGCAGGTGTTTTCACAGGGCATTGCATTCAGCTGACAGCAAGTCAACTTAAAAGAAAGAAAAATATTTGACATAACTGGCCAGTTCATGTAGGAAATTGAGTCGAGAAAAAATAAATAAAGACAGAAACCGATTAGTTTAAATTTGGGGCCCTCTGGATTATAATAGATCCCATAGGAAGACAGGAGGCTTTGTATGGAAGGACTATATCCTCCTTGCACTTTCCCTTTTGTTTCACTAATCATTTTCATTCTGTGTTATATGGTGGTTGAGCCAATTCCAGCTTAGTAGAAGTTTTTCTTAGCTTCAAGAAGCTGTGCTACAAAGGCAACACATAGCCATGGGTAAGAAAAAGGAACTGTCCGCAGTGGGACACGGCTGTGGACTCCAGTTACGCAGGGTTGTGAAGGATATCACAACACCAGCTGTTGTTTTGGCTTGGGTTTTTTGTTAGTGGTGTTTTGCTGTAGCTGCTGCCTGTACTTTGATCTATACGTTAAATTGTCAGAATTAAAGTTAAAGCCAGGCAGTTTCCACAAACTGGATGGGGAGGATGAGGAAGTGGTAGTTTTGCTACCAGTGTCCTGCTGCAATGGTGGTTGCCTTTAGAGGCAAGGTTTTATCATTCCGATGGAGTAAGTGCAACCTGCACTGACTGACACCCCCTTGGTGCCTAATTCCTGCAATCATAAACTCATCCCCTAGAATAGCTGAGGGACTATCAGCCCTTTTTGAAGGTGTGTCTGCTACCTCTTTGTGGTAGTACTGTGTGAGATGATGTGGAGGGCCTGAGGGGACACCCACAGCCCCACATTTCCACAGCAATACAACGTGGTAACATTCTGGCCATGCTGGCAGCAAGGTTTGCAGGGCTCCCACTGTATTGACCCACCTGGCACTGGCACTGCAGGTGCCTCCTCCCACCACACTGCAAAAGCTGAGCTAAACCAATGTCCTGCCATTAGCCTGACTGTGCCTCAAGCCAATCTGACAGACTAAAACTAGGGGAAAATGCAGTGGAAAAGTATTTATCATGTTGCCAGTGTAGCTAACTGGTGTGGCAAACCACGCAGCTCACTGTGTGCAGAGCCTGGCAAGGGCAGGCAGGAAAGTGGGCAGTTGTGTGGGCAGGGAGTGAGCAGAGAACAGGGAAAGTGGTAGGAAGATGGCCAAAATGTTTGTGAGTTTCTGCATGGTGAAGCTGTACTCCTAGGCTGTGCCCAGGGCACCAGACAGAAACTCGAGTGAGATGGTGTCTGCATATTGTGCCATTAGTGGCAGTGGTTCTGCCCCGTTGTCCCAGGGAGGTTTACCCACCTGAGTGCACTTCCAGTGCTGACCCATCACCAATGCTTTACCCAGAGCTGTCCTTCCCCTCCAAAGCCTGTGAAGCCAAAAGTAGCTTTAAAACATGACCTGCTCTCTGCCTTCAAAGAGTCAGCAATCCTCACTGCAGGGACAGGGAAACCCAAGCTACTGTTTACAATGTGCTTTTAAATTCTTTTTACAGTGGCTTTCCAGATCAGAACTCACATTTTTAATAGCTTAGAAAGACATTCATACATATCTCCATGAGGGCAATTTCCTCTGTCATGTTATGCTGCCCGTCACTCCAGGAGAACTGTACAAAGGTCCTTTTTTGCAGCAGCAAAAAGAGGTACCATCTTGATCTGCTCACAAAAACATTTCTGCTTTCCTTGTGCACCCGTGCTGAGCAAGGGGAGCATGCAGGGCTGAGCCCTGTCAAGGGACGGTGTCACAGAAGGAAGCGTGACATCCACACCCCTGGCACCCACAGCTTGTTTCTAGGACAGGATGAGAAAGGCCTGTTTTTCTCAATTGGAAATTAAGACCCTTTGGCTTGCTGAAGCCGTGGAAGAAGTCGGGAACAAGGCAGTCCCTTTTCCAGGAAAACTCTACTTCTAACATGAGAGCAGTAGGAACCCATCAGAGCTGCAAAGCAGAGCTCCATCACTGCTGCTGGGCTAATCGGAGCCAGCAGCTGGGAGGGAAAGCCAAGGACAGCTTTTAAATGCACACGGCAGAGAGAGGAATGAAAAATATTAATTTTAAATGGATCGACACTGGCCTTGGAACTAGGCAGGCAAACATCCAAACGTGTCAGGAGGGAGTAATGAGGGCTTTTAAATTAGATGTGATCACCTATCTGCGGCTGTACAGAGTGTTTGCTGTGTATCCCCCATACCTTAGGGAGAACCCCAGACACGTGAGGTTACAAGTGGGCTGTCTGTCTATGTGCTCTTTCATCTGAAAGTTTCAAGTGCTTCTCAGGCTTTAATTTAGTGCCTTAATTACCCAGGGATTTAGGTAAATATAATTGTCTTCATTTTTCCCAGCAGTACACAGAGAGGAATAGACTGACAGAGAAACCAGAAAGCGTAAGCATGCCCCCCCTTTCCTTACTCCCCTTTCCTGCTCTTGCCAACAGCCTGTACATCAGGGTCCTGCCAGGAGACTGCGGGCAGGCAAAGCTTTACCTGCTGAAGGCATATCCATGCAGTCCTCCCTAGGAACTGTAATCCTTGCCCTCAAGGAGAAATGAGCTGTTTTGCTTTCCATTTGTCTTCTTCAAAGCTCTGGCCAAGCTCGTCCTCATTAGGAGGCCATTAAAACACCGATGTTCTTCACATTACGATTTCCTCTTGGATTAGATGGGAAGATTTTTATACGCTGTAAAAAGATTCTCTGGTTCTGACATCTCCTTTTTTATTTGCCCAGACCAAAAGCTTGCAAGGAACAGGAATGGGAAACCATACCAGCATTCAAATAAAATGCCACAATCATCCACAGAGGCGAGGGGAAAGCCCTACAGTCTCATTAGCCAAACTTGCACATGGTTCTAATCAAATGGGTGGGAGGGAGACATTCCCTTGGCCACGGATACCAACGATTTTTTCCTTAGGTTCCAATTCTGTAACTCTTATTCATCCGAAGATAAACGGGCTTTTCAGGCAGGGAAAGAGGGCTTTGGGACCAGGCTCTAAGGCTTTTCATGTATTCATGAAGTTGTCACTTGCCTTTTACATTCAAATTCTGATGGGTCAGACTTCCTAGACGGTGTCTTTCAACACCTAATAACTCACCCAGCAAGCTCCAGTGCTAATACAGACGTCTTCTTATCAAGCTTGAGACTGAGGGGTTTGAGGATTATTTTAAAGACACTTTTTGGATTTATACTGAATCCTTCACAAGGATTATTTATGTGGCATTTCTTTCCCATTACACAGTTGAAAACATCACCTGTTTTAGCAGGAGATTTCTGGGGTGAGTGCAGAAATATTTTGAGGAATTCGGTCATCGCCATTTACTAATGGAAAATCTAGTAACTGAAGCAGTTTTTTTAAAACCACAATAAATTTTATATTTGTTACTGCTGGATTCCCATTAAATACATTAATTACAGGAATGTTTAATGAACCAAGTAAAAAAAAAAAACCTCCATTATGTATAGAGCACTGTGAAAAACAAGGTATTCAGCAGCGTGTGCTCTTATATACTCTTAATAAAAGACCTTACCTTAAGGTAAAAACCCAATAAAATATACTATTATGTGCTATGGGACCCACCATTGATTTACAATACATTTACTCCTTTAGCACTAAGCAAATTTTGCACAATACACAGCCAGCTTTTATATATTTATATATAAGACCCGTTTTCTGCTCACAAAGATTTACTGAATTTCCCCAGAGCATATTCATTTTCTAAAAAGTTCTTTGTTTTGCTCTATATTCATTGTAATAAAAGCAACAATCTTCTTCCTGATTGACACCCGCGATATTAAAATTACAAAAAAAACCGAGAGCCGATATCGTAATACTTTATATGGAAATATTACTCTGTAGGCTCTGTGAGACTAAATGCAAACTGAGTTTTGCTAATATCTGGCATTTTGCAAAACTGCAGCATGTTGGGAGAGGTCTAGAAATACATGGCAAAATTATTGTGAAGTCCCAGTTTCTAATTCCTCCAAGGAACTATAAATGTACAGTTTTAAAAAGAAGTTCCTACACCTTCTGTTCCCCCAAATTTAAATGACAAACACGTAAGACCCATAGCAGCAAGTTCAACAAAACTGCTGAGAAAGTTAAATTATGAATAATATAATGAACATGGGTTGAAATCCTTGAAGAAATGAAGGAGGATTCTCTGAAATGCACTTGCCAATCCTTTGCATGTCATCAAAGACTATTTTTTCAAGCACGATGTAATGTCTCATGATATAATGGAACGGTTCTCGGTGTTCCCTATTAGTCACGCTGATTATTATGGTTGGCAGAGGGTCCTCTGTGCGTTCCTTCCTTAGAGGTACATTTGCTTTCGGATGCCCATTCAGTCCACTATAAAATTCAGTCCCCTGGTTTTAAAAGGGCCCCCTTCTGCCTCAGCTTCACCTGTAATAATGGGAGGGGAACGTGCAAGACGCTCGTCCTGCAAACGCGCGCAGAACCGCCGAGGGCCCGTCCTGCCGCGTTCCGCAGGGCTTGCCCCGTGTGCACCTACACACACACACAGTTGTGGCCTACAGCAGACCGAGTGCGAGAGGCTTTGAGGGCAAAACGCCTCTCTGCCTGCCTTGCCCAACTGAGGAAGGTCGGCTTTGCTGAGAGCAAGCGTCGCCCTGTTCACCAGCACCTGTGGGGCAGCCGAGCTGGGCCGAGATGTTTCTCTGCCTTCCACAAATCTTCCAGCTCCCGCACGGACACTGCCGAGGCCGTTGCTCCCCGCTCCCAAGCCCCGGGGCCGGCGGTGAGTGTGAGCACTCGCTGCACAGCCCCGCTCGCTCACCCCCTCACCTGCTGCCACCCAGCCCGGCGGGCACCAGCCCCTCTCCCACCCGCGCCAGACGGGCCGGTGGCCGAGGGCGAACCCGGAGAGGCCCCACGTTGTACACCGTCTCCGGCAGGTGCGTTTGCCCGGCCAGGCGGCCCAGGCCTCGCCGCAGGGGCCCTGCACAGACGGGGCATCTCCCCGGGCCCAAACCCGCGCTACCCGCGACGGGCCGCGGGCAGTTGCGGCACGGCCGGGCGGGGGACTCTGGGCGCACTGGGACACAGACATGATGCGGCTCGGCCCGGCCCGGCTCGGCACGGCACGGCACGGCACGGCACGGCACGGCACGGCACGGCTCGGCTCGGCTCGGCACGGCTCGGCACGGCACGGCACGGCACGGCACGGCACGGCNGGCTCCGGGGCGCAAGCCGCTGTCAGCACCGCTGGTGCTGCTGCTTTTGTTTTCTGTCCTGACACCGGTGGCTACGGGGAAAACTGTCCCCGTGAACTGATCCGACCGACAACAAATTCATCAAGCCCCAGCAAAGACAAAAGTTACTACTAAAAGGTCTGGAATTGTTTTCTGGATTGGACCAGCTCCGTGGCTGCGTGGTCACTGGGTTTCATGAGAGAAGGAGACAGTGCAATGCACTTTTTGCCCGAACAGGGAACCGTTCATCACTTTGGTGGCAGACCCACAGGACACCAGGGTAACAACAACGGGGAAATGCTGCCCTGACCCACGGAATGGCTCCTCTTTCTCACGGCTGCTCTTCCGTCTGGGGCAGGGCACTGAGGAGCTCCATGGTTTCAAGGGGTTGGCTTCTCATTCTTCCTGCAAAGCCTCCCAAAGAGAAAGGAATGGGGATTGCTCTGGGGGTTTCTTCCTTTTCCTTTTTCAGAGCTGACAATTTTCAGCAAGAAACCAAATATGAGGCTGCAACTGTAGTAATGTGAATGAAGACTTCCAGCCAAAGAGTGACAGCAAAGGAATTAAATGAGTTATTATAAGTAGCATCCTTACTCTTTAGGCAATCTTCAAGGTCCCTTCCAATCCTAACCACTGTATGATTCTATGAAATATATGTCTCATCTGCTTTCTCTGTGGACTGTGAAGACTATTTCTGTTCATGGCTTCAACCATTTTAGAAATGACAAATTTAAAATTTGACAAGAAAATGCTCGGTTGGAGTAAAGCTCTGGAGCTTATTAAAGAGCACATGCAGCCACATGCTGTGAATAATGCATCTCTATTCAGCACAGCAAGGACAGTCTTCAACTTTCTGCAGCTTTTCCTGTTAAAATGCTAACCCTGGAAGAACTTAAATGAAGAGCACTGAGTGAGGTCTCTATGGAGGGGACAGCGCAGCCTACAGAGGGACCCTGTGCACTGGGGATAAATGGCAGGGATTTGGTAACAGGCAATGACCATTGCGGAAGGAGGGCACAAATCACAGAACCATTAAGGTTGGAAAAGACCTCCAAGGTCATCAAGGCCAACCATTAACCCAGCACTGCTATGTAACCACTAAACTATGTCCCCAAGTGCCACATCTACAATTCTTTTAAATACCGCCAGGTATTTAGGTGGTGATTCCCTAGGCAGCCTGTTCCAGTGTTTGACCATTCTTTCCAGGAAGAAATTTTTCCTAATATCCAATCTAAACCGCCCCTGGTGCAACTGTCACTTGTTACTAGGGAGAAGAGACCAACCCCCACCTTGCTACTATCTCTTTTCAGGTAGTTGTAGAGAGCAATAAAGTTCTCTCTGACCCTCCTTTTCTCCAGCCTAAACAACACCAGCTTGCTCAGACACCCCTCGTGACGCTTGTGCTCCAAAGCATTCACCAGCTTCATTGCCCTTCTCTGGACTCGCTCCAGCACTTCCATGTCTCTCTTGTAGTGAGGGGCCCAAAACTGAACACAGCATTAGAGGTGTGGCCTCCCCAGTGCCAAGTACAGAGGGACAATCGCATCCCTAGTCCTGCTGGCCTAACTTTCTGATACAGGCCAGGATGCCATTGACCTTCTGGCTGGCTCATGTTCAGCTGCTGGGGACCAGCACCCCCAGGTCCTTTTCTTCTGGGCAGCTTTCCAGGCACTCTGCCCCAGCCCGTAGCACTGCCTGGGGCTGATGTGACTCAAGAACAGGACTCAGCACTTGGCCTTGTTGAACCTCAGACCACTGGCCTTGGCCCACCAATCCAGCCTGTCCAGATTCCTCCTGCAGAGCCTTCCTACCCACCTGCAGATACACACTCCTGCCCAACTTTTCTCAGTACTCTCTAATTAGTAATCAGAGATTTATGTTAATTGGCAATAAGGAATAAAGTAAAAATTCCACGAATGGAGCCCATTTTGCCCATAGCACCCTGAGCACATTATGCTGGCTGACATGAATAAGGAGGCCATAACCCCTTGTAACCCGTTTGCACTGTAAATCTACCCTAGTAAAACATAGCCTGCACTCACCATCTTGGAAACTACATTATTCATCACAAAAGTTTCTCATGCATTTCCAGTGATTTAATTTGTCTTTGGACCTGTATCTTATGGGAATCTGGTAAATTATCATTTAGGTGATTAAGGCTTGAGGCATCATTGGGAAGAGCAGGAACTGAGAAGAAACTCAAATCTTTTGGTCACGTGGGACTTCTCCAAGAAGCCAGATAGATTTTGCAAGAAAGTATTTGAAAGTTTTCAGGCCGTGTGCGAAGATTTCAATCCAAAGGAGTGCTCATGCGTTTTATGTAAAACCACTAAAACAAGGGGGTTTAGGAACTAAGAGAAATCTCAAATATCTGACTAAAATTCTGAGTTGCACACATCTTACAGTTAAATCATTGTACAGTAAATAGGAAAGAAAAATGTTACTATGCATCAGGGAATTTTTTTCCATTTTGCTGTGTTTCAGCAATTCCCTTGTATTGAAGGGATCCTTAACAATACAGCACAGCTTCTTCCTTCTTTATTCTGTTGTTTGGGATGAAAACCTGAAGCGGGAAACCCAAACAAATAAAGCAGCCCTTTGAATCATGCTACTGAGAGTGGGTTTTGCTGGAAACTACTTCTAAAAAACAGTCATTAGGTTAAAACCAAAACTGAAACTCTTTCTTCATACTGATACTCCAAAACAGTACAAAAGCTACCTGTGCAAGTGCTGATTTTTATGTCTGTGTTAAACTTTTAGTACCATGGGACTATTTGTGGTAGTACAGATAAGCACACATGTGAGTGTTTGCAGAACCTGAGCTTATCTGCAGCCCTTATTAGCTGGATTCAGGGTGCTTGAGCAGACACACTGCTTTCTCTCAGGAGCCACAGGGTGAATACCCTCCAAGTTTCAGATCTCCTTTTCCACTCTAAAGTTAAAACTTCAAAAGTCTGCAGTAAGAACCTTTGGGGATTAATGTAATTCATTCTTTCCTGTCCAAGTTTCACATTGTAGGGTTATTACGCTGCTCACCACAACTGCAAGCTGTGGGCCAGAGACAACTGTTTCAGTTTATTTTAACAGGGTGTTTACCTTATTAAAGAAATAACAAAGAGGGATGATTGCATTAATTGCTACATCAAACTAGCTGCCATGGCACTCCCCTGCCAACCCTCAAATCAATTAGTTGCATCTGTAAGTTAAGTGATTGAAGCTTTTTTATTATTATTCATTTTCCCCCCTGTGTTCCTTTTAATCCATTTTGCCTTTTAATAGTGTCTCTTCAAGTGAAAGCTACTGTTCTTCGCTAAGAGGATGAGAAGATTTAGGTGGACTCCTAACATGTGGTAAGAGGTTCAAAGCTTGATTCATGGTTACTCAGACCCATCTGAAGTGATACACACCCCACAAAGTGATTTTGAAATGCTACTTTTGTACTGATAGCAATTTAGAAGTGCCTTGCTCTGGTGTAATTGGTTACAGGGGTGCAAAAAAGCAGTAAACCTTTGGGGTTGTCATATCTCTATGAATGAGTGGCATTAGTGGTGTCACACTAATGTAAATCCAGCATTAAGAACATGACCAAGTTAGTTACCTTTCTTGGTTTTATGTTAAATATAGTTTGCTAATGAAACAATGCATATGTACTGCATGCAGGGCAGTGAGTATACATCTTTATGTCCCTCCTAGTAACTTTTGAAACAATCACACAATTTCAAAAAAGCAGATGGGCAGCAGTCACAAAGCTCCAACCATGAAAGGAAAGGGCTGGATAAAAAAGAGAGAGAATGCTGGTCCCATCGTTGAGGGAGAAGTGAGCAGAGACCTCCCTGTCCACATGTGAGGCACAAAGCCACAGTTCCACCACTAGTCTGGTGGGTTGGGAGACACCCACTTTGGTGCCCCACACAGCAGCCATTGCAGAAGAACACACAGGGGGTTTCTTGGCCCCCAAGACTTTGAAGGGACATGTGCAATCAGCGTTTCTTAGAAGTGGAGTTAATTTTTACATCAGAGAGAGAGAGAGTGCCTCTTTATAGGAAGCGGCCTGCCAAGACAGCAGCAGGCATGGCACAGCCTCCTGAATCTCTGATGGGGATAAACAGCAAGTCTTTCAGCATTTTTAGCAGTACCCTACAGCTGCCAATTGCAGATATAAGGTAGAAGGATGACAATGGAGCTGTCTCCAGCTTCCCAGTTCTAATTTGATCTAAATCAGATCATGAACAGTTAAAAAAAAAGGCTTGGGGCTGCTTTAAGCTAAACCAGCTGTTTATCAATAGCTTGCAAGGACAGGGAACAGCAATGCTAGTCCTGTCATCTCCTGTCTTCAGCATTCTGCCTGCCACCAGCTTCAGAAGCCACTGGGGCTACAGATTTCCCAACAATGGAATAAACTGCACTGTGGGAAGATCCATCTCCTTTTGGTCCCATTGTTCTAACAACACAAAATGTCTCAGTGCAGCTGAGAATCTGAGTCTTCACATCTCTCTCAGCTTCTAATAGGTTTCAGCAAGAAAATGTGTTGCTTGTCTCATTTTACTGAGAATTCGTAATCGCTGTCAGAGACATCCAAACTGACATTTTTTTTGTGAAAAACTGTTGCACATTGGGCATGTCACCTTAAGTTGCTTGAGATGGGAATAGGGGGATATATAGGAGAGGCTTCTGCCTGTGCCATGGGGGAGATCTTCACAGCAGATTTACTGTGGTGGGGGACATCACTTTTTAGTGTTATTATTAACCTCAGTGTCACCATTGCAGTCAATTAACAGGAGTAAGAATTTCCCTGGTATCTCTGGGCCAAATTCTGCTAGTTGATGCTCCATTTGGCTTCCATTTTCCTCAGCTGGGTCTCATGTATGCATCTAAGAGTAGCATTTGGCCCAAAAAGAGGAATTGCCACTTCTGTTGTAAGCAGAAGCATTTGGTACGCCTCATGTGGGTTTTCATTCCTGGGCAGAAAAGTCTGGGGAGATCAACAGGGTTCCTTTGTTGCCCAGTGATTTAAGGTGTGTTGATTTGCATGACTTCATCTTCTACCTTCCAACACTCATGAGGCTTTACTGAATTAACTGAAAGGAAAGAGAGGCAGCAGAGGAGTGGGAGAATGGGACCATCCTATATGGATCGTTCCTGTGTACTTAAAGCATTAGAGAATTCCTGTGTTTAGGATGAAAAAGAAGAGAGCCCACCCACCATCGCTGCACCCTGGTGCTTACGGTATTACACCATGCAAGTAACAGAGGGTATGTTTGTGTTTAAAAGAGCGTGTCAAAGCCAAGTGTGGTAAAGAAAATACCTGGTGTGATAATAAATCACTTAAAATGTTTGCAATCTCACAAAACAGGGATTGTTGAGAATTTACATCTTTCACTCCACGTTTTCTTTCAAAGGAGTGGGAGGAGAAAAAGTTTTCAATTTGTCTTGCAGACATGTAATTTTCATGTTCATTTTGTGTCTTTAATTATGTCATTGAGAAGCACTCAGCAGAACTTGCCTCCCTTGCAATACCTTCCAAAATGAAAAATTAAATTCTGTTCTAGTTGTAATAATAGGAGAATTTTCATCTTCAAAAGAAAAAAAAAACGTGTTCAGGCCAAGGCATTTAACCAGGACTCGGGGCATATAAAGAACAATCCAAGTGCCAAAGCACAAGCACTTAATGCAATAGATGCAAAGTAGCCTTTGATGTCCTGTGGCTCCAAGACACCTGCCTGAGGCTGGCAAATGTGACATAGGACCCTACAGCACATGTGCAGCCCTGAGAAAGGGAGGTGAAGGGCAGGCAGGGTGTCTAAAATGTCACTGGTTACCACTGCTTAGGCACTAGGATTTCTATACATTGTTGTAATTTATTCCTCCATAGGTGTGACTGATTATATATTATGTATCTGATTATATATTATATTTGATGGGAAGCACATGTTACATTGTAGTGACTCCAAAGTAGACACACATGAGCAAAAGATGCACAAAAATGATGCCATAATGTCCTTCTATGTTACTGACAAGAGGAAGATTCACTGGGAATTAACTGCAGGTGGGAAACCCAGAGAAAGCCAGGGATGTAAAGTGTGCTCAAAGGCATAAAGATGAATTCAAGAGCATTGTTTTCACCTAAGTTACCTTATGAAACCAGTATGTTCTAACTGACAACAGTCATTCAGCTTCTGGTCTGAGGAAAAAAAACCTCTCCGGACTCTTCTACAGTTGAGCATTTAGTGAAATAGTGACTCCAGAATAAGCATCCTTAGCAGCAGTGACCCAAAGTGAACAGAGTTGAAATCAGAATTTATAGAATGTCTGTGCATGGGCTTATAACCAAATAACAATTATGAAACTGTTATCATGGAGAAGCTCAAGATAAATTAAACCTATGGCCTTGCAACAAAAATAAAAATAACTTTAAACAAAATCTATTGGCGTAGTGCTTTAAAAGTTTCCTTCACCTTTTTGGTTTTAGTCTAGGAATTACATTTCAGCTAGAGCTTTACTGCTTTTGGAAGGTAGCAAATAGAGTACTCAGTTGTACAAAATCATGGAAATTAGAACTCCTTTGGCTGCCCAGTATGGTACTGTTCCCCATGGGCTCATTTGAAGAGAGCTGCCCAAAGGCCAAACTGTACCCGTGACTGGGAGCACACACAGTTCTCACTCGTGCCAATAGAAATTCCATGCACAGACCAAGGCAGTAAATTGTGCTGCATACGTACTGTAAAAATTGGTGATAAGGAGAAACATAGGAGATTTTTAAGGAGCTTGTGCTTTGTAAGAATGATTGATACCATCATGCATAAAGTATTGAATATTTAAATGGGTTGGGGATTCTCATCTGCTGATTACTTGATGTTAAAATATGTCATTTCAGAACTCAGAATACCCTTTCAAAAATTTTGTAACTTTCTCACTCTCTCTGGAGTCATTAATTATACGGTTTTGAGAATCAGTCAAGGGATGTACTTGGTTTTTTTTCTCCACTAGGCAGAGAAATATAGTTCAAAGTACTCTACCTAGTCTCTCAGCAAATTAATAGACTGGCGTATGTGCTTCCTTGGCTAACACTTTTCACCTGTGACAACTGCAGGTAATTATTTTGCCCAAGTGAAACTGATTCTGGGCATTCTCAATGAGAAAACCTTTCTTTCCAGGTTCAATAAAATTTGGTATGCGTTTCACCCTTGGAACTTAGATCTTTCATTATAAAGTTGTATGGCAGAAAGAACTGACTCTTTGCATTTGAATATTGGTCTCCAAAGAGACAGCGATAGTGGGAGCAAGAGTGCCAGTGTTATTCTTTAAAGATGAGGTAAGTTACATCCTGTCCAAACTTAGGAGGTAAATGAGTTTGTGACAGTTACGTTTATTATGACAGGGCTGCCTGCAATGGTTACAAAAAAGCTGCTACACCAAGATACTTTTTTTTAGGATAAAGTTTGGCAAAAAGTTGAGTAATTCTCTTATTTCAGGTAAAACTGCCTACAAATTTATCCTAAAATCTGAAGGCCAACAGAGCTCTGGCAAAGCCCACATCCCACTATTTTAAAACTTGATTGTTGCCCAGATATTTACAGAAATCCCATCAGAGTAACATTGGATGAAATATTATGTTTTTCATGTAGACCTTTGTGAAAGTGTGTTCTCCTTTGCAAACATAAAAAACCTCTGACAACAACAACACAATCCCAAACCAAACCAAACAACTCCAACAAACAAACAAACAAAACAAACCCAAAAAAACAATGAGAAAGCCTCAGGTTCAAAACTGGAAACAAAGTAAGGGTTCTCTGGCCATTGCAGACCACATTGGTAACACCTGCCTTCCAGCGTCGTTCTTGTCAGCCTGACATGGCCACGTGGTGCCATTCCTGATGGGGATGCCACACCTCATGTCCCAGTGAGTTTCCCCATCTGGTTTCTGTCCCGCTTCCTGAGCTGTATGGACATTTCAGCATCCTGCTGCAGAGTAGTTCATGTACACTCCTAGAAATGTTAGGGCTGGTGCAAGGAAGGAAGGAAACAATGTCTCTGCTCAACTTCTGTCTTACACCATTAACCTTGCCTATTCATCTGAATGATCTGAGAACAAATAAACATTATACTAAGGAGACAGTGTGGAAAAGTCATGGTGTTCTGAGACTTGTTTATAAAGCACTTTCAAATACTCAAAATACGGTGGGTGTTGGGTTATTGCTAATAAAATCTGAGTAACTTATTGAAGTATTCATGAGGTGAATGCAAGACATATCATTAGTCTTCTTAAAACTTTTCACAATTGAATTGTACAAATCAGCAAACAATTAAATTGGTTATTGGGTGTGGTAATATCTACTTCACCACTACAAGTTGCTTTTATTGGGCATTATTACGTCAGCTAATCATTAGCAGGTCTGCCCTTAGGAAATTTTGTTTAGCAAACCAAAATTATATCTCTTTTTAATGTGAAACAGTTGACATGAAGGATTATGGATATTAGATGAGGGTTTGTATTTCGAAAGGGGGAGCTGGAATGTGAGAGGCCTCAAAGCACATATATTCCTGAGCCATCTGTTGTGCCAGCTACACAAAAGCCAAAGAGGGACAAGAGCTGCTTGAGCTTGGAAGTCCTGCCGTGCATACCCAGGGAAGAAGGACCTACAGACAGTACCCTAAGAACCACAGACTTTAGGGCTGGGAGGAAAGAGGAGCATCTTAAGCAAACTGAGGATCCAAACTGCATCCACTTTGGCTTTTGGACTCCAGTACTCCCCCACCCACTTGCTAGATACAATTGTAATCTTAAGAACAGTGAGTACTTCAGAAACCTTTTGGGGCAGTACTGGAATTTGGATGCTGAGGAGTGCTCAAAAAATTCATTTGCCCCCTCTCATGTTGAGTGTCTCTGCTATTATTTTTTTTTGTTGAATGGCCAGCCTCTCTCTCTGCTGTGGAAAAAAAAATCTAATACTGATGAAGACTGAAAGGCAATTTGAAAAAAACCTAAGAAGTAGAAAAAAGCTTTCGTCTTTCATCCCAGGTAAAGAGAGATCCCAACCTACTTTCCTTGACTGTCAGAAACACCAGAGCTGTTTGTTTTCTTTTTGCAATAACCACTAGAGTTTTTGCTCAGTTATTTTACAATTCTTTAAAAGATGGATTCTATCATAAACTTTTGGAAAGCAAATCGAAAAGTACTATAGGATCCATAGAACACTAAAATGTAGCAAAACAGATATGCAAAATAAATTTAAAATCATAGATATGCTTGATGAAAACTTCTGCCACAGCAGAAATACACAGTACTCACACCCCAGTGAGTGGAAACATAGGAACATGCTTGATGAAAACTTCTGCCACAGCAGAAATACACAGTACTCACACCCCAGTGAGTGGAAACATAGGAACATGCTTGATGAAAACTTCTGCCACAGCAGAAATACACAGTACTCACACCCCAGTGAGTGGAAACATAGGAACTGTTTTTTTCAAACCCCACATTTTCCCTCACAAGACGCCAACATTTCTGAATGCCAGTGCCATTTTCAGTAAGTGTTTAACTGAGATTTAGTCTTGAATCCTATTTGTGGGAAAAACACACATCTTTCTCAGCCATTCTGTGACTGACTTGTATCTCCTTGATTTCTAGACTGGCAGGTATAGCTTTGATGAGGAGCTTTTCACTGTTCCTGTCATCTCTGACTGACCCAAGAGCAAAGAAAACCAAATGCATACAGTGTTGGGGATCCATGGTTTCGCAACATCAAACACTCTGCCCCTATCCACATACTCTCCACTTGGTAAGGACAGCATCCTCACCATCATGGATGATGAAGAGCTTACTTCTCACTTGTGTGGAGAGTCATAATTAATTTACCAAAAACCCCTGCTTGTTTATTTTGGTGTATATTTACCATGATGTAACTGGTGCCTTGCTTCCTTTTACACACATGTCGCTGTAGCTCCCCTCTCCTCCCAGCACTTTATCCCCACTTTACTACCCAGAACAGCATGTGGATGCAGCTCAGCTGGGTACCCAGACTTTCTGGGGCTGATATCTTGATACAAATGGCTTACAGCAGTCAACACTTGAAGATGCACAAGGTAGATTCAAAAGGTTGTATTTTTCTCTTCTTCGTACAGTTAAGGAGGCAGCAGTTTGCTGCTCCTGCCAGATGGGTTATAGTTCATCTACTCACATGGAAATCAGTAGACAAAATCACAAAAGAGAGACAGCTTGGGTCTCATGGTGTCTACTGCAGCACTGTCACTGACTTCAGGGTGGCTGTGAGGTCACCTCATACCTTTTACGTGAGCTAAGTACACTGCATGATACCTGTGCTCCTTATGGTCAATTTGTTATGTATCTTTCAAACTGTTGAAAAAGGACTTGATTTTCTTTAATTTGGCAAGCAAAGGAGATGGGATTTTCAAAATAAATTCCCCATCACACTTAAAAAAATAAAAGTCAAAAAAAGAAATAAAAAAACTACAACAGACTTCTATTAGGAGAGTATGAAAAGTAAGATCTAATGGGTTCCCACAATTTTATTTGTAGTTAACTCAGTTAACTGAGTTAACTACAAATTAAATTAGATAGGGTGTCTATTAACTACAAATTTAGAGGCGTTAGATAGGGTGTCTAGATAGATAATGTTCCATATGGCATCACAGAAGTTGTACTAGAGATGTCCTCAGTTTTCACTGAACCACACTTTATTTGACCTCACTTATATAAATAACACAAATTATTTATTTGCTTTTCATCAAGAGAAAGTTAGATAAATATTACTGAAACACGACATGACCTTTTGAGCTTTTATTTACACTGCTTTCACAGCAATGCACTCTTATAAACAAATGTTCTTCAGCACAGAGGCTCGATATCTGAAGACGTATTTGATCACGAAACTTCAAAGGCAAGACAGGGAACAGAAATTCAAAAACATCTTTCACATTTAATGAAACCATTGACTAGGCTCTAATAATTGAGATAATTCAGATAAATCTTGACCAGTTGCTGACTGGATCTCACCTGCATTTCAGGATTAAGAGATTGGCTGCAATTTCACTGTAAGAAATGCCCAAGGAGTATCAAGACAACACACATATTATCCCAGTGGTACGGCTAGAAAACAACACAGACACATTGTAAAAATTTAGTACTGTTGGAGTGTTGTGTATCTGAAGAGAAGATTTTGAATATATCAAATGTATACAGGATGTGTGGATATGAAGTGTTCCACTGAGCTTTCTGAAAGGATATACACAACATCAATCCTAATGTTCAGCAAAATTCTAATTGTAGCAATTACTTACTATTTATCTGAACAGTAACAATGGGATTCAACTAAAAATAACTGCAAATGATAACACATCCCCCCAGGGTCCATACAAACCATCTCACAGTTCCTGCCCATGACTGCTATCAGAGGATTCATGAAATTATCTACATTTCAAAGAGCAGTCCCAAATAAATGCCTCAGTTTTAGAATTACCTTAATCCTGATGAACTCCATTCATGAAAGTCACATGTTGTGAAATCAGATTTCCGAAACTGAAACACTGTCACGTTTGTAGAAAGTGAAAACCAAAAACTCTCTTTGGTGTCCCAAGCATTGGTGTGGTTCCTGTGAAAAGAAGCAATACCTTCCCATCATGTGCAACTGACATTTTGGAGACTCTGCTGAAGAATGTAAATTCATGTATCACAAAGGGCAAAATTACACTTTTATGATGCTTTAGGAGTTACCTATACTATTCCTTACCTCACTGTACCTCAGTAGGGGTTCAATTCATAAGAATCTTTTATTGGCCTCACTGAATTTTTAGGGAAAGCCAAAGGATAAATTTATTGAGACACCATTATTAAAGTAAAAGCTTTGTTTACTAAATAGAAGCAGGCATTTCAAAGAGGCTTCTGATTCTGGGTGCACCATGCTGGCCTACTTTTCAAAAATGCTCAGCACCTGCAGTTCCCCTTGCAAAGGAGGTTGCAGAATGAGACATTCAACATTTCAATTAGTGTACTGAAAGCACAAAAGCTTTAATTAACATAAGATCCAATGCAGTGATTTATGCAGATTAACCTTATTTACAAAGTTGAGCTCTAACAGGTGTTTTGCTGTCCTCCCTCCAAATTTAACAGTGTTTTAACTTTTCACTTAGGCAATCAAACTCAAACAGAAACTCAGTTGAATAAATACATGGATCTGCTTTTGCCATTCTCACATCACAATGATCATTAAATCACAGAAGACTGGACATCATCATAACAAGAAAGAATGCCTTACAAAAAAGGAGAAAAGAATTATGAACAATCCTACATGTGTAAGAATGCCTTTCAAGAAAGACTGAATACTGAACAAACCCTTGCAGTCCTTGCAGTAAAGCTTCATGTATTGTACCTCCACTCTTGGACTGTCAGCATTACGCCTTGCCAATTCATAATTAACATCTGCTGTAGCCAAAGAACCCAATGCCAGATGCAAACTGCTAAGGTCCGTTTCAATTGTGGCACCACAAGTGCAGAAAATGATTTTCCACTGAGAGGGAGAAAGTTTCAGAACACGCTCTACAGAATGATTCACTTAGAAGTCAGGCATGGCATTATTTAGCTGTTTTTTTTCTGTAGTTATCTGAAAAGTAGAGATACGTAGTCAGCTGGTGAGAAGACTCCAGACTCTCATGCTTGTGTCACCATCACCTCAGTGTCCTGCCTTTGCATCTTCATCTTCACCTGACACCTTTAATCAGAGGGGTTGTTTTGCCAGTGTCTTACCCAGAGGAAAGACTTCAACTCCACTTGGCCCATTTGGCTGTTCATGAAGAATTTTGTTAGGATCACCTGCAAAGCTTTTTAGATAGTGATGTGTAAACCCAAGAAACTGATATAAGAAAATAACCTGGAGATCTCTGATCAAAAACATCCTCATATCCAGTAAATTAGGAGGTGAATTTAAGGGTGACAAGAACCAGAACCTCCTGCAAAATTGAAATTCACTGTGGTATCCACAAGCAAAGCTGTGTGTGTGCATACAAAATTAACACTGTCTGTGAAAATAAATAGCCTTGGCAGCAACACTCCAGAGCTAGAGCATAATTGGCCTGCATTTTACTCCCCTTTTTTCTCTTGTAATTTCTTTGTGCTGTGTTTCTTTGTGTAAAGAAACCCTCATTCGCAGGATTTATAGCCTTTCAGGGAGGAAATTAAAGATTCAGTGTCTCTCCATCACTCACAAAGGGCAAGATTTGATTTTTAAAATAAATTATTGTTGTTATTTGTGACTGCAGTTTATCTGCGTATCTTCAGACAACATCAGCTGTTCTTGCATGAGAGCTTGAAATACAGCAACTAGTGAGTGTGATGGGATGGAGTTAAAATAGGAAGCCTTTTCTTTTCCCTCCAAGGCATATTAGAGCATGGTGTTCACTGAACATCATGGAGACAGCCCATATTTGTACCTTCCCCCTCACACTTGTGTGGATCAGCCTGATGAAAGATCCAGATTTAGGTTCATAGCATTCCTTGCCCTACTCCTCCTAACACTTGATAAAAATAAAACTCAGGCAACTGATTATGGATAATCCAACCCCCCCGCCCCCAGACATTACATTGAAACTTCAAAAAAGCGTATTCTAAAGGGGCCTTAAAGAGCAGGATGAGAGGTTATTCATTACCTCCTGTGAACTGGACTGCATTAAGTGCCTGGTCCTCAAATAGATCTGATCCTGCAAGAGGGGGAAGGCCTGGGTCCCACAATGGGCTCAGTGTGGCAGCCCCCCTTGCCTACACAGAATCCCATTGACAGCATTCAAACAATCTCGCCCACTGATGGGTGTTTAAAGGTCTACACTGGCCATGAGGTTTTTTCCAAGAATAGCTGTGGTTATTCATCCTAAATGGCCCCAAAAGCCTGGAGAAAACTCACATATTTTTGTTGAACATGATGCGCACAAACATGAGCTTGCAAGGGTTAGCTGCAGACTCGAGGAGGGAAAGACCTTAAGTGTAGGTTTGTTCTACATGTTTAGATCCATTTTCTTGGAAAAGTTTGAGAATTATTCCTGTCTCTGAAGATTGCAGCAAATGGAAACAATGAGAAGTGCTAAAGTTAAATTGACTCCTGGGTAAATGACATAATCCTCCCCAGTGCCAAAACGTTGTCTGAGGAATTCCTCAGTTTTATACTAACCTGCTGTAATTCTTTTAGGTGTCCCTTAGCTCCCATACCACTCCCCCAGGCACATGAAACCTGGCTATTTTACTGAACTCAAACACTGGGACTTCACAGAGAGCAAAAAAGAATTTCATAGGGAAAAGGAGCAGGTATGTTATGAAAACAAACCAAGACAATTTTTCCAGTATAAATAGCTTACAGATTGGCACTGTCTCTTTGGTGTAAAAGCCTCATACAAAAAGATAGCTGCTCTCCTGACATTGTTCACCACGGCTAAATTTCACTCCTAGTTCATTTTGCCTCATCATTCTGGGACAGCCATCCAGTATTTCACCAATGGGCCTTTCACTTTTCATTTGAAAAATCTAATTAGCAGAAGAAGCTTTCTTTAGTTTAAATTCAACTATAAACTTATCTGCTTGATACACACTTATACTTTCAAAATAATATACCTCTTTGGGCATATGTATTTTCTTCACACAGCAACATCCCAAAGTGCTGCAGTAATAATGATTTCTAGTAGTAGTACCCTTACAAGTTGAATCCAAAGGTAGTTTTCCTGGAGACACTCTGAAGAAGACCCAAGAAAGACCCTGAAGTACAGAATAACACCCTAGCTAAGAGACAAAGGGAAATCATTGTTTCTCCTAAAGAAGCCATACAGAGTCCATTCAAAAAATCTTCCATAAAGTTTAAGTTTTGTGACTTGAAGAAGTATGCAAAAGGCTTCAGTGGTAGATGCAATGAAGTTATGTCTAAGGAATATGATGATCACCTGAATAATTTCACAGAGAATAGGGAGGAAATGTCTCTGATGCCTCATGAATATATTTGGGTTCATTAAATAAACCCATGGGAAACTACACTTGATTGTTGAATTTCTGAAAGACATTAGACAAGGTCTCTCACCAAAGTATGGAGAAGAAGATAAACGGCCACAGAGGAAGAAGAAAGGTCTTTCCAGAGAGTAGGAAGAAATACTCAGGTTTCTCTGCTGGAGAACATCAAATACTCTGGTAGAGTCTGGTTCGGGGAGCCACACTATTCAACAAATTCCTAAAACTGTAGAAAGACAGGTGGGTAGTGAAGCAACAAAATTGCTGAGGATTGTAAGAATAAAGCACAGCTGGGAAGAACTGCGCAAACATCAGAAGATAGTAACTGGGCAAAGAAAATGGCAAGATGAAATCTACAAGGAATAGAGACAGTAAAACCAGCCATCAGTTGTATATATGCACATGATGGAGGTTTCTGAACAATTCACAGCTATGCAAGAAAGAGATTTTGAAGTTAAAACTGCATATGAATATGTATCAGTAAGAAAGGCAGATCATATTACATAAAATAGGAGGAAAAGGGGAAAGAATAAAAACGAGAAGGCTCCACTGCAGCAGACATGAAATGGATATCACTGTGCAGTTCTAATTCTGCCCCACTCAAGAAGTTATAGAGGACCTAGAAAAGGTGTGGAAAAGGCAACAAAATTGATCAATGCTAAGGTACAGCTCTCACCTCAGGAGTGATTAGGGAGGCAAATCCTCCAGACCTGACTGCAGGGTAGTATGTTACAGGCTAATGAAATGATTAGTGACAAGAATAAGGTAAACAGGGAAAGAAAGATTGTTTATTGCCTTCTAATCCAAGAACTAAAAAGCCATAAAAGCAAGCAGCAGGCTCAGATAATCAAGGGAAAATACCTTTTCATTTATCATATTCTTAAGTCATAGGACTGTGCTATGCCCAAAGTAACCTATGTCATTTTGGAGTTCAAATTTATGGAGATAAGTCTACAGCACCATCTTGGGTCCAGGCAATCCCTGAGCATGAGCAGCTGCAGCTGGAAGAGCCAGTCAGGGAAGCACCACTACAGGTTTTCCTCACCTAAAAAACTCCCCTGGGCATTTATTGTTGACCAGTGTCAGACACTAATAGATTTGGCTTCTGTATGTGAATTAAAACAAAAAAAGCACCTCATGAACTAGAGCTACAGGAGAGCCGGGACTCAATGCTATGAGGCAGCATTTTAGAACACAAGTGAAAAAAGCAGACATTTGAACAGTAAATAAAATAATGCATTAGTCATGGAACAGAGGCCAAAGAGAAGTTCCTAATCTCTTTTGTAACACGAGCTTGAGGAGGCATTCAGTCAAAGTTAAGTGTTGACAAAACTCCGAGCTGGCTGAGGAAAACACCTTTCCGCATGACGTGCAAACAGGCTTCAGCATTCAGCTGTTGAGGCCGTGAACTTAACAAGAGTCAAAAATGAACCAAATATTCATGTGGATAAGTCACTGTTAATGATGATAACTTTGGATGGGACATGGAAACTCACACTTCTGAGGTTAAGCCTATCCTTAGAGGCTAACTCTAATGAGGGAGGCAAGTCATCCAAAGCCTGCGGATACAGGATTCTCACACTTTCCCTTCTCATCAGGCAGGACACAGACATACATAGCTCCTTGGATCAAATCACAAGCTCTACAATGGGAATAATTTTGTAGCTTTTTTTATAAAGTTTTGCAGCAGTTGTAGTTCCCAAACTGATTTATTATGTGCTTCTTCTTTTAATAAGAATTATTAAAAATATTTATGATGTCTTTATGTCTTTTCTGTTCTTTGGGGAAACTAAGAGTGGGAGAAGTGTGGAGGCTACAGGTGTATTGTCTGTGACCATTTGCCTGGTCAGGAACTTGATTTATTGGCTACATCACCACATACTTGATAATAATCAAAATAACCAACCTGTGAGATATCAGCCATATCAAAAAGGAAAGCACAGGAGAAAAACAGGTCAAACTGATAAAGCATGGAGCTATTACCCAGTGTCTAGAGAGCAAGTGCAGTTATAGTACTCATAGAAGGAACTTTAATGGTAACAGAAAACAGCACCAAATGAATCCAACCAATTAACAAAGGTCACACTTAAAATAATGCCTAAAAAACACTAAATAGCCTATTGAGTCTGTCACATATAAGTACTAGCCTGGATTATGATTCCTGGGCAGTCAATAAAACCCCTAACAAAGTTTCATCAGATTGGGGATGATGTAAATTATTTTCAAGCACAGCTAACTGGTTAATTTAACCACAAACAACTTGTTTTCATAAATTTGAAGTCAGTCTAAATCCAGAAATGTTTTCAGGTTAGAAATTAAAACAAAATTGATCTCTCCAGAAAGCAGTGCATGAAAAGACTTTTCTGTCTCAGCAACACTGTATCATTCTGTGACATGAACTGAAAAAGGAGGCAAAATAAATCCTATTAATATATTTGCATGTATAAACAATGGAAAAACTGAATACAGTAAACCTAAGTAATAAAAATTGTTTTCATATTTTAAGGTGTTTCAACAACCACAGTTACTGGTAAGAACAGACATAATTCACACTTTTTTTTTTTTCCATACATGTGAAACACTTAAAGCTACTAATTTAGTCGATGGTGTGACCTGTTGACCCAAAGCTATCATATTTCATTTTCCTCAAATTGGAGACAGTTTGACTCCATGGCAGGAGACACCTGCATCACCCCCCCACACTGCCATCCAGCCAAGGGTTGGGCTGGGAGCATGAACAGGCAGATTTGGGTGAGGAAAGGAGGACATGGATAACTCAGGCAGGACACAGCAAAAGCAGAGAGGTGGAGATTTCCTAGGAGGGACTATGGAAAGCCACTTAAGGAGTACTAAGCTTCAGTTCTGGTCCTTGTTCCCCACCCTTTCCCAAGTTATCACATTTGTTAACTTCATTAAGGTGGCAGGAGGCTTCACTAACATCTGTGAAGTACTTTAAAATCACGTAATGTTATTAAATGTGCATTGTACATGCCAAAAGTAAATCCTGAAACTCTGGCTTGCCCAAATGGTTCAGATAAAGCCAATGGGAACAATAATATCTGGGTGAACAGGAAAAAAATTCTCTTAAGGAATAACATGGAGCAAACTCCAAGGCATTTATTGCGAGAAGAAGGGAAAACACGTATTTTATTCATTTTATGAAAACTATTGCACAAAGCTGCCCTCACTTGCTTACCCCCAAGGGGTTGTACCTTTTCCAGCAGTAGTGGTCTTTGCCACTTGCATCAGCCATTTTAGTCTCAAGCTCTGTTCTTGTCAAAGTTAAAAGAAATTTCACAGGGTCCTCCCAGGGCAGGCTCCCCAGCCTGGCTGTCATTGACATTTTGTGCAATCAATCTTATTTCCGTCACTGAAGTGAGGAACCGGGTAACCTTCTGTGCACACAGTTATCAAAATAAGCATTTATAAATGAATATACAAAGGACTTATTTAAAAGCAACACAAAGAGGACTTGAGAGGGTGCTGGACTTTATGACCCCAGTACACAGCTAAAGAGGATGGACAAAGGAGTGGGAGGAGACGTGAAAGAGTTAAAGAGTTGTAAGGACAGAGTTTTAAGAAGTTATTTGGCATGGGAATTAACATGAAAGGGAGACCCAAAAGATTCCTTTTTTTGGATGAAAACCTGTCCTGTGTATGTTTAAGGAAGGCTCATGATTCAGTATTTGCCTTAGTTCATCCTGCTGCAGTAGGAGATGTTTTTCTCCCTCACCCCTCTTCATGCAGCTGGTTCTTACCACCTCTCTCATGCCAAGGTGGCTCAGTGGAATTGATCCAGTGGAAAGCTCCCCATTTTTTTCTGGTTTACTCATCAGCCAGCTCAGTTTTCAGACCTGTCTTCCTCCACAGATATGGGTGGCACAAGGTGGTGCGGGCAAGGAAGGAGCTAAACCACAAACAAGGAAGGGACAGAAAGGGGGAAAGACTTACCGACAGCGCCAGGTGAACTGCTTTACTAGGAATTGCAAGAGACATCCCTTCCCACTCAAAAAAAATGCAACAAACCAAGAGTAAAATGATGAAATTTCACAAGCTCGCTAACTTGCTGACCTCGATAGCAATTTACAATACAGCTTGCAGAGGTATATAATGCTCCCAAAAGGGCATATGTAGAGTCCCATGTTCCCACATTTCTAGCTGCCACCTTTTTAGAGGCTGAACAGGATAACTCCACCTGGATTGATACTACAGTAGTAGAACCAAAACCCCTACAAGGGTTACAAGAAAGTAGGTTTTAAGCAAGTGTGTTACTAAGTGTCTGTTTAACCTAGTTCTGGTGGGAATACACTGCACGACGCCTTTTTGAACACTCTGTTCAGCACTGGTGAGAGTCCTCTGTAAAGGTTCAAGCTCCCCTGTGCTCAGCTGCTGAAATATCAGTGTAAGCTCTGAAATGAGCATCTCTTAACCGTAGCACAAAAGCAGAAATACATCAGCAAAACCAAAGGAGATTATTGCCAATCTTAGTGGACTCAATAGATTCTGGTACATTGAAAGAACAAGGTAAAGTTAATTGCATACTTAAAATAAACCGGTAATATTATCTCCAACGTATAATTTTATTTATTATGTCCTATATAAAAAAAAAAAATTGTTTACGAATATCTTCTGTTCTGTGCAGTAGATGAATCTCTCCTTCTGCTTAGTTCTATTTTTTTGTTATTGTTTTGATTTGTTTTTAGTTTGCCAAACCAGAAAGTTGAAGTATAGCACCAGGAATCATGTTAAAATATTGTAGGACCAGACCTGCTACTGAAGTTTGGACTAAAGCCTAATGAAAACCACAGAGCCTTCAGAACCCTACATGTCTGCACACATCCCTAGTGACAGGTTGGGGGCAGGACTAAATTCTGAAATTATAAGAAAAAAGAATTATAAAGTTATTTAGAGTTATAGATTAAAAAACCTTATTGTTTCGTCTACATAATCACCCACCCTGCTCCCACACAAAGATTTCAAACACATTCTCTGGCACTCTCCAGGCTCAACAACTTTAGTCCAAGTCTGAAATGGTTTAGATTGCAATGAAGGTCTTGCTGAAATAAAATAATTTTAATTGACTGGTTTTGTATCTGACTAGGAAGACTTCAGACTCTTCCCAATGAAGACAAAAAGGAAAAAAAATCACTCTGTTAAGTATTTTTCATTGTCAATGGTACATTTCCTTTTTGCTTTAGCTTTGTTTCTGATTTCATTTTCACAGTTCACACACACCAACTAATCACACAATGAATACACTAGGTTGTTTGAAGGTGGGGTTTTTTATACTTTTGCTGCCAGGTTTTTAGTTTCATGAAAACCACCTGTTGCATTCAATATTTTATTTGCACAGTCTATATAGGAATCAAATAATTATATTTTAGGACATTTTTGCCTGGGCAGAGGTGAAACAGGTTCAGACTTGAAGGCTTTTTGTAAACATAATATAGGACGGCCCTTTGTAAATGTAAAATAAGCAGAATAATGCAGTTAATGATAATATGGCAATTACAACATATGATCGGTTATATCCATTTTCATTCTTGCAGCATTTAACAATAATTTTCTCAATTCTTTGTACCTCCATGGAAAAAATATTAAGAGGGTTTTACAGCACTTGAACAGTGTTTGAAACCTTGTTAAAGCCTTCCACGCATTAAACGATATTTTCATTTTCCATTTACAAAGAAACTGTGCTCACTGACAACACTACAAAATTTTTTGAAGATACATAGAACTTGTGGGTAACCAAACACTTGAAGAAGAATTTGACAGAACCAGAGTAGAACAGCTAGAAACACCTCATACACAGGCAGTTCATTTGCATCTGAAGGAGGTAATGCCACATACCTTTGTGACCCTCTACTGCTTTTTTTTTTCCAACCCCAGGAAGAACATGGGAATCTCATGAGGTTAAACAAGGCCCAGTGTAAAGTCCTGAACTTGGATCAGGGCTGTATCAATACAGGCTGGGGGTTGAAGGGACTGAGATCAGCCACACCAAGAAGGACTTGGGGGCACGGGTGGATGAAAAAATGCCCAGGAGTTGGCATATGCACTCACCACAACAGTATCCCGGGTTACATCCAAAGCAGTGTGGCCAGCAGGTCCAGGGAGGTGATTCTGTCCTCTTACTCCCCTCTCATGGGACCCCATCTGGAGTGTTGCATCCAGCCCTGGGGCCCTCAGCACAAGAAAGACATGGACCTGTTGGAACGGGTCCAGAGGAGAGCGAGTAGAGGGTGAGTAGAGGAATGTTTCATGTCTATGATGAAGACAGTCTGAGAGAATTGGGGTTGTTCAGCCTGGAGAAGAAAACGGGAAATGACTGCAGCCTTTCAGTCCTTTAAAGGGGGCTTGTAAGTAAGATGAGGACAATCTTTGTAGTAGGTCCTGTTGCAATAGGACAAAGATTAAGGGCTTTAAACTAAAAGAGCGTTGATTTAGTTTAGATATAAGGAAGAAGATTTTGACAATGAGGGCAGTAAAATACTGGAACAGGTTGCCCAGAGAGGTGGTAGATCCGTGGAGATATTTAAGGTCAGGTTGAACAGGGCTCCGAGCTGCTTGATCTAGTTAAAGATGTCCCTTCTCCTTGCAGGGCGGTTGGATTAGACGACCTTCAAACCCACCCTATGATTCTATGTTTTCACAGCAACGAACGTAGAGATATTGCCTTCGTTTCCCCGCTCCCCAGCAAACCCACGGCGTTTTTGGGAACAGAAGCGCAATCCCCCGTGACGCTGCAGTCGCCGCCGGGGCCGCTGGGTGGCACTGGGTGCCCGCGGGAGCGCTCCGCAGCCTGCGAATCCCGCGCCATCCGCACGGCCCGCACGGGAGCCGCACGTCCCTGCCGCCTCAGCTCCTTCGAAGGGCGGTGGACAGCCTGGAAACGCTCTCTTCCCGTCCGTGTAAGCTCCGCTTCGCTCGAGAGGGCAGAGTGTGGCAACACACGGGTACCACTGCTTTCATGTGTGCTTGGTGGTTCCAGCACCGCTGAGACAATCCTCTTCAGGTTAAAAAAGAAAGATTATCTAGACACAAATACCATCTGGAATACCATGAGCAAAGATGTTCTTATGTGGCAATCACTGTGAAATACATAATAATGTAGACACGTACACTTTTGTTTGTATTTTTTGCAACCTCAATGTCTTCACAGATATAATTGGCATTGCTCCTTAATCCCAGAGAAACTCTTTTCTTTTAGTAAGTACTACTCTTAACAAGCCAAATACCTTCAGTTATTTTAACCACTGCTGAGTCTGGAAAGACAGCTCACTTGTAAGCAGACAGTGTCAGTGTTACAATCACAAGCAGAAACACTGAGTAAGGATATGCTGAGACCCAATGAGTTCAGTAGGGCTCCATACGTATTTTCAGCTTGCAGAAATCTTATAACTAGTGATAGATGAGTTGGGAAAACACAGCTTCTATCTCAAACACAGCTGAAGCCCGGGATCAGAAGTTACCAAAAGAATCTTTCTACTTCTAAACTGTAGAAATACCTTATAAAATGATTGGAGAAAGCTAAACATAAAAGTAATGTACCTCCTTTCAAGCCTTCTAAAACAGGCTGTCTTATTACAGCTTGTTCAGTTTTATCAAAATTACTTTAAAATCTTAAGACACTGAGGACGTTTTTCTCAAAATCACATAATATTCTTTCACACTTCTGGAGCAGAAAGCAATTTTTAAAGCTTGACCACAGTGTGGCTCAAGTGAGGGCTGCTGTTTTTTTCTGCCAGAAGCAACACACTGGGGGAAAAAAAGTGAACTATATATGGGAGATGCTGGATTAGCAGCCAGTGAACTGTTGTAATGACCCATTGCAGCAACTCTGTGGCCTTGCTATCTCGAGCCATTAATCACCAAAGTTTCAGCATCCTCTCTAGCACAGGTCAGTCAGCTGATGTGTAAAACACCATATAATCATGCTGTGCAGGCTTGTGCTTTAGGGCTGAAATTCAGGATTACAGTTGAAGATAATCCATTCAGGATTTGGAAGCCTTTGTGCTTTTTATTTCTACTGCAGAATGCATTTATTTGACTGCAAACCAAGCCAGAAGAAGCACAGAAACCCTGTGACCATGTCACTGATTTTGGCTTCCTCTCCATCTCTGGACATTGAGACTGTTAGCTGCACTTCAGTGAAGCTGAGTATTTGTAAGCCAAATTGTCTCTCACATCCCCTGTCTGCAATTCAAGAATGGTCCTAAGACTTATTTTCAGTTTTCCACTGCAAAGTCAGCAGCAGGACTTTTCCTCTGGAGATCCTATTAGAGCAGCAGTTGCTGGGGTTGCAGCAGATGTACTTAAAATGCATTTATGTGATTTTGTTTCTGTGCGATTCCTCTCCTACCATGCACTCCCTGCAAAAAGGGCTGCAATTAGTGCTACTCAGTGCACTGTGGATATCTCTATTTAATTAGTGTTGTTAAATTACATGGCAAAAAAAAGCAACTCCTCCTCTCCTTTCATGTCCATGAAGGGTCCCACAGACAGCAGAACCAGTATCTTCCTGGAAAACAAAGTTTTATGACATCAGACAGGAGTTGCATATCACTTAACATACTACAGACAGGCTCTACAGACTCGTGTGTGACTGGAGACAGAAGCAAGAGCCTGAGGAGAGCAAACTGCAGTTCTTAGAGTCAGAGCTCATACACTGTTGATTTCTTTCAGCCCTGTTGCTGGATCAGTACTGTCTTGAACAAGGATTACTTTTTTTCCCTATTTCTGTACTCACTATATTTATTTCCAAATACTAAGTTTGGACAAGGTACAGAGGAGTCATTGTTGAGTGTCCAATTAGCACAACAACAGGAGACCTACTATTCAAAACAATGAGTAGGAAGTAACTTTTGGACATATTTTTAAATTCCATGATCTTAAAACATGATCTCTCACTAATGCATCCCACTTTCAAGAAGATGCGGATTCTAGTACTCCATTCCATTAGTGTTATCAGCTTGCTTGGAACCCAAATAAAATAACTTTATTGCAAGCATTTCACTACTGAAGCTGAATTTTTCATTACTGTTGTTTCCTTTACATCAAACTGACCTTCTCTAAGAGCTATATATCTTTGCCTGGTTTAGAAGTACTGGTTCCAACCCAGCACATAAGAGTGGTGCTATTCTGCAACAAAATTGTACAGTGCAAGGAAATGAGAGGGGGGTCTTCTCCATCTGGCAGATGATCCTTAGAAGTGGAAAAGAAGATGTGCAGGCTTATGCTATTAAACTTTTTGAGTTCAAATGGGATCCAGCTGTTTGGGATCCACAGCATTCTTGCAGTTTAACTATTTACAGTATGTATACTTTCAATCCTTTTATTTTTGTTTACTTTAATTGTTGGGCCTGAGATCATAAACGCCTCAGTCTTTCAAACGTGAAGTGCAGCTCTTAGTAATTTGTTCTAATCAACTGCAGTAAGAAATGTCTGCTCCATAACCTTGAATGCTTTTTCTCTCCCTTGACAACAGAATAGACCTCTTACAAAAAAATAAACATCTGGTTTGAATTGAACATCAAATTGCAGTTGCTTTAAGTGCCAACTATTAAATTACCTCAAATGTTTTATGTTTGAACGTGATTTTTCAAGACAGCTAAATTTTTTAACTGTAGCACAAATGTACATTTAAAATTGCTTTAGAAGGTTAAATCCCTTGAACATAGGGGGTTTTTTTAAATCATGTGTAGTTTGGTCACTCTTCTTGCTTTCCATGTACAGAAATTATTATTGAGACAGGTTTTTATACAACCAAATATGCCTCATCAGATGGTAACAGGAATCAAAGCTTTATCTAGAACTCAGGGACTTAATTCTGAACTCTGGAACAATAGGTAGGAACAATAGTGTCCAGAACTTACTAAGTCAAGTAAAAAAAATCATATGGACCAAGATTACAGTCTGCATTTTCATCAGGAAGCTGAGCATTAAAACTCATATCTAAGACTTCCTTCATCTGAAAAAAGCCAACCCTCTTTCCTTATCTAGCATTATTTTCTGGAGATGAGTTTTACAGTCTGATTTGCATGAGCATTTCAAATTTACAGCTTTACATAAATGTTGCTATTTTCCTGAAACTACCCAGTTCTTAATCCACCACATTTTTGCAAGAGAGATTTTTCTTTTCATTTTTTTCTTTTTTCTCTCTAAGTAGGTTTCATCATTCTCTCAGAGGGATTTTTTAAGATAGAGAACAGTACAATTTGAACTATTGAAAACAAATTAAAATGAACAGCAAATTTGCTGTTTTGCTAATGCTTGCAATTTCTGTATGACTGGAATTGACAGTGTTGCTGAGGCTTTTTTATGATGTTTCAGGGAGAGGAAAAAAAAAAGAATGTTTAATTCATTGTTATAGGGCTCTAAAAGGGCACTAGGGAAGTGTAAATGAAAACCATTTTCATATTCCCTTCATTATTTCTGCAAAACCCTTCTCTAAACCAAAACAGAGTAACTACAAGTGACCAATAATGGCATTGTTTACTTCTTCCCTGATCAAAGTGAAACCACAAGGAGAATTATCAGGGAAAAAAAAAATTAAAAGCACAGACGACTGCAGCTGAGAAAATTACTGGCAATTATTCTGGTGACTTCTAAATTCGATGTGACCCAGTGTCAGTGGTTGTCCATGCTTGTGTTTTCACCAAAGGTGATTGTAATTGTTGTGATGCTAAAGTTACTCCAAGGAGAAATTAGTAATTATGAAGGTGGGGCCCCCTGATTGAAGTTTCCATATTATTTAGGTGGCTATTCATAATACTGTCTGGTTTTGTCTAGAGTATTTGAATTTTATAACACAGCTCAGCTCTCAAATTCAGTGAGGAACACACTGAAAGCTTGATCATAATAAAAATCTGCTGATTGTTTCAGGTACTGCATGGGAAAAACAGTGACTCTGTGTGGACTGTAGATAGATATGAAGAATGACTTAATTTACCACATTTTTTGCTGAAAGTGACCTGAACAGGTTCAAGGGACACAGGCCTAAGTGATCTGACAGGTTCTTTGAAATCCATCACAGACAACAAAGAGCACATTTTGATTCCGGAAAACACCTAAACCAAACCTGACTAACCAATCCTACTATTGCTAGACATTCAGAGTGTCTGGACAATAGAGGTACTTGATTTTCACTAACTGAACTTCATCAGCACATATATTCTGGTGTATGTGATTAGGGAAAAAAAACCCTGCATGTCCTCAACTAGCAGTTCTTCTTGTAGCTTGATGAAAATGGCTTCAGGCAACACTTATATAATGCAAATGGATAAGGATGAAAGTTAAGTCACAAAATCACAAGAGGTGAAAAGGTGAAATTGGAAGAGACCTCTGAGGTTATGTGGTCCAACACTGTTCTCAAGCAGGGACACATAGAGCCAGTTGCCCAGCATCTAGATGGTTTTGAAGTCAATTTCTCACTAATTCTGTTCTCTAAATTCTCTAGTCTGATGAAGTTATTTCAGTTTATGTTATTTGCTAGCAAAACTTGCTAATAGAAATTTGCTGATAGAAAACATGATGTAAAACTCTTTGGTTTCCTTCAGTACATTGAAAGAGGTGACACTGGTATTTAGGTTCTAGAGGAAAACTGGATCAGGAAGTAACATGAAAATTGTTGCCACAGAAACAACAAAACTTGCAAGAAAAATATTAAATGAGGACATAAGTCCTCAAGGCAATGCCCTTTCCCATCAGAAGTGCCATAGGGCTTTTAGGTGAAGAAAAAGCTGAAGAGAGCTGAAGAAGCGTTCTGGGTTCAGATGTAGTGACTAGCATGGGGTACTCAAACAGGGATGCACCTATACATATCCTATCAAGCAGATACATGCCCAAATACCTACTCAATTACCTAAGACAGTTTTTTAGAAAAGGTGTTTATTACTTTCCTTCCACTTCTTCCCCAAAATTCACCTGCCTGGTTAACGTTAACAGTAAAAAACCGGAAGAACCAACAACCTTCAGCTAGTTTTCAGCTGAGATGTGTTACTGGTTTTGAAAACTGTGCTGAAGAAAGCGCCAGCTTCCTCAAGCAGCTTCCTTTCAACCTAACGCATGAGGCTAGCCAGGCCCTAAGGATCTGAGGTATGTTAACCTGATAAAATGTTCTCCCGTTGAAATAATTTGTGGAAATCTATTCCAGTTCAATTTATGACATAATAATGGAATAGCAATCAATATCAAAGCAGGATTATTTCATAACTTTACAACCCAGGAGTCTACAGCCAGTCTTTAAACCAAACATCATCTACTGAACTTCATATGCCTCCAGCAACAGGAAGGGTGAAACCTAAGGAAGATGGTTTTTTCTATGTCTGTGAAAGTGGTTAGAGACTGAAAATTACTTATTTCAGAATACGTATACTTCCAAATTTTATGAAGGAGATGTATAAACTCATTCACCAAATCAAATAAGGATATTTGAACAAGGAAGAAAAATAAATAAGTGTGCTTTTGTATTGGGAAAGAGAATCAAAGTAAAACAGGAAGAAAAGGGTCAAATAAAACTAGCTGCCTTAGAAATATTCCACTATTTTCAGAAGAAACTAGTGATAAAAGGCCTGGAGGCATGGAAGCTGCAGACTACTAGGGTAACTCAAGCAGAGAATACACGTGCCAAGGTTTTTTGTGTCATTCAGTTTTGTATATACATTATCAAATTAATTACTGACTTGCTTATAATCTTAATATATGAACTCTGTAATTATGTGCGACAACATCAAAATTCTGAGGAGGTAAATTGTGCATCCCTAAGGATGAACTTGTGAGGAAGCATGCTTGAACTTAGACTTTCAAAGGGGTTTAAATGAGTTGATTTTTAAGCTTCACAACTCATTTGAAGGAAGGACAAGAGAAGCTGTGCTCAGGAGAGGGGTCAAAGTTACCATGAGAAAATCTGTCAAGAGAGATGCTGGGAGTCTTCACAACATAATTAATCCACCTTTTTTCTGCAAAACAACATAAAAGGTTAATGAACACTCAGCCAGAAAGAACACTGTAAGGGCTCTAACAGATGTGTGGGAACAATGTCAGTAAGAAGGAGTTAAGAGAAAAAATAGAAGGAAAAAAGGGTGAACATAAAAAGAGAAGGAAAGAGAAAGATGCAGAAAAAACAAAAACTATACAAAGCCAAAAGAGCATAAGGGTTGCATTTTAAGGAATGTGTGTGTGTTTGTGCTCCCTTCTCTCTATCCCCAGTTCCAAAAATTCAGCTACTATTTTGGACATCGAGTACTGTGCTCTCTTTCAGTCCGCGTCTCTGGCCTTACATAGTCTGTAGGGGTTTTGGCTCTTACCGAGCTCCGATTCTGAGCAGAAAAGAAAGGAGATTCAAGGAGGACAGGTACATGCAGAAAATCTGCACAGTGCCTGCAGCGAGTAGCCTGACTGTTTAAATGGATGATTCAATAACTGTGTGCCTTGTGCTCTTCCCAGGGCTGAGCCCGCCACATCCTCCAGGGGTATGCACCACTGCCAGTCAAACTCTTGGTCTAGGAAACTCCTTCTCCTGAGGCCAAATCTTCCCCCAAGAGCTTTTCTACCAATCTGGGCAAGTCAGCTGCAGTAGGGAATTTCTCCACACCCTGCACATTGCAGTGAGATCTCGTGTGAGAGCAGAGGAAGAAGATTGCATTCATACTAGAACACCACCTACAGGACTCAATTACCTTCTTGGTTTGTGGCTGAAATAGTAATTGAGTTTAATTCTATGTACCTGCCCACATGTCACCATCTCTCTTACCAGTTAGGAGAGAACTCCATGACAGTACAACTTCATTAGTTAAAAATTATCCTACAGCATCCAGCCAACAGCAGCATCACCCTGATGAGACCTTACACATAGACCTCATGCAGCAGTGCAAGTTTCCCATGACTTTCAGCAGTTTTTAAAGAAATTCCTTTTATTTCCAAGAAATGTGATATTTCCCATTACTTGTTATTCGACAGCATCAACCCACAGCTGCAATCTCATGCCAAAAGCCTGGGAAAGTGAATGCAACATATGGCAACCTGTTCAGGGAGAAAGAGAGAAGCAGAAATGCTGTATGGCAAAAGTTGGAGCTTGGCTGTGGAACCTCTCCTTCCAGCTGCCCCAGAGCCAGGAAGAGCCTGTGATCCTATTTAAACTGCCTTTAGACCTGCTTACTGCTAAACAATGATACTTTGCTGCCAGAGGCAGCAGCCTACAGTGTGGATGGACCCTATTTTTTCAAGAAAATTCTGTCCTCAGTGGACTGACTACTCAGTGCACAGATGGGCAAGGGGGGTTATGGGGCGGTGAGAGAGTTGAAACACTCCTATTCCTTTCTTCTAAAAAGCCCAAGCAAACAGGAAGATCTGTCTCCTGACTGTTAGACAGAGATGGAAGAATGAAACAGTTCAGCTGGCCAAAACAACCCTATGAGCACTTTTGGCCTTGAATTTTCATAACCCGGTCAAAGGTTCTGCATGCTGCAACCCTCTTTTCCTCACCAAGCCATTGTTTGGCCATCATCCTTGTCATCACTGGAGCTTTGTCTCCAGGCAAAATTTCCCTTTTCTTGTTTTCCCATCCCTGCCTACTGGCTGCTGGTCTGAAAGCTACAGTTTGTCTTCTGGGCTTCTCACCCACATACGGCTGGGGTGGAAATCTCAATGTCCTCATGCCTTCCCACTCTTCTTGCAGCTGCTCCCCTCTGGAAGGACGAGGAAGGGTGTCCATGGCATCCCATCCATTTAGGAGGAGCCTGCAGATGTTAAGCCCTTGCACACAGGGAAGGACTCCGAGATCTGAATGTGCTTGGACAGAAAGCAGCAGCATGGAGCGAGGCACCATGGAAGCAGGCTGCGACAGGTACAGAACCACCTGTGGTATTGAACAACCAGTTCGAGCAAACCAAACCAAACTATCCCTACTGCACAGCAGGTCTAAAATCTAACCTCCTTAAGTGAGTCCTTGGTGTATAGACCTACTGCATAATAATGCAAATCGTTATAACAGGTAAACATTTGCATTCATCCTCCCTTCCCTGAGGACTACTTTATCTGTTCACCTTTTAGAGTGGGATGTCCTTTGATCATAGATCTGTAATTTTCCCAGTAGAGCTGACTATTCCTATTATTTGTGCATTGTCAGATGCAAATAAACAACCCAGTTACCTTGCCAACAAGCAGCAAGGAGCAGCAACATATACTATCAGTAGTGTTATTACCCAGCATGTTCTGGATGGACAGATGGAGGGGATGAGCATCCACCAGCAAAGAGGACTGTCATTTTAACAGCATTCTGGTTTGTGCCATCTTAACCTTTCTGGGAAACTAGAGTTTGTTTTCCTCCCCCAGCTTTTCTTAGCACACCAACAAACAAGGGAGTCACAGAATAACCAAGGCACAGGGAACTTTGAAATCCACACAGTGTTTTAAAGAAATATGTGCAAAAAAAGTATTCAAACCCAGTATGTGTTAACATGCAACAAGAACACTGATACCAAAACTGCAGTCCACTGGGACACTCGCCCCCTAAGAAATAGCTTTTGAAAGAAAACCGTTTCTCACATAATGTTTTCTAGTCCTTTGTTTTTCTCCATCCCCTCACGTATTATTGCTGCCTGAGACAGCCCTTGTCAGGACAATCTAGACAGTCTTTAAGAGGTGCCAAATTACAGAGACCTCAGGTTTTTCACAGTTAGTTGTTCTTTTCACTGCTGGACTCTTCTAAAGAAAACGAGATTGAATTAATATGTTTTTACTGTATCTGTTCCTCTGCTCTGCTGTTTCCCATGGCCTACAGAGGAAGTGTGATTGCCAAGTGTTTTCTCATTTTGTTTAATCTGATACAAAAGGTCACCTCAAGTATCCTTTTGGTATTTGCTCTAGAGCTGAATATAATAGGTGGCAGCCCCAAGAAGAATTCATGTTGCTAAACTTCAGAAATATTTGGGGTTTTAGATACAAACAGATGTTTCCTTTTGGTAGCTTCATTTTCCGTGTGATATTCCAAGAAGTGTAACGGGTGTAGCTGAACCACAGATGAATATTTTCCGGAAATCAATTAGTTTCACACATTGCTTCACCAATTATGAGAGTACAACTTCACAGTTATGGGAAAGAGATAAACAATTGATTTGTTTAATCAGACTCCTATTTAAATAGACCACCAATTCTTCTTAATATCCACAGCTAAATTTTGCAGCAGAAGCAGGAAAATAGAAAAATTGGCTCAAGTTCAGGTCTGATGTAGATCCATTGAAATTAGCAAAAACTGGGTTGCCTTGGGGTCAGTTGTGCTACACCAGTTTGGCATAATGCATTTGCACCAATAAAACAAATAGTTCCAGGAATAACTATTTAATCTGGAGGATTCGTAAACAACTGTGGGTTTATGCTCTAATCCTGTAGTTTAAATTTGTTATTAATATGTAATAAACATCGTTTTAGTTATATTCAATGCTGTTCTCCAAAACAATCCCTTTTGCAAAGTGACATTTAACTTAATGTAATTTTGAATGGATGGTTAATAAAGTCTTCCTGGATATACTGAGAGGGCTTCTGTCCCCTCAGGAAAATACATGCCATTCCGACCTTTTCAAATGCAAAGTATGTGCTCTTTGGAAGTTTATATTTATGGGTCAGACATAATGACTTTACATGGAAAAGATGAGTCAGGAAAACTCCACTTACTTTTTCAGAAGAGTAAATTGACCATTTGAGGACACTAAAAGGGCAGAGGAATTAGGAAACAAAAGTTGTTTAAAATGTTTCAGCATTGCAGTTAAGCAGATAAAGCATCAACTCTAACCTCTGACTTCAAAACACACAGGTCATGACACCAGTTTTGGCAGCTCTGCTGTAATGACCCAGTCGCCATAATCCTGATGTTTAAAAACCTAAAAAGGCAAAGAAGGAGGGGACATGGACAAGGCCTATTATACAGCAGAAAAAAACCCCAAACCAAAACCCAAGAAGCAAATCAGCTTCCAAAGGCTTCTGGGAAGTGCAGGCTGATGCCAGCAGTGCACAGAGGGGTGGCATGGGAGAGAGGGAGAGATCTAAGGGGGAGACCAGCAAGAGAAGCTGCCTAAAATAAAATTAGTGCCTTAGAGAATTATGCCAGATTCAGAATTCCTCTTTATAATGTATTAATTACTCTTGGTTTGAATATTCAGATTCCTGAAAAAAAATTCATTTCTGACTGTTCCTGTCTGATTTTGATCATTTTTGGTCCAAAGGCCACTGTCTGAAAAACAGGCAGCTACACAAGCTCTTTGAAGTGAAAACATACACAGCTGATAAAAGCTCTACCACTGGCCTGTATGTCAGGTTTTTACCTCCTTCTGTCAAGAAACTTAAGAAACTAATTTCAACCAAAAAAAGATCACAAACATAGAACAGGAGAAGCCCGACAGCTTTTCCCTCTCAGGAGGTGCAGCAGTTGAAGAGGTCTGAAGAATCAGACCAAACAGATAATATAGACCACTGGGGCTGTCTGCCTGCATTATTGTCAGCTGAATGATAAAGCTTTAGGCAAGAAACACATTTCCTAAATCCACAATTCTTCTGCTCCTGTACTTCATTGATACTGCACAAAAACAACACCCAATATATGTACTGGCCATGCTGGAGAAAAATGCAACCTGAGTGGCTACAGTAGTACCAGGTCAAAACACAATGTACGAGGTACAAAACTTGACACCTCATTACAGATCACAAAGAGAAACAAAAGGCAGCTAACAATGATATACAGGGAGGATAACAGGAGATACGCAGGGGGCTATACACGGAGTATAACATGAATTTGGACAGCTATCCATGTAATGACCATAATGTTGAACTTGGATGCCTCTCGAAATCTATATTTTGCATGTTTTGTAAGGCATCATATTTTCTAAGCACCCCCATCTTAGACACACTGGATGCTCAGCATCCTTAAACACATATTCCAGTCACTCTTAATGTATTAATCCAAAAGCTCGAAACAGGTGGAGAAGCAAAATAAAATATGGAAGACGACAAAGAACATTTCTGGGGAAAAAACCACAATATAATAACTGATAAGTCCTAAAATATAAAATCAGTTCTAGTGATGTTTTCACACGCCCAAATTTTGTAGAGTTCCAAATCTGAACAGCCAAATGATTATTACAGTGCATACACATTTAAGTCCTGCCACTACTGTCACTACTGGTAGACTTTGGCAAATGTTGTATATGGCAATGCTCTAATCCATCATGGGTTTTACCGCGTGGGTGTGGGGGTGTGTGTGGGAAACAACAACCAAAACAAACCTGTTCTGATGGTTAGAGTTTGACTGTGTTTGGAAGGTTGGAAAAATTGTCAATTCTCCTCCTTCATAAGCAACTGCATATCTCAAGGCCTAGGAGGTGGTAAATTAAGATGATTTTCTACCATGGTATAAGTGAAAAGGCAAAAGTAAAAACTTATAACTGAGAATGGCAGAGATTTACAGGTACAGCTGTGCTAATTGGAATGGTAGGTGATTTTAGCGGGTTGGATAAAAGCATATGAGCAGACTGAAATTCAGGTATGCCTCAGGTGCACTTGCAAATAAAAACAAATGAATCCAACATCTGAGTACGTCAGTATCAGTGCAAGCTAGTGGTTTGGAATTAGTTAGTATTTTCTGCCTGAGACTTATTCTAAATACTTCTGAATAAAATATATGGGAGACTATTTGAAAGTGCACCCGATTATATACTACAGACATCTCAAAGAGCTGTTAGCACCTTCAGCAAATTGCCACTTCAGTCTGTGCTGACTTCAGTTTCACAGAGGAAAATTAAGGAGGCTTTGTCTTCAAATCTGTCCAGATTTTCATGCTCCTTTTAGTGTGAATACTATTTATAACTCCAGTTACAAAATCAGCTTAGGTCAATACATATGTTATAGGATAAATAAAGTTCTTAGCCACTCTGGTGACAAAGATGCTGAGCCTGAATCTCTTTTCCATTTGAGCCACGTGAATGGAAGGAATCTTTATTTTCTGCTGGACCTCTACAGTCTCAGGTTCTTAGGGATATATCCTGGCAGGAAAACCAAAAGGCTCTGCACTTTGTTCAGCAGAATAGTATCAGTGGGAACCCAGTGAACCGTTCCAATCACAAATCATTCCTGAACAAAATAACTTCCATTTAAGCAGGATTTATTTAAATTCAATTCTCCTTCCTTTTCTTTCTAAGAACAGACTGTATTTTGGCTGTAATCTGTAGGCTGTAAATGGCTGTTATCTCTTATTTCAAAACAGATAAAACAAACCAAAACAAACTCCCATTATACAGAATTTAAAGATGAGATAGGAAAAAAATAAACATCTGCTGGCCTGAACGACCCAAATCTCTTTAAAAAACCCCCTGTGCCAAGGAGTAAGACGCTAGGAGAAGGTAGTGCTACACCAGGAACAGTACTCAAGTGGAAGGCACAAACAGAACTGTACAGCAAGGATCCCAGCACCTTCACCAGGCTTACAGGAACTACTGGAAAGTTCCACATTTTTGGCTCATTTACGACTTCATTCATTTTCATATTGAACTCAGTGAGTACAGCTAGCTCTGAGTTATTTCTGCCACATTTGCATTAAAAAGTTACAACAGAGTTTTATACTGCCAGCACCTAATACAGGAGTGGTGCTGGGAGAAAGAAAAACTGAAGGTTTTGACAAAATGTTTTAAATAATATGTAGCTGGTTTTAGGCAACAAGAGGAACAGCAGAAATTTGGTTCAGGGGATAATTAATTAATTGGGTCCTGATGGTAATGTCTTTAAATTTCCAAGTTAATAACTTACTGCAATGCTACTGAAAGATGCCCCCTCCTTGGTAATTATCAGCTGAGACAGACATTTCCATGTCAGTTAACACTGAAGTTCATCTCTGTAAGTTGATCAGGTCTGAGAAGTAATTTTTTGGTTTTTTAAGATGAACATCTTACAGCACACTCCTCCAATATCATTAATTCCATTACCACAAACCTATTACTGACGGGTACCTACATTAAGAGTCTCGAAGTCTTTTCACTCTCGTAGAGTGAAAACAGAAGAAGGATTAATCTGTTGCTGAAAAAAATGGCATACTAGAACATCTGCTGTATGTACTGAGCAACACTCCAAACTGTCTCATAAGTCTAACATATGCTCCTTGTCTTTGCAGCATGCTTGTTCAAGATTTAGATCAAGACATAGCAATGGCAAATAAACCATGTTATCCTTCAGTTATAAACAACATTTTTTTTTCTAAAAGCATGTTTTTCCTGACCGTGTTCCTCTATAGTAAAATGTTTTTTGACCTTTCATCCAATTGGTATCACTAGTGCGTAGCCTCCCCTACTCCAAATTGTTTCACAGCAGTCAGATAGAGGCTGCTACAGTGCTGAGCAGCTTTAAAATTTTAACTTCAATATTTAAATATTTAGCAAGATGAGGAAAATAAATGATACAATCATAGATATGTCAATGGTACAATGACAGATGAGAGGCTAAAGATTGTACTAAAATATGAATTTGGACATATCAAAAGAGGTCTTTGTCAGGATGAAGTACAGCAGTGTAACAATGAATCACAGATACAATTTCAGTGAACTTTTCTGGATCCAGATAGGATACACGTGTCTCTCCATGTAATATAATTTGTTAACATAATGCCGATCTTTGCTCTTGTTGGCAAGGAATTAAATGGGAGCACCATGTAACTATTTGCAACCTTCCTACCTTCTTCATGTTCCAGCGAAAGAATATTCCTTTCTTGACTTAAAACTGGCATTCAGGTTTATTTTAAAGACAACATCCCTGAACTATTTGTCCCTTGGGAGATAAATCAATCTCTCAATGAGAAAACTTGTCTCATTATCTTTCTGTATATGATTTTTATCTATTATATGTATCCAGACCTTCTTCAGCTATTCAAATTACTTCTAAATATTTATACAAATAAACAAACATACAGCGAACTAATGACAATGAAACAAATTCCACACATGAGAAGTTAAGTGAACCAGGAAAATCCTGGCTAACAGGATTTTTGCCAAGGAATTCACAAAAAGGTTATCTGCTCTATTTCCTTGAATTCTTGTTTTATAATCCAGTATTTTATCTAGTCTCACATGGCAAAACAAAATGAACTAGACTAGCCCAGACTGAAGTATAAGGTGCTACATTACAGTAATACATTTGCCATCACTAGAAGGCACAGGTGTGACTCTGCATGACTATTTTGTTGGGCATTCATTCTCACAATATTCTAAAAAATAAACCACTCACCTCACAACCTCTGAGCACTTGCTGAATTACAAAGTGCTATACATATGCTGACTGACAGATTGCTTTAATGTTTGATCAGATTCTCTCTTGGTACAGGTTCTCCATGGATGGATCTCAGAAGTGCAATAAAGTATTTTGAAATACTGAATATACACATTGAAATATTGAAAAATTGAAATATTTGGGGGGAAAAAAGTGATTAGAAATTATGTTTGTCTGGACATTAAAAAACCCACCTTGGTAAAGTAAAGAACAGGATTATGCTTATATCTGAAATCAAGAAACACCACTTAATTTATTAGCTAAGGACTGCTTTACTTGGCATCAACTTCAAATGCAGTTTGCAATGAAAAATCAGGTAATACTTTGGTGAGAATAAATACTTTTAACAGTAACCCAATTTTCTTTTTAACACTCAATAGCTTTTGAGAATTATATATGTGGGGATTTTCCCGTTTCCGGACAACAAACAGTTTATTTCTACAACATAAAATTATTACACATAGATTATCAAACTGTAAATAAATGTATCTTTAAAAATCCAGCAACAAAGGAGATGAGTGTCACAGGATAAAAATCTCATAAAATCTCTTTAAAGTGTCAGATTCTTCTTTGTTAGTAAATATCTCTATTATGTTTGAAGCAGTTTTCTTCCAACTATTTATTCATACTGTATTATTAATTCTAATTCTTATGGTCTTGTTTGTAAAAACAAATGAGATATCAATTTATTTAAAAAGACTTATCAAGGAGAATCTCTATAAATAAGTCACGTACAATGATACTAAGATAAATATTTGTGTTTAAAGACAATTGACTATTTTTCTACAGGAATTTAATTTCTATGGGAATTAAAGTATGCACTTAAGAAAACTCAACTTTTTATGGAGAAAAACACAACAGCAGTATTTGGACAGGCTGCCAAAACTATGCTATATTTAGCATGGAGCAAAAAGAACAAATCCAACATCCAGCACACAGTTTTCTAATACTTATTCCTCATTTCTGCTTAGCAAATATCAGATTATAGATTCAACATTTATAAAGCAATTTAAATTCTCTCAATCTCAAAGGAGTTGCCCACATGAAAAATCAAGTACATCCCTATGTACACATAATTTGTCTGATTAATTTTCAAAATAATTTTTTAAACTAAAGCTTCACATATTTTGTGTGGACCTCACACAACATATCTACACACTTGGTGGCCAGAGAAACAGGAATTAGTAGGAGCAGCCAGGTTTTTGGAAATCAAATAGTATTTCTCTTGTTCACTGGTGCAGTTTTCTACAAACACGGATAGTGTCATGGAAACAAATGATTTTTGTAGACTCATCCACTGCAATCAAAATGTTAGTTTACCAGTTAAATAAATATCCCGATGAGTAGACCAATAAATATCCTGGAGCAGACTTTTTTTTCCTCCCAATTCCTCATTTTTCAAATCTCTTCCAGGAAAGAGCAGAAAGGAAAAGGCACAAGAGACATGCATTATTTACCCAATCCCCTCTTCTAAGGGTTCAAATGTTGATGGTATTTTAAAATGTGGGACTTGCAGTGCATTGTGAAAAGTAAATAGCATGGCATAAAGAAATCAATATTTTTATAAATTTAACTGTGCTAACTCAGGCTCCAGTAGTCAAGTGGTGCTTTTTAACAAGGGGTATTCATCCACATGTGGACATTGACTGACACCATTATACCTTTGTTCTCTTCAGAGAACTCTTCTCTCTAGCCCCCTGCTGTAACACCAATATTTCTAGGTCCTTAAAGAGAAGTTCTAAGCACTTTCAATTCTGCAGATCATTAATGATTTCCAGTAAAGTTGTATCACCTACATAGGATTTTTCTGTAATGTGAATAGCCTAGATTTTCTTAGACCGTGGACAAACTGAACGTCAAGACTGGGATTGCTTAAGCAGCTTCCCATCTTTGACTGTTTTTTCCTGCCTCTGAACTCCACACCCACATTTTGCTACTTCCACTACTTGTGTGAGCCAAAGATAATCAAAGAAACTGAGCTGGATGAAAAATAGGGGAGAGGGGAGGTACTAGGAAAGGTTATTTTCCAGGGGGATCAGTTTCACAGTTCACCTTCCAGCTGCATAACCAACCATGCCAGCTGGATGGAGTGGAGTCAGGAATTGAAGAGGGAGAGCAGGAGGTGGCAGAGGCTGCCCTATCAGGCAGAGCTGACACTAAGGAAGCCTTGGTACCTCTTGCAGACACCCAGCAGCAGCCCACTTAATTTGATGGGGCAGTATTTTGATGATTTTCAGTCTTTCGTATGTTGAACATTGAACATGTTCAGTAATTACTCAGCAGAACAGCACTCAGTTCACTCTTCCCTGAGCTGCATGGATTCCATGAGAGGACAGGGCAGTAAAACTCTATTTCTGCTAGAAGGATAAACATTTTGAGCACAAATTGATGGCAGATTCAGCCATTTAGAAAGGGCTGTTTTTACAGTCATTCTTTAGAAAGGAGCTTACTTTAAAAAAGACTCAAATACATATAAATACTACTGTTAAAAATAGAGCCATGTTATATTTATGTTTTTCAGTCATTCAAGGTCACTGATATTTCTTTCCTCAATCACCTGCTAGTACAGTTCCCTCCCTGCAAAGATGTTGCAAGTAATATCTGCAGACAAAGCCTATACGTATTCCTAGATTATAGAATTTGTGCCTTTTAAAAAATCAACAGCTTTATTCTGTTAACTGTCTTTGTCTTGTTGCTGTTGTGCAGATCTACGTATCTACTTCTCCTAGGCTGGAACAAAAAGCCAGTTAGATTTCATTCTAGCATTTCTCCAGATGTTTGCAAAAATTCAAATAGAAGCAGTGAATTCTTAATTAGAAAAACATGCACATGCTGAACAAGGCACACTGATATCATTAACCTGATAATACTGAAAAAGCCTCAGGACTGTAGCTTCCAATGAGCATAAACTACTGGTATGATCCCAAACACTCATTATTTCTTAATTTTCCTCGTAAAGGATCAATTACTTCACTGATGTAACAGCACCTTATTAGTCTCTCTTGACACAGTGTTTCAGAAACCCTACCTGTTTCAGAACTGCCCGACTGCCCATTTTAGTTATTTTACTGTTTGCACCATCCAAACACATTAAAAACAAAATAGGAAACATTACGTATGATAAAAAGATATGAAAGAATGATGAGACACTGTCCACAGTCTTCATGCTTATAAAAGGACGAAGCTACAGCCAATCTATGATTGAAGACGGATGCATTATGAGATACAATGTAAGACACAAATTTTCGTTCAGGAAATGGATTTATTGACAATTGATTATAACCATGTACAGCATCTATGCATCTCCCATTGGAAGAATATCCAGTGACAGAGCTAACGTTAGTGTGATACACAGCTTTACTCAATAATTCCACTGCATTTCTAACAACAAACAGTGGTGTATCCCACAATCATAAATGGCCAAAAGCACCCAGGTGTCCAAAAGAACAGAAATTTAAAAATTCTTAACAAAAAATGAAACCTGATACTGCATTCCCTCAATTTTAATTCCATTCAACATTGTGTCTATTGCAGTGAATTTTAATCTATACACTGACAACTGAGTTTGGCCCCTGATATTCATGAAAACTACAGCCTGTCAAAATGAAATCCCAAAGGACTTCTTGCTACTGACCCAAGAAACAAGACTTCAATTTTTTCTTTCTCCATTTAAAAGACAAAGATTAAGGCAAATGATCTCTACACACTCTCCCTCAGAACATAAAGTCTTTTCTCTCTATTCAGTCACTGAACTCCAACTGAAGGTACCAGTTACTATGGTATCTTTTGTAAACACTTGTTCATCTGAAAAAAATGAAAAGGGAAAAAAAAAAGAAAAAAGTGAGAAAACCTCCAAATTGCTTACTTGCAATTATGGTAATAAACAACTTGTAGTCATGAACACCTCGGGTCAGCAATGAATGCACGATATTGAGACAAATGTCTCCATAGCACACTAACACTTCCTTCAAGCCATTCAGTTCCACAAGAGTTCATCTGAGGTTGCACATTAAATTCAAAGGAGCAGAAGTTGTATCAATGGTCTCAACAATTTACCAAACTCCATCTAAAACATTTGCATTTAAAGTGCAATCCTGGTTTGGACCTCTTTAACTAGCTCATTTGTAGACCACACAGAGAGAATTATTAATGTAAATTAAACCACCATATTTTGTGATAACAGAACCACATTCTGTAAATATTTAGGAAAAAGTCTGAGAAGTAGAGCGCAACTGACCATAAAATGATTAGCATTGCTCTGAAACCAAAAGCAAAATCCTAATTTAAAAAAAAAACCCACAACAACCAACAAACCAAAACAAACATTATATACTACTGCATAAGGGTTTAACTCTAGCATTACTCACTCAGCTACACAAAACACATAATCTAGATTAATACACAAAATGTTTTATTTCACAGTGAGGTACATAAAGCTTCTAACTTTAGCAGGCTAAGGCTAAGAGAGAATTGCCCGTTTATCAGGATAAAGATTGTTTCACATTCCTGAAATATTCTCACCTATTATTGTTTCTGAAGTAAGGCACCAATGATTATTTATCCATCAATAGTTCATCTCTGCATCTACCCATTTAGAAATGAAGATAGATTATGTGAGGGTCAGCGATCTGCTGACCATCCTGGACCCAGACAACTACAGCACACATTAATGTGTACAAGTACCAAGCAGTATTTATTCAAAAACAATTAAAAAATAGCTCATTTGTAAACATTCTACAAAAATCTGTTAGTTTTTCTTAGTGGTGTCAGCAATATATTCCTGTAGAACTAACCAGCTGCATTAGTTTCTCGTTTACAGAAAAGTATGAAAGCACACTTGAGCACATTATATTGCCTCACATTCGGTTTGAGTTGAAATGGCACAGCCTTCAAACTATTCAGCAAAAACCCTACATTTCCAGCTCTCCAGGTAACTCCCTGGTTGCACACAGTTCAATTAAAAGATGACCCTCGATCCAAATTTTTGATTAGGAAGGGCTGGTGCCTTGGAAAGACCTGTTCAAAGCTCCTTACACAGGGCCAGGCCGCTCACTGTAACTTGTTCCCAACTTGCAGTCAGAGGAAACCACCTGTAAAATAGCACACTTAAATTAACAGCTCTGAGTTTCCTTAAGGGAGGCACCGGCTGCTGTTGGTAGTAGCTCCTGCCGTTTGCTCCTCATGGAAGGCACAGTTACCCCCCATCAGGGCTTTTCCTTGGGTTAGTGATGATTCCTGACAAAACGGTGAGGTCCCAGCAGAGGTAACCCGTCTCACACGCAGCCCCGGCCCCGGCCCCGGCCCCGGCCCGCAGTAAGGGCGGCTGGAGGCAGCCACTGCACCGCAGCTCTGCCCCTCGGAGGCCGCGACCCCTGGGCCCGCACCATCCCCTCACAGACCGACGTGTCCACCCTCCCCCGCCGCGCTAGCCGCGGTCCCGGGGCCTCGGCGGGCTCAGTCGGTGAAGCGCTGTAGCAGGTGCTCATCTCCGTGCCGGCCGCTGCCGCTGTCCATGAAGCGCTCGCAGGGAAACTCGATTAGGTCGGCCTCGCTGAGGGCGCAGGCGGCGGCGCCGCGGGGTGGCCGGTGGGACTGGAAGCCCGAGAAGTCGGCGGAGACTCCAGTGCCCATGGAGCGGAGCGGGCGGCGTGTGGAGTACAGCTGCCGCACGTGGACCGGGGCCGCCTTCCGACGCCGACGCCCCAGCACCTTCTTGCGCAGCAGGCGGGCGGCCCAGGCGGCCAGAGCCGCCAGCAGCAGCAGCGCGTT